>JAUMHQ010000046.1:778421-849826 GCA_032361165.1 Enteromius paludinosus | reverse complement strand
AGTGTGTTTTTGCTCAACTAATGCTTAATTGTGAACAAATTAACCATTAATTAATGCTTAACTAATGCATTTTTCTGGACCCCTATTCTGAAGTGTTACCAAATATCTTCCTAGATGATGACAGGATTTTCATTTTTGGGCGAACTATTCCTGTAAGCAGTTTAGTGTTTTGTTTGCCGTTTGGTTGAATGTTGCGAAGTGAAAGGGTAGGATTACCGTATCTCACGAACAACAAGCCATTATGTACTTAAGTGAGCTGCACTTCTTAATGTCGAATGACCTGCTTTACAGACTTGTGTTAATGTGCTAGAACTTGTTTGAGGCGCAGGAATCACTCCCACCTGAGTTTAGCAGGTCATACACAGCTTAGGAAAGCATGAGTCACTGCGTCTGCCTTTCTAATTAGCTACTTGAATCATATCGCGAAACAATTAATGTGAACTTAACATAATTGAACCCCATTTAAACAGATGGCAATTATGAGAGCATTTCTGTTGTGATTACTATTTGTATGGTTGCTCTAGAAGCGTGAACAGCTCCTTTCCCTTAGAGGACCACTGATGCGTCCTAACACGGCTTCAGGGTTCGCGTGTCGCCACACACTACACGTCGTGAGGAATACCAGCAGCTTTCATTTCAACTTCCAGGCTGCACTTGCACCAAGGTTGTGGGCGTTTGTTGCTCACAGCTGTTGCCTGTTGAATAAAAATTTGCCATGCCTCTGTTGTAATCGCATTGTGCGGATGCCAACATGGCCCTCCGTGTGAATTTATAATGACTTTGTCGAGCTGCACCCCATTTGTGCTCCTCATTTCTCTGTAGCGGAGAGATTTGACATTACTGACACTCAAGGACTGCGACGAAGACTGAATGCAGAGCAGCTACATTTACCTTTCGCCTTGTTCGGTTTAATCATTTTCATTCCATCCGCTAAATCACGATCAGAAGGTATAATTCTGGCTGCGTTTTTCCTGGAACTTTTTCTGACAAAAAAAAGGAGTTAAATCATCTCTTTTTTGGTCTGTCCATTTCTTTTCTCATCTCATATTGATGTGATGATGTACATGCTCTCATGTGTCACAAAGTGAGGAATTAGAAAGACTCCCAGTGTCCTCTGAAGCCACAGGAATGCTTTTAATTCATGGATCAGTAGAATATTTCTGTATATTGAGGATGCGGTTTCCTCATTAAATACCCTCTTCAAAAGCTCTACAGGTAACTCCTGGAGCTCCTGTCTATCAAAATAGTTCTAACTCGACAGTGTAATTGATAAAAATTACTCACATTGTCAGTGAATGAGTATCGAGTCAGCAATTTGGAGCAAACTTTTAAACCATGATGGATAGAAATGGAACGATCTGATTTAGATTCGACTTTGTGATTCCATCAACAGTTCCTTGTTCCACCAGTTCCAAAAAATGGACTTTATTGGAAAAACGTTCACTAGCAGCAGCGTGTTTAGTTTCAGATTACACACACCAGAACTGTTCAGTTCTTATCGGATCAGATTATATTGTACAATTCTCTAGAAAAAAACAAGTTATTGCTTGTTCACATTTATTGCATCCAACAGCTTTGTTGACTTTATTTCTCCTAAATCTATATAGCTTATTTTTAGTCCTGTTTTGAGCTTATTTACTAAAACAGTTTGTGAAGCATGTCATGTGTTGCCCATTTGTGAGGGCAAGTGGGTTCATAAGGCTTTCCACTGCAAAGTATTCACAAGAAACAATGAATCACACTCAAGCTTCAGGGGACTCTTTCATGTATTTCTTTATTTTATTTTTTTGTTAGTTTTTTTGCGTCGGTGGGACAATGCAGATTGTAGAATTGTTAACGACAAATGTTTTTAGGTAGTAGTTTAAAATATGTAATTTTTTACAAAGCCATTTCTAATGAGGATTTGGCTCTCAATCCCTCGCAGTTAAAAATATTTTTCCACCTAGTCAAGTAAAGGCAAAGACCAATCTGGATCAGTATCGCCCACCATGTTACTGACACCATTTGTCATCGACTTCGCATTTCATTACAGCAAGTTTTAGAATTTTTTCTTGACGTGAAGAATGACAGTTCGGTTCATGTTCCTGAATGAAAACTTTAAGTTTTCCTGAAAGGGCATCATTTGCTTATGCGCATTCCAGGGAGGCGCTCTCACGCAACGCACGCAGACCCCCTCTGCTTTACAGGTGTGGTCTCCAACTGCTTCCCCGGCTCCAGTCAACGGTCCGTGTCACGAGTTTAATTTCTCCCACCATCTGCTGGCTTGAAGCCCAGCGCTGTAGATCATGAGCATTTGACAGTTACAAACTGCGTCTGTCGAGGGCGTTCTCTCCCAAGGACTCGTGCAATATGGCTTGGTGGAATCACTCACCTGGAGTCCGTATCGGTATCCCTGCCGCTTTTAGGGCTTTGCGGTTTAACTTCAATTACTGGATTTTGAATAAAGAGTAGTTTGAATTGCGACTTTAACCTGGGGCTTGTTGCACAAACCTAATTAAAAGCTGTTTTCCCTAATTTTGAGTAACATCAGTAATTAATCCTGATGAAACATGTTTGTAGCTGCCAGATCTCATTGGAGTCCCTGTACAGCAGATGCGTTACCAAGCCTTTGTCTATACAGTCGATGCAGTTTAGTTTAGTGGAAACGACCTTAGATGTGTGACACAGGCTTTAAATCTAAAGATATTGTCTGTAGCGGCTATTCTCTGACTGATGTTGCTCTGGTAATTGTGAATAAGCAGCCCTGTGGCTCTGACAGCCATGCTCACTAGGCCACGTAATTGGAGCAGTTCACACTTTGAATCGTCGTATGTCCGACAGCCTGGTCAGTGTAGCTTCAGGCGGAAATGGTCGTAAGCTTTTACTGTCAAAAGCGATGTAAATTGAAAAATGTGGTACGGTGAACGGGAGAGGTAGAAGCGAAGGTAAAAATATGTGACATTCTGTGATCAGGTAATGAAATATGAGGCTGTCCTTCTTTAAGGGCATAATTTAGGTTGCAGAAGTGTGGATATAAAGCTGTTTACGGCCTTATTAAACAATAGTTTGATTAAAATGTCATTTTGTTTGGTAAATTCAATAAATGACATTCTTTCACAAATATATGCCTGGTATTTGATCCATAACTATATTGTTATATGTGTCCCTGGACATGGATGTATGAATAGGACAGGATACAACTATTTAGAAAATCTGGAAGCTGAGGGTCAAAAATTGTCCAAATGAAGTCCTTAGCGATGCATTTTACGAATCAGAAATTAAGTTTAGATATATTTATGGTAGGGAATGAAAAATAATAATAAATCATAAAACATGAACATGAAAAATCTAATTTAGATCCTTACAATGTATTGTTGGATATTACTACAAATATAACCATGTGACTTATGACAGTTTTTCTGGTCCAGGGTCACGTATAACAAGTCAGTACTGTAATTTCACAATATTGCTGCTTTATTGTATTTTTGATCAAATAAATGCAGCCTTAATGAGCGTAAGGGTTCAAATTTCTTACTAGTGCCAAACAACGTCTTTTTAAAAATATATCTTAAACAGTTCTTTGAAATATATTCAATGGCGATAATGTATTTACTTTTTACTATCTGAGAGTAAAATGCAAATGAGCCAAAAATATTCAAATCAAGTCTTTTACTTAAGCAAAGTGTATTCAAAACTTGTTTTAAGATGCAACTGGGGTGGGAAAAAAACAAACAAAAACGCTAAAGGCACAGGACGTTCCAAGGCTGTGAAAGTAACACACTGGGGTTTGGTGGTTATCTGTGTTTCAGGTTGTTGATTTGAGGAGTAGCAGCTAATGCAGTCTGTTTTTATGTTTAGTTTGATTAGCTTAATGTCAGAGCTCTAGCACAACCTAAAGAGAAGATGTGTTAATAGAGAGGTTTGTGTGTTTGATCTGTGTTGTTCTGTCTGGCTCTCTACTTATTCTGAAAGAATAAGTAAAGGCTGTCACATACACAGGGCCGAGGGGCCTTCTTTTACAGCTGCTGCCATCTTACACTATTCTCATTTACTTTAAAGTGAACTCTATTAGAAGTAATTGAAAACGTATTTGAATGTGTTTCTTATTTCTGTGGATCGTTTCTTATGTTTTATAAAGAGGACATGTTTCGATTTTAAATAGATTCATATTTATTTATAACATGCGTTATTATTTACTGTATTTTCGATCGAGTAAATGCATACATGGATCATGTGTCACTAATAAGTAATGCTGAAATTTAGCTCTGCTCTCAGAGGAATAAATTACATTTTAAAATATATTCAAATAGAAAACAGTTATTTTTTAATTTTAATGGTAAGATTAATGCAAATTGTTGTTCACTGTAGCTTTGATTAATTAAATGCAGTCTTGGTGACCATGAGACTTCTTTATCCACTCCTGTTGCAAAAACATTAAAATAATATAACAACCTCTAAACTTTTTATTATTCCTTTTTAATATTTTATTTAATTATACATCTATGTTTAAAATATGCTTTTTTTATTTTATTTGTTTTTATTATCATGTGATCATAATATAATTAATATTATATATTAACATTTTACAGTATTTCTCTGATTCATTTGATATCATTAATAATTAATTATATAATATAGTAATAATATCTGCCTTTTTACAAATATTTTTAAATGTGTGTGTATATATATATAAACTGTGCATTTCTAGTAAGCTAAGAAAATGTGATCAGCCAGATATTATTTTGCTAATTGCCAATATAAGACCAAGCATGGTCTCTACTTCTAAATAAAGCACTCTAACAGATAGCAAGTCGTGTGATTTCCACACAGCTGTCATGAGCAGATCACCCTTCGGTTG
The DNA here is from genome assembly GCA_032361165.1 of Enteromius paludinosus. NCBI lineage: Eukaryota > Metazoa > Chordata > Actinopteri > Cypriniformes > Cyprinidae > Enteromius > Enteromius paludinosus. Next base: position 844,989 of record JAUMHQ010000046.1, on the reverse strand, counting down.
TGGTAATGGGTCACACATGTGCTGTTATGTACAAACCAGTGTGCTGTAGGATAAATAACAGCTATGTGCCTTTGGCATTGCTGTAGATCATACCGAGACACAAGAAGCGGGTGGACCCATGCTGATAAAGGAGGGAGAAAGAGACCAACGTCACACCTGCCCAACATTGATTAAGTGACTGTTGGAGGGAAGTCGGCCTGAATATTCTGGTCTAGCAAGAAAAAGTGTATTATTTCAAAGGTCATGGCATGCATTACACCTCTTTCCTCACCGCCGACTTAGATAAACAGCGTGTCGCTAAAATATTGCAGACGGGACTCCACCACTCCTTGGGTGCGGTTCACCTTTACACACGCTGCTTTGTTATTTACTACATGTGTCTGTGAGCTTGCAGATCCACATGCCCAATTATACCATTTAAAGGTGAGGATGTTTCGGGCAACTATTGATTATGCTGAGTCTGTTTTCTATCTGCAGTTTGCTCCTTATGAATTCCTAGCAGTGCTCACAATTAAAGTGAACCAGGAGATCTGACCTCAGTCAAACCCATTCGGACTACATAATCACTGTACACTCTACAGCATCATAAATGCATCATCATAAGGTAGTCAGAGTAAACCAGTCCCATAATACGTTGTGATGAGCTCTCACAAGTACACTATACTCATTAACTTTACATTGTAGAAATACATAAAATATTTAAGTTGATGTCATTATACTGTAGATCTTAAAAATATATTTAATGTAATTTTGGGATTGATTTCTTTTTTTTTTCTTTTAAGAAAATCTTGTGTTTCCCAATGCAAAAATACATTCATGGATTTATCAAAAAGCTTAAAATTATGAAATATTATTAAAATTGAGGATTACTCAATTTACCAAAAAAAAAATAAAAAAAAATAAAATATATATATATAAAATCTTTAATTTATAAATAAATTATTTAAAATATTTGTAATGATAATTTTTCCCGGGACTCTTAATGAATGGAAAAAACAGTATTTAAAAAATAAATATTTTGTAACATTGTGAATTTTTATTTTTTTTTTTTACTAATTTAATGCATCTTGCTGAGTAAAAGTAAGGCTTTTGAGCCTCTGTGCTTGTGCATACGTGTACTTGTCTGAATATACTGTATGTATGTAAATTGCAGAACCTTTTCTAAACGGCTACATGTTTAATCTGTCTGGCTTTATTTTAAAAGCACTCAGTCTTGTCTCCAAAAATGCAAATATAATAGCATGTAAAAGTTATCTCGTACATCAGCCTGCAGGCAAAGCAGCGTTCTGCTGTCTGATATCAGACTGCCACTGATATCACCTAACGCTGATGTCATCTTGCATGAGTGAATGCTGTTTTGTTCGGAAACTGTGCCTGTCGTCTTTCACTTGTAATTGCTCTGATTCTTTAGAATTGTGTTATTTGTTAGTGCTATATTGTGAGAGAATGATCTAATTTGAAGGTGAAGTATGTATTTGTTCGATGTTGAAGTAATTTTTGTCCTAGTTTAACTACAGAATAAGCAAGCGCTTCTAGCTTGATTTTCATTTTGCTTACACTCTTAGTAGACAACGCATCTAATTTGTTGGATTTAAGTTTCCAGTGATGTGCCAGTGAAGCTGATTTTTTGCAAGCTGAATACTGTAAATCGGACAACCCGGGACTCTCTTTAGAAAGATATGTAGGAAAATGGATGGTGTTCTGTTGTCATATATCATTACAGAAACCCTTCTGCTCCTTCCAACAAAAGAGATGTCACCCTTAATTGCTGTCATCCATCACTCTCATACACTCTCAGGAAATTACAAGGACATTTGTTTCTCAAGAACTGTCAAGACTTTTTACAGAAATACATTGTTTTTAAACAAAATGTTAGTTCATAATTTGCCTTACCTGAGTAGACAGATTCAGTGCAAAGGATGTGCTGTCCAAGTGTGTTTGTGGAACTTTATTTTTAACAATAACAACTAAAATATTCACATGCTTAAAGGAATAGTTCACATAAAAAAGAGAATGTCTTTTCTGTTTGACTTTTTTCTTCTGTGTGAGGCAAATTGAGGAATTTTGAAGAAAGTTGATGCTTTGAAAAGGATGTACCATTGTATGTAGTGGTCATTATATGCTACATTTCCAACCTTTTGAAGCCTTTATGTTTGTGTAACATGGTAAATGGCAAATTCACATTTGGACGATATAAGTTTTCAAAACTTGCAGTTCCATCACTTCCGCCACAACGGATCAACATTTGTTTTGACGTCAGCTTCTCATCAAATCTTCCGACCAATCAAATGCTGTCTAGAATCTGAAGCGCTCGCCCCCTACACTGTAAATACACACTGTAGCTGCCGCTGAGATTAGTCACTTGTTCAGTGTTTCTGTATGTGGCTTTACCGAGCTCAGTGGCTCTGGCCAGAGCAGATATGAACGCCATTGGTAATTTTAAGAAGGGGGTGGGGCTGCTCGATATGTACCACCCGGTCTTCCTGATTCAGATCAGAAATCACGTCACCACACAGAATAACTGTGTGTTTCAAGCCACTTCAGGGGACCTTTAAAGCTCTTTATGAACCTTTTGAAGCATCAAACTAGTTTTGTTTATGTGCATGTTCAATTGAGGGAAAATATTTCGTTTCATTTCAAGCTGTATCGTTTCATTTTTGTTTCAGAGGTCATGGAATGACCTAACGATTAGAAAATGATGAAAGAATTTTCAGGTTTGGATGAACAGTTTCTCAAAAGGAATATGTTTTTGACAATGTCTTTAAGTAAATAATTTTGAAGCACACTGCATCAAAAAGGATGCACAAGAAAAATATAGTTGTCTTGCTATTGTCCTTTGTGTAGCAAGCAAACGTTGTCCATATGACTTTAAATGATAATGAGATAAATCTAAATATATTGAGATGCATGGTTATTTTTGGTCTGGTTCTTAAGTTAAACTGACTGCAGTAAATTTCCCTTTGTTGCTCACCCAAATGTACATATGGTTTGAAAAGATGTGGCATATCACTCTGAGGTCATATGTACTACTATTTTTGGAAACATTTATGTTGCTTTTGCATCCTTTTTATGTTTTTTGTATTCTTCAGTAGAAAGAAATTCATACAGGTTTGGATTAGAGTGAATGTTTTGTTTTTTTAGTGTGAACTATCCCTTTAAAAAGAATTAGCATGTAGCATGGACATGAGATGGAACGAAGCATGCATGATCCCTCTCTAAAGAACGGCTTGTTCTCGGTGTGAATGCCCCACGGTGCTTCATCACTATTTGAGCATCCTCTTCTGCAGCGACGTGTTTGTGCAGGGTGAGAATAACTCTGGCTGACGTGGACGTGGAGAGCACTCGGGCTGTTTCACAGTGGGGTCTGAGGACAGAGACTTGTCTCTTCAGCGGGGTTCTGATTAGACCCATCACCCTGCATGCCATGCTCTATTCTCCCTGGTAATTGGAGCTGGCAGGAGGTTGGCATGTACCCCTCCTGTCCTCCATTTCCCTCTTTATCCTCCCACGGTGACCCCCCTCCCCCCCACAACTCCTCATGTCGGATCGACTGTAATGCGTGTTGTGTCCCTCTTTACTCTGACCCAGCATTGAGGACATGAAGCCTATGCACATTTACGGCAGCCTTGTTCACATTAACTGGGTTCACCGTTCCATTTCTTGTGCCTTTAGGACATTTTGTCCTACTTACTCCCGACCACCTGAAACACCATTGTTATTTTCTTGGCAACCACGTCGCTTTGTTTTCATAATGATGCTGAGTTAGTTCTCCCCCCATTGTTTGCCATTCGTTGGCTTCATTCAGCACTCAACTTTTGTAAATATCAGATGGTTATCGCCTACTTTCAAGCCTCTGTGTTTCACCTTTATCAGATTGCTCACAGCATTGAATATAAGTCTGAGCTCGTAATTTACTGCTTCACAGAGAACAATGTTCCTTCTGTTTCCACAAAACTGATTACAGATGGGTTTGTGGTATGCTACTCTGTTAGCTCCCTTTTGTGGTCACATGCATCGATAAAGCTGGGCTGCTTCTGGACTGGTTCCACAGCCGAGGAGATAATACAATAGATTGCCATCTGCAAGGGCCTGCATGATCTTATCGCTCTAGTAAGGTCTCATTAAATATCCGCTCTGGGTCTCTGGATGCAACAGTAGATTTTCCATTCAGGAAGAAAATTTGATTGGTTTCTATCAGGGATACTATTGTTACTGTGGCACCTGTTTATGTATAAGCTTTAAAGAGTTAGTTCACCCAGAAATGAAAATTAGCCCATGTTTTACACACGGTGACTTTGTGTGTATTTGTAAATAGCGAAAATTGAAAAAGTAACTCAAATTTTAGCTTAGAGTGAAGACCTGCATATTAAAAAAACTATTTGAAATTGCATTTTCTTCTTAGAATTGAACTTGTCACACGACAACACTACAATTCAAAATGTTTAAAATAACTGTTTCTATTTCAGTATATTTAAAACTATTTGTGCACAAACCCAAATTGCATCAACAACGAACAATAGAGCTGCACCCAGTGTGAAAGTAGAACGTGATGCGTGAAGGATAGACGATGTTTTGATATGGTCATGACGCTTTGCATCACAGTCGAGCTGCTATCTTTGTTTCTCTCGAATGCCAGTAGGCTTAACTGCATTTTTAAAGTAATGTGATACAAATAAGGTGTTGACGATGCATAAAAACCTGAGCCGGTACTCTTTGTCTGTAATTGCCAGGATTGCTGCTTCTCATATACCATGACCTCAGTCGATTGCGTAACCTTTCAGACAAAGGTAAAATAAAACTCTGCAACACAAGCAGAGAATCTCAGTACATGACGTCAGTGCCATTAAAGTTCGGTTTCTCTCTATTGACTGTTTGCAGAGACTGTCTGCAAAGCCTTCTTGTCATTCCTCCTCGCTCCGTCCGCTCTCAAGTTTCTCTTTACTTCTTACAAGATGGCATCCCAATTACCCACCAAATGTATCACCCCGTCAGAGCCAAACACCTTGTCATAACTGCTTCGAAGAAACAATGAAACTAGCGTTGGCAGGCTTTTTAAATTCAAACCGCCATCTGCTGCAGCACCCACATGTATGATGCGGCAGAGACTCGGGACAGAGCGGGACATTTTGGAGACTTTTACCTATTCATCTTAGTAATGGAGTCCTTGCTCGACTCAATATGAGCACACAAGAATTGTATTAAAACCGCATTTCTGAGCTTTGAGTCTTCTGTTTTTGTTTATTTTTGTTTTTAAATCCTCATGCATAGTAAAGAGGTGTAAGTGATAAAAGTGCTTTCAGGAATGGAGAATGGAGCTTTTATTTAGGAAATGCAAAAGCCTAACCATCAGTTTGTTTCCCGCTGTGCCTTTCCTTTGTGGAAGAAATTCATCCTTTTCTCATTAGTTTTTGCCTTAACATACCATTTATTTTTTTATTTATTAGAACTCAAGTATCTGTCTTTATTAGGGATGCCCATTTCGGTTATTTCTCATAACTGACGCCCGTTCACCGATTATTAACCGATTAACCGACAACATTATTTTAAATTAGAATTTCATTCAATTAGGAAGGACAAGCCCCTGTGACCCGTTAAAAATAGTAATATTTGTTTTCGGCGGATTCATTGTGCATGCGCAAAACTAGCAAACAACAGAAGACCAAGATTTACGCGATCATATCTATAGCTATTTTGCATAAATAATAAATAAAGAAAACGAAGGAAAAAAGTAAGCAACTCAATTAATGTCAAAGATGGCAATGTCCATAAAAGTCACTTTCTGACATGACAGGGGTCCAATCGAGGCGCAAGTTCTTTCATCAAACTTTCATTACTGACAGCAGCTTTGCGTGGAGAACGGAGCATTTGAATCGCTTAACAGAACACAAAACTGACGAGATCTAATAAAACTTTCAGATGACACGCAGCTCATTTCTCCATCACTAAGTTACCCAAAACACACATAAAAACACGTAACACCCGGTAAATGCGCATTTGTGCAGCAGAGCGGCTCTCTCTCGTTCTGTTCCGTTCACACCGTGCGTGTGTTCCGAGAATACGGTTGTTCCTGAACATTCACAGGTGAGTTCCGTTACAGAACGCGGTGGTCACTCCCTGTATTGGGACTCAACAACTGTGTTCTGCTGCTGTGTGAATGTGGCAAATAAAACACAATTTTATATAGACTATGAGTAGGTAAAATACTGAAATAAATCAAATGACCTTTTAAACCGTTTAACTGATTGTATTAATCGGTCAGTTAACGGTTAAAATGAGCATCCCTAGTCTTTATAAACATTACTAACAAGCAAAATATTAGTAACATGCTTTTAAAGATGCAGTCAGATTTTTTTTCCACATTAAAAAGTTTTGAGTAGTGATAAGTAGGTACTGTAAACAAGTAGTACAACGTGCATAAGATGAAGACTTCAGACACATCAGTTGCCTAATAAAAACGGTTTAAGTCATGGTGGCTTCCATGTTACTTACTTGCTCTCAGTGACAATCCAGTTATTGGACTCTTTCACTTGTGAAATAAATGATTTATGTCTGAAAGCTAAATTCTGTAGTGGCGTTGTTTTCTATTACTTCATCCACACCACTAGGTTCGTTGTGTTAAAAAGAAGACAAAATAGTATGCATTTAACAACATTTATAAGAAGATTTCATTTGCAAAAACTGATGATAAATATATATTTTTTTAAATAAACTCTTGATATATAAAAAATAAGGCACAAGTATGTCCATTACTTTGCACTCCAATACACTTAAACTTTTTCTTAAAATGCCAGTTTATTTCGTTTTTTTTCCCCAACTGATAAAGGAGTCTGAATAAAAATGCCACACTCAACTCAGGAGAAACAGCACAGTTGGTTTTCTTTCAGATGCTCTTGCGTTCTCAGTTTCCTCTCTTGCATGCTGACTATGTGACACTTGGTAGGTATTATTTGTATGTTCTTTTTCAAGAAAATATATTCAATTGTTTATTCAGAAGCCGCTCAGAGAAAAGGATTAGAATAGTGATACAACCCACACTCCTACAGGTAGTTGACCTCTGCTGAAGGTAGAAATGTACGCCATGACAGCGCACCCTCCCTTGTGGTTTCTGAAGGTCACACTTGGAAAAAAAAATAATAATCTTGCTGTTTTTGCTTCTTAATGAGGCATAACTTGGACGGCCTTATATTCCAAGTTACCTTGTACTGCAAAGTTCCCCCCAGCGCGGATTCGGCGCAACATTTTCCGCCTCCTAAATTATTCCTTTTTCAGTGTTTTCATAAGAGAGCCAGCGATTCGTGAAATAACCCTTTTGAGGTTTGCCCACTGTGTTTTAAATGTGTCTGATTTACATTGTACTGGAACACTAGTTCCTTGAATTTGAAGTCGTAGGCTTTTGTGAGAGCTTTTCAATTCAGCTACAGTATATGAGAATCATTGCTTGATGCTTTAAGGATCGAAACACCAATGATTTAATGTTTAACACACCAGAATGAGAAGACAAGATAAATCAAAGTTTTCTGCAGTGCCCTGTAGACTTTAGAAGCGGTGGAATGTTTGTCATGTGTAGAGGATTGTCTCAAACGGAATAATTCAGCCTTACCCTTTGGCTTACCTTGGCATCAAAGAGAGTGCCATGTTGCCGTAACATTGTTGCTATTGAAAGTGTGAATATTGCGCATGCTGGGCTTACATCCAAACATTTGTGTGAATGTTTGAGAAGAGAAAAAGAATATTTTTTTAATAAGTGCCACAGTCATAGAACTGCTCGTGTTCTCATGTGCTTGGAAACCATATGTTTACAGCCTTTCCTCCTTGCTTATCCTGATTCTGACATAATTATTGTTCATTTTCATATTTTTCGTATAATTTGTGTTTATTATGCAAATGTTGATACTTTGCTCTGTTACTTTCTTCTGAAAGGCGTCACGGTCTGTATCAGATGGGAAACTGTGTTTTCCAAACCATTGAAGGACAAAGCATTGTTTGCCAACTAGATTTGCATTTGTAGAAAAAACAGCAGGGTTTGCAAGACAGCGAAAGAAAGATGTTAAAGTTTAGGGAAGCAGTGTTAGGCTACGGTTTTGCATAAATTATTAATTAATTTTGCATCAGGGAAGCGGTGCAGTTGCGGTGTGTTTTTCGGGAGGAGCACGCATGAATGATTAGCCACGGCTGGTTCCGCATTCTCCAATCAAGTTAAATCGTCTCCGCCTTAAATAAGCCCGTTTCCATTCCTTCCCTATCTTGTTTACACATCCCTCCACCTCCCCTTCTCCGCCTTCGCTCCGTACCTTCCTCTGCAGGGGGGGCTTGCCGGGTTCGAGCCGAATACTGAGCTCTGCCCTCACAGGGTTCAGTCTAATAGGGCTCGGAGTCCGCCCTGGACAGCACGCCAAACATGCTTTGTGCAAGGAAGTGCAAACTCGTGAAACCACCATTTTTAGAGTAGAGATGAAGATGTAAGAAACAAAAGGGCAATCACAATTCAATATACAAATGCATGCATGTGTTATGAGTTTGTTACATTATAACAAAGTAAAACAAAAATTGTAAAACCTAAAACTTGAAAAACTTTACTTTATCCTTATAGCGTTATAGAGTATAGAGTAATGGTACACAAAGGACCTGTGGATTAGCCTTGTCATGCTTTCATCTTATTAATGCACAGGAAGGTCTTTTTCTGGCATGTGAATTGATTTAGTGCACTAATGAGACTTGTCCTGGATTTGCCTTTGCAAGACAATTACATCTGGCTCACATTTCTAACAGTGTTCATAGCAATCAGAGTTCTTCAAGATCTTTATCCTTATTTTGTAAGTTATTCCCTTATTGGCTCCCAGCTTGACCTGTTTTTTTTTTTTTTTTGTTTATGCAGAAAACCAGATTCCTCATGGTTTCCCCACCATAGACATGGGCCCTCAGCTAAAAGTGGTTGAGCGAACAAGAACAACCACAATGCTCTGTGCCGCCAGTGGGAACCCTGACCCAGAGATCACTTGGTTCAAAGACTTCTTTCCTGTAGACATCAACGGCAATGGACGAATCAAACAGCTTCGTTCAGGTAAGAATGTAATACTACTTTAGCCTTACAATCACAGTGGCAGCAAATAATGTGCTACACATATAGAAGGATACACATATCTGTTTGCACTTACTGCTTATTTTCCATGAATGTTTCACTACGGTTTAATAAATTCCTATGCAGTATTCCCACATAATAAAAACTGGAACGTCAGTTGTTTTTGTGCAATATCAGATCTTTGGTCTGCCAATTTGTCTTTGCTTACCATGGAAGGAGAAATGTATTGACTTGGCCATAAAGTCAAATGAGTCTTAAGCCACGTGCAAATGGTCAGGGTAATTGTAGGCACCCTTACGGGAATGAGAGAATGCCGCAGAGAGGATCAACCGCTCTATTTACATTGTAGACCTTCCTAATGGATAGACCACTCAGGTCTGACCTAGGATCAGACGGATGAACAGGACTTTGCCCAGGCTGCATTAATGGCTCCTGACTGACTCAAAGTTTATCCCTCTCCACTAAATCCACTTCATTTAGCGGGCAAGTCCACAGCGGAGCTCATTCTCTAGTTTCTAGCATCAGTGTCTAAGTACACAGCTGAAAGTGTAGACTGCCACTTTGAAGCCAGAATCCTTCATTTTCCATATTTCGAGGAACATCTTAGGTATACATAAAGTCAAATGAACAAAATGTACTGTTCCACCAAAGATCAAAACATTGCGTCCTCAAAGATTTTATCTTTGCACGGCATGAGGCACCAAGCTTTACGGCCCTTTTAGGACACTCATAAAATAAAATTATAACAATAAAGCTAGTCTTATCTGGATTAACTGCCATTTTAGTCTTTAGGAGAATAGTGAAGTGCATGTTTGCTGTTTATTTCTGATAGATTAGCATTTTCTGATAATGACGTTGGTAATGCCGACGTAACCACACCTTGTGATTTGACTGTTTGGTTAAGTCAGCATGATTTAAGTCAGCATATCGTTCTTAGGTGCATGATTCATAGACTTTACATAGCATGCAATAGCAGTGGATTAAACAGTGATGCAATGACTTTCATTATAATATACCATTACACTATAAGCTAATGCTAACGTTTAAACGACAAGTAATCAAATACCATTTATCGTTAAAACATTCTGCTCAACATTTTTTTTATTTCTGCTGTTGTATTCCGTTTAAACTTTTGAAATGTCAAATTATGGAAGTAAAGCGAGTCAAATTTCATGTTGACGTTCATTCACCTGTACAGAATTGCTGCTAGCTGTTTCTTCTACTTTCACACCACACTTGCCACTTAACTTGCCATGGGTCTGTACTTTTCTGAACAATGCCGTGAACAAAAATAACCTGAAAACACATTGTTTCACTAAGCTCTGCAAATGTTCCTTAAAGCATCAAGTTTGGCAGACCGTCTCAGAATCGTAGCCCAGAGAAAGTTTGCCCTAGGATCTTTTTTCCGAGCTAATTCCATGGCACCAGACAGCCAACATTCAACTAATCCCTGGAGAGCAGTAGTCTGGCTCAACTTGATTCCTTTCCGTTTAATTAAGCTTACTTTCATTTGATTCCCTCCCTTTTGTTTTCCTTATCTCTCTTTGTCTATCTCTCTTGTCTACTAACACTTCTCTTCAATCTTGTTTGCATTCAATTTACTTCACCTAGGGGGTTCGCCGATACGAGGTAAGACAGCTGTAATGTGTCTCACGAAACGTCTCCTCCATTACCTGTCTCATCTCCACTGCTGTCATTTCCTGCTTGTTCAGTACATACACAACCTTTGTCCCGGCATTCAACCTGTCTGTGTTCGGATGTCTATATCTGGGAGAAACAATACAACACTATTGTTTAAAAGTTTAGGGTCAGCAAGATTTTAAATTATTCATTTTATTCAGCAAGTATGAATTTAAATGAGCTTTCTTTTCTTAGAATAATCTTCAAAACTCATATCACAAGAAGCATGAGATTCTGACTCTTTTAAACAGTAGTGTTTATATCATGGTATTATAGGAACAATTCTTTAAAATTCTGTGATCATTTACACGCCTTTGTTGCAAACCTGTGGAAAAGAATATCTCGGTCGCTGTTTTACAAGCAGTGAAATATCTTCATTTGTGCCTCACAGAAGAAAACAATTCAGAACTACATGAGGGAAAGTAAATGACAACAGAATTTTGAACTCGTTGATGAGTTGGGGAAAACAAAATTGATTCTTTCTAGTTACTGTGATATGTGTTTGTTGTGGATATTTTCTGAGACCCGAGGCTTAATAAAGTTATGCTATGAGTTTGGGTTTTAAGCTGAAGGCCGTCTTTAGAGTCTCCAGAGTGTGTCTCCTACATTCCAGTTGGGCTGTGATGAAATTGAAATGATTGAATTTGCATACTACTTATGCTAAAATGAGTATGTATGGGAAATGAGGGCACGGCCCTGATTGTTAAGATGGAGCATTCGATCAATCACACAGTCGCTCTCAGTTCTGAGTGAAACATGGATTTCAGAAACGCAATTGCTAGAGGCGAGTGCTTGACAAAACCGACATTACCCTACTTCAGTCGCACGGTTAGCAATCTCAGTGGTCTGGGGACCCCTGGAGTTTGAATGTAAAAAGTAAGTCAAAAAAGTATATGGCACATAACAACGGCATGTTTGTTACCGCTTACTGTTAGAACACACCAGTTCACCTCAGGTTTATGAAACAGGAAGTACGTCTGGCTTGCTGGGGCGGGAAAAAGCTGACACTGCCTTATATTCCTAAGTGGTTACTGATTTTGCTTCCGTGGAAGTGATGTTAAATTCCTCTTGTTAACGACAGCAGGTCTTTGTTCAGTTCATCTCCCCCAACTCATATTGTTCTGTATCTTTTTATCGATGAGGAATATGTGTCATCTCCATACAGTTTTATGTCTTCATTAAGACACAGTTTGTCCAACAGTGTGTGTGTACGTTCTTAAAAATGCATGAGGTGGCATACTTCATGTCCGGTGGGAAGCATGAAAGGGATAGTTAACCTAAAAATAAAAATACTGTCTTCATTTACTCAACCTCATGTTGTTTTGAATGCGTATGACTTTCTTGCTTCATAAAAGTACAAATACAAATCTCTTCTTTTGAGTTCATGCAGGTTTGAAATGACATAAGGGTCAGAATTTTTATTTTGGAGTGTACTGTCCCTTTAATGTATCATGTCACATCAAACACTTGTCAATACTTGTTTTAAATGAAATAAAATAATGTATAATGAGTAAAAGTGGGGCGGGGGGGGGGGGGGTTCACATTCTTCATGTAGTTTTGACGGAATTTAGTATTATGTTCCTTTATTGTAGTCCCTTTACTTTACAATATGGCAACATCAGTCAGATGTTGTCAGGACTGAGGGGTGATGGCAATCAGCGCTGAGCAATCTCCGAATTGATTAGTAATTTGCTGCTTGTCAGGGTAGGAAACACCACCAATCAGTTTTCCCTGAACTTGGAGATTGGGCAAGGTTAGTGGTGCATGTTATTTCTTCCCTGCAGCACTTGGGATGCTGGGAAGTAGTCAGGGGTAAACTGCAGGTGATAACCTACGCTATGGTGGTACACCACTGCCAGGGGTAAATATGTGTGCTTTTGCTAGATTAAGCAAACATTTAAGTTAAAGCAAACACCGTATCTGTGGTTAGGACACCCGGATAGATTTTTCGTTTGATGTTTTTGAAAATGGGTAGGTCTAAAGTACCTTCTGCATTTAATGTTGTTTAACATTATAGTGATTTGACTCTGTTTGTATTTCGAAATGGCATCTTCAATATTTAAATAAGTCCACAGCCAGTTAAAAATGTGGACTAAGTTCTTTTTAAATGTTTTTGAAAGATGTCTTATATTTTCTACAAGGCTGCATTCATTAAAAACATAGTAAAACAGTAGTATTGTGAAATATTACGTATTATTCTATTTCAGCAGATTTTAAAATATAGGGTCTTTAGTGTCATATGATCATTTAGAAATCATTTTAATATGCTTTGTGCTTATATATATATATATATATATATATATATACTTGTAATGTAGGGATACCTATATATATATATATATTAAAATGCAATCTGTTATAAGATTGTAAATGTCTTTTTTGTCACTTTTGATTCATTTATGTTTTACTGATTAATATTTCTTAAGCAGTTTTCTGAAGGGTCATGTGACATATGACTGAAGTAATGGCTGCTGAAGTAATTTGCCATTACAGAAATAAACTACATTCAAAAATATATGAAATAGAAAGCAGTACTTTTCAATCGTAATAATATTTACAACAATAGCATTGTTTTACTGTACCTTTTATCAAATAAATGCACTTTTTAAAGAATGAGATATCTTAGAAAAACATTAAAACAATGTAATTATTCCAAACTTTTGAACAGCAGTGTATGTGTTAAAAGACTAATCTAACATTGTTCTAATGTGACCTTTTTTATCTATAGCATCCAGACAGGCGGTGTAGTTTTGTATATTATTGAAGTTTTGTGCTTTTTTGTGTGTATAAATATGCCTCAGCAGTAATAGTCATGTGCTGTAGCGTAATTGGCTCTGACTCAATGACATTAATATCCCGAAAGCTTTTTCTAATGACAGTGAAAGGCAAATACGTTGAGCTATAGACTCACTCAACCTGCAAAATCAGCTTTATGCGTATGTCTTAGGCAGCATTCTAAGCCAATAAACTATATTCACAGTGGAACAGCTCTGACATTTAAACAGGGAGTGTTTACTGATTGTTTGCAGTGAAAGTTTGCGCTTTGGTGGGGAAAGTTGCGACGGGGGATTCATAATCGTGTTCGTAAATCAAAGGGGTGACTTTTACTCTTGTTTTTTTTTTCATCTCTCTCTCTCTCTCTCTCTTCAGGAGCTCTGCAGATTGAAAACAGCGAGGAAACAGACCAGGGCAAGTATGAATGTGTGGCTACGAACAGCGCCGGGACGCGTTACTCTGCCCCCGCCAATCTCTACGTGCGAGGTAAGAGACATCCTCCAGGTGCCTCCCCTATCCAAACAGCTTCCTCAACAATGCTTCACACCTTTATTTTGACCATGTTGCAGTTTTGTTTTGACTTCCACGCATGTTGAACTTTGTCTGCCATTTCGGAGCCAAGATAAACCAAAAGTTGTTGTCCAAATCATGCCGGAAACAAAACATTCCCTGCTATGTTTTGAATTCATAGCAACGGAAGCAAAGGTAAGCATGCATATTTCTCACAGGGTTTGTTGTGAGAGTGAGAAGACAAAAAGGGTTAACCAAAGGTGGGTGCCACAGAGGACACCTGCTGTATTAATACGTGGATTTAAAGGTATAATAGTGTTGAGGCATTGTCTATGAAACAGAACTCTGGGAGTGCTGTTGTTATGAGTGTCAACCCCTTCAGCTCTTTCCATGCAGGTAATAACAGGGAGCTTATGGCAGGCTGCCAGTATGGCCTCTAGCTAGTGACGTTACGGTGCCACCCAGTAATTGTCACGCAAGAGGTTGAGAACTAAGCCTTCTCATGCTTCCTGTCAAACAAATGGCCGAAAATGTTTCATACAATAAGATTAAACTGCAGACATCATCGTATAACTCAATCACGAGATGTTGCCATGAGAAATTCATTTGTGTTAGCTTGAGTTTAGAAATGTTGTTTTGCTTTTGAACATTTTTATGTATTTTTATTAAATACATTTTCCAATATGTTCTCATTATGCTAGCGCATCGAGATATTTATTCATTAAATTAACATAATAACAATATCGTTGGAATCACTTTCAGAACGTTCTTTTTTTTTTCTGCTGATATACGATACAAATATTGACAGCCAATCACAATCAGTCCTGCTGTCAGTAGCTCGGGAATTCAATGCAGCAGATGCGTGTGTGCTTTGAATAAACATAAGATATTGTTCAATTATGTCGACCCTAATATTGTTATGTTTATAGTTATCGCTCTTGGTGTGAACAGGGCTCAGAACAGTGTGTTCATAATTAATACATTAAAATAATATGGTAAGACACACAGATTTTCAAAATCAAGCATTGTTTTGCACAGCTAAGAGTAGCTGGATGTGGATGAGACCAGAAACTAGACCCATAGAATTTACAAATGGCTGTGCCCATTTTTATGCCAAGAAAAAGGTGCATAGCATATTTATTAATATTTTGCTGTTTTTTTATTTATTTATATATTTATGTATTAAGTACTGGCTGATTCAGAATCATTTTCAGTTTCCATGATAAATGTTTTCTTGCCTATTTTTTATAGTATTTCTCAAATGTCTGGTATAAAATATAAGCTGAATATGTTCCATGAAATTCTTCTACATAGTTCAATGGATATTTATTGTTTATTTATGTATTCATTTATAAACCAGTTTTTATGGCCCCGCCTTTCACTACAATAAAATTTAACGTCCGCAGCCAAAATGAGAATAACTTTTGGAGCTATATCAACAGCTAACTTCCTCAGAGTTGACAGGTGCATAATGGGTCGCCTTTATCCATCTGTCCATCATCTGGATATGGGTGCTTGTTTTTCCACAGTGTCTCTATAAAACGGCTAATCATGCTTCTTTTCAAGGGTATTCAGCACAGCGCCCTGGTACCATTCCTCAACCTCCCGTTCCCCTCTCATTTATCTGCTCACGCTAGATGAGTTGGGTGTCTAAGACTGCCAGCCTGTCAGTGAATCTATGTATTCAATAGCTGCTTCCTTTTTTCCTTGGCCTCAGCACTTTTCTGGAAGCTGTCGAAATGCTCTATGACTGTTTCTCTCGCTCGTTCTCCCGCTCTGTCCATCTGTCTGACAGAGGACTATATCACCTGGGAGAATCACAGTCATGTATACTGGCTGTATATGTGAATGCTCATTTGTCAGCCGCTTATTCCATAGTGAAAAGTTGTCAACCACTGTCTGCTCTCCTTCCTCTGCTCTTGAAACTGACAACAAATCAAACCGAGTGAAGTGGGCGCACACTTCGTAGCCGCCTGTCTGTTTATTATATCTTGTGTGTGAAGGTGTGTGCGGGTCCATTTACCTTTGTTTAAGATTTGAGGAAGATGAATTTTAATATCAATTTTAATATCACTCAGCTAGTTTTGTATCATAGTGTTACAGTGGCAGCCCTAACAAGCCTTTAACTGACATCATCATCTTTCATGTGTCAATGTGTGGCAGATTATGGCCCAGGGCTCTTTTAGATAATCTCAGTGGCCTTCTCTGCCTCACTGGAGATGTGGTTATGTATGCTCACATGCATACAGAGACAGCTGTCAGAAAATGTTCAGTCATTCTGAGTTGCCTAGATAGTATAGCAGTAATGTTAACTCCTCCAACATATGTTAGGAAAATTATAATAATAGTCAAAATAATATATATATATATTTTTTTTGTGGAAGTCTGTTAATATAAAAAAAAATTAAAAGTTAATTGTGACTTTTTCTTAATAGTTCACATTCGTGAATGTATGCAGTGGCCTAGTGTCCCATAATGTAGCATAATTTGTTATTTCAAAATGTTTTAAATGAATGGTTTCATCTTTACTGTGATAAATGGGCTCCCATTCACCGTTTGTTCCACACAAGTCTGGTATTAGTAAGAGTCTCTGAGAGAGAAGATAAAAATAACTAAAGGGAAACTACTTTCTATAACCTAACCGAACTCCTTAAATTGATATTCGTAATTAAAAGAGTATTCACACACAAAATATACATTTTCTCACCTTCATGTTGTTCCAAACCTTCCATAAAAGTTGCTTTCTGATGTTAGTCCCCATTGAGTAACATGTTAGGGAAAGACTTACCAGCATAATACCAGCATTACTCAAAACATCTTCTTTGATGTACAACATAAGGAAAAAAAATCATACAGGTTTAGATCAACATGAGGTTGAGGGAATGCTTTTCTTTTTTAGTTTTGGGTGGACTATCCCTTTAACCTGCGTTAATTTGATTGTGTTCCCTATAAACATGCAGTGATGCATTATAATAGGCCTGAATTTAGCTTTAGCATTGTAAACCTACAGTATGTATGAGACATGTGGGACATGTGAGTTTCCATTGCATTTTTCTAATCGCCATGAAATTGTTCACAGTTGTTTTCATGTTCTCTTGTCTCCCATTTGTCTTTGTCTTTCAATTTCATCTCCATATCACTCGGTCAAACACCTCATGTCTTAGACCCTCGAGGAGGTTGGTCTTTTCACTCTTAAAACTAGATCCCTCTTTAATCAGCTACCCTTTTTTTTATATCCTTCTCAATCCCTCTGCTATGTTGCCCCTCACAATTTGTTTACACTAAATGTGTTGTGTCAGGTGGTTTGCATGAGCCTGATGCTCCATGACCTAGGGGCAGTTTTCACTGATTACTCCTGGTGCTGGATTAAAAGAGATAGCAATGTTATTTACATTTTTAATGTAATTTATAATTTAATTTCATTTAATTTAAAACCCCTTTTTTATCCTGTTTTTAGTTATCTGTTTAATGTCACAATGCATGCATGTTAGCATGTTAGCGACACATTAACCTGTATCAGTGTGATCGTGTTCCCTACAGACATTCCATTTATGGATAAAAAGTATACTATATTTATCTTATAATAGGCCTGTATTTACTGTGCATAGTAAACGTACAGCAACTATTTTCTGTGGTAGAATATACACAAATCTTTTCCAGTGTTGTGATTTGAGTGCGTCTCTATGACAAATTCCTTTGCATTTTTCTAACTGCTATGAAATTATTGACAAAAAAATGTCTTTTCATGTTCTCTTGTCTTCCATTTGTCTTCCATTTGTCTGCTCGAACTCTCACCTCATGTAGCATTGCCTCGAGGAGGTTGGTTCTTTTCACTCTTAGCCACTTCTTGCAGACATCAAATTGGATCCGTTTTTAATCAGAGACTGTTGTTCTCAATCTTACTCCCTTTACTATAGCAGTCTTATTTAGTCCATACTAATTGTAATCTTTGTGAAATACACCGCTTAAAAAATATAAATGTTTCCTGTTTAATGACAATTTTGTTTTTCTGAGCAAAAAATATATACAATACATTTTTCACTGATTTACAGAAGACACCTCTAAAATGTCTTTCAGTGTAACAATTTTGTCAGGCTTTTTACGACACATTAAAAGAATAATTACATTTACCCAATATACTAATATTTGCCACTATCTTATGGCATTTTTTTTTTACTAACTTAAAACACAATAGTTCATATAGTTCATAAGTCATAATAAGCACGTTGTTTGAATTTGCACATAAATATTGTGTACACTGAAGGACAATGGGACATTTTTTACATCCAAATTTTGACATTTTATTCTCCAAAAAGATATATACAGTACATGGAAATAAAATCACTTTTGTGAATTTCTTTTAATTCAGAGATCTTGACGTCTTTGACCCACCTAGATACGCAAATCTATCTTTTTCAAATGGAGTGTCATGTTTCGATTGTGTGTCTTTGTCTTTATTAAACATTCTGTTGCATTTTTCTAACTGCCATGAAATTACTGACAAATGTGTTTTCATATTCTCTTGTCTCCCATATGTCTTTGTCTTTCAATTTCATCTCCATATCACTCGGTCAAACTCGCACCTCATGTCTTAGACCCTCGAGAAGGTTGGTTCTTTTCACTCTTAACTGCATCTTGCAGACCTCAAGCTGGATCCCTCTTAAATCAGAGACCCTTGTTATCAATCACTCCCTCACCTGTGTGTTCTGGATGAATGTGTTGTTTCAGGTGGTTTGCATGATTTAGGGGTTGCCAAAACTTAAAAAGTAAATTAATATTAAAATGAGTCTGTTAATTTTAAATAATTTAATTTAATTTACATTTTATTTTAATTAATTTTAATTTAAACCCTTTTTTTAAATTCAGGTTCAAGTGCCCATTTTTGGTTTTATCCCACAAAGCATGTATGGTTTTGCTCATGAATAGAAACTCTTTCAACCAACCTGCTCCCTGTTACCTGAAGCTTTATAATAGAAATATTACCAATGTTTATTTTACATCTCTTGTATTTCCCACACTGATTTTCCGTTTTTTCACTAAAATGTATCGTCATTGTACGTCCATAGTCATGGTTTTTCAGTGTCACCGAGTTCCGTGGAAATCAATAAAGGGAATTTTTGTATTTCTTAGACATGCTATTGATACTGTAATTTCTTTGCAACAGCGGACTTGAAGTACTTTCACATTGCTTAATTCAAAGAAAAGAATTCTCAAGAGTCTGTCGTTTTGCCTTTACAGTGCAAACATAATGAGGAGAATAACAAGCTTGGTCATGGTATCTATCTGAAAATAAAATGAGAGAACATAGTCGAGAATCCAATTTCAGGAGGACCTGTGCAGAAACCAATTATTGCTTATGCCATTTCTGCATAGACAGACATAAGGCAACGGGTCATTAACACAAATTGGAAGAGTCTGTTTAATGTGCCCCTGTTTTATACTCCTATTCTGAGAGAACAGGAGAGGAAAAGTCTCTCCAGCTTGCTCTTCTTGTAAATAGTTCAGCATTAGCGTCCCCAGTGATGGCCACCAGCTACGACTCTGAGCCCTGCACAATAGAGACTGAAGGGCATCCTAGTATTTGCATTGATAACAGAATACCCTTTAAAAACGTTGATGTTTCTCTCACGCTGATCCTTGTGGATTAGTTCCTTGTACACCGTGAGCTTGGCCTCATGCAGTCAAGTCAGTATATGTCAAGGCAGGTTTGAATCCCATTGATAGTTCTCCTCTCTCCTCCCCATCTCTGCACAGTGTCAGCAGGCTCTTTTTGTCTCCATGGGAACCTCTTTTAATGTCAGGTTTATCTGCATATCAGAGAGTCACAAAGAGAAGGGCCCAGTGAACAATGCAACTCCCACAAGGTCTCAGACAGGTTCCCGAATCCAGGCAGGACTGAGCAACAACAGACCGGGGTCTCAGTGCCACAGGGCGATAAACTGACAGAGAAAACTCCACATCTTGCAATGCCTCTGCGAGGATAATTTTTTTCCCCCTCAAATCCACAATTCAATAAAGCTCCCCTTTGGCATGAATTTTAATGTCTCACTGTATAAGAAATACCATTACGATGCCTTCTTCACCCTTCCCCCGGCACGTATTGGTTTATCGCCCTCTTCTGCGCACATGTGTGAGCCGCAATATTGACTTCCTGCCTCCAGTTGTTAAGCTTTAGGCTTTAACAAATGGAAAAAGTGGCAGCTCAGCCCTTGAAGTGAATTTGTTTGACCTGTCAGCTTAACTTCATGTTAGTTTGTTCATGTTAGTGACATAGCCCTAGTATTCACACTAGAGATGTACTACTGTAGATTTCACTGTTTTTGTATCAGAATCGATATAAAATGCTACCTGTTGAAACCTGGATGTTTTTTTCTGGTAGTACGGCGAGTGCCGCCTCGTTTCTCTATCCCACCTACCAACCACGAGGTGATGCCAGGAGGCAGTGTCAACCTCACCTGTGTAGCGGTGGGTGCTCCCATGCCCTACGTCAAATGGATGGCTGGAGAGGTGGAGCTCACCAAGGACGAGGAGATGCCTGTGGGACGCAATGTTCTGGAGCTAACCAACATTCGTCAGTCGACCAACTACACCTGCGTGGCTATCTCATCTCTCGGTATGATCGAGGCAACCGCGCAAGTTTCTGTCAAAGGTAAGATCCCTGAAAAAGTATACCGTAAATGCCCAGCTATATTCAATTTTCCATGTTCTTCTCCGTCTCTGAGCGTAGAAAGCGTCAAAAGTACACTCAAGCATGTGTTGTACTACTTACAGTAGATGAGATTTGCTTTTTAGAGCTGAAATCATTTGCAAATGTGCTGTTGCCTACATGTAAGGATTTTAATTTAAAATGATATCATATGAAAGCCAGAGTGTATTAAATATACTATACGTTTTAGACCAGGTATGTGTATTAAGAACACAAATTCTGTAGGCACTCTTACTTTACCGAAGACAGGTTGTCAGAGACTAGAAAAAGTTATTTTCTAACTGCAAGCCCAAGGTTCGGACCAGCTGTTTGGTACGTCTGGCAAATACACACAAAGAAAAAACATGGACACTTGCTCTGTGTTGACTGAGCTTTAGGGACTTCCCACGTTTTACTGTGGGCTCTGAGAAAATGAAAGGCTTGAGATTATTCTGAGCATGTGTTTACCCAGACCAGATGTCTGGAGCTGTATCAGTGCGGCTGGTCCCACCAGACAACAACGAGCCCTGCCAGACTTCGTTCCCCGTCATCATGGCTGCCTCTATTGATTGCACTTTGCACTTCACCAATCAATATGGACTCGGAGAATGTCACTGACATTTATCTGGAGTCCAGCCACAAATCTTAAAGACACAATGACGAGGCGGCACGGTCTGCCTTTCTGTGAATCATCAGAGTGCAAGCCTTTCTTCTTTCTCATTCTGTCTTGCATTGCCTGTCTTTCTCTATTTTAGGAGTGCACCGTGTAGGCAGCTTAGCCTACATATGCTGTCATCTGTTTCATTTCCTTTCTTATTGTTTGCTCCTCAGCACTCCCAAAGCCTCCCACGTCTGTAATTGTAACGGAAACCACAGCTACCAGTGTTACATTGACATGGGATTCTGGAAATCCTGAACCTGTCTCTTACTACATTATCCAGTACCGGGCCAAGGTCTCGGACACCAACTTCCAGGAAGTGGACGGTGTTGCCACCACACGTTATAGCATTGGCGGTCTCAGCCCTTATTCCGAGTATGAGTTCCGTGTCATGGCGGTCAACAACATTGGCCGTGGGCCACCTAGCGACTTAGTTGAAACACGGACGGGTGAGCAGGCACCTTCCTCCCCACCACTGCATGTCCAGGCACGTATGCTGAGTGCCAGCACCATGTTGGTGCAGTGGGAACCGCCGGAGGAACCTAATGGTCAGATTAGAGGCTATCGCATTTACTACACATCTGACCTGGATGCACCTCTCAGCGCCTGGCAGAAACACAACACAGATGACAGCCGTCTCACAACCATCTCGAGTCTGACCCCTGACATCACCTACAGCCTACGCGTGTTGGGCTTTACATCTGTAGGGGACGGACCACCATCTGATGTGTTGCAGGTCAAGACACAGCAAGGAGGTAATTTTTGTGGTTAATGAATAATACGTCAATGCATTTACATGATGTGGCATGCAACAACATACTATGTTTTTAACAAAAGAATGGTTCTATTTAGTGAATCAAAAACATTTAATGTGAACAGTGCATTCTGATTAATGAACAAGTGCCTCATTAAGTTATTTTTCAAAAACATACAGTGCAGTGTGATTACTATATATTTTTACTCATGAACAAAAAACTTTCATTAGTAGTTTATTTGTTAGTGAAATCAATCATATATCATAACCAAATAAAATTTTTAATTTATCGTTTATAAAAATAATATAAATTGATAAATCAACGTTGTTATCATTGCTTCTGTTTATGGAATATATTAAGATATTAAAGGATTGATAGATTATTATTTATGTATTATTTCATATTTTTGTAATATACCAAATTTGAAGATTCTTTGTATAATTTACAGCAAAAAGCTTGGAGACAACTTTTTATGACATTGTGACTAAAATGTACCCGAATGAATCAGAATCATAATAAAGATATAATTGAATTGGAATCTAGTTGAATCTGGAAATGTGTATTTATACCCAGCCCTGGTTTTGCATAGTGCACTGTGTCATGCCAGTACCATAAAAAATGTCTGCTGTTGCTGATTTCACTTTGTCTATTGAAATTCAAGTACCTGCTCAGCCGTCCAACTTTGAAGCCGAAGCAGAGCTGGATACACGGATCTTGCTAACTTGGCTGTGGCCAGTCCAGGATCCCATCATCAAATATGAGCTGTTTTATTGGGAAGCTGACTCCGAGAACAAGGTATCACGCCAGTGCTTGTTTCTGCCTGATACATTCAGAATCACAAGCAGACCAGATATTGAACGTGTGCAGCTGTTGCTGTGGGCCATGGATACAAATGAAAGATAGCCAAAATTAACATTTCACAAAATGACTGCAGGCAAAAGTCTGCAGTCAGTTGATAGAATTAGATTGTGCGAAAACAGAATGTACTTATCAGTGCTCAGTGCTTGACAGCATTTCTAACTGATGCCGGAATGGACTGTTTGGATGTGTTTTCTTGATGTCAGTTCATCCATATTGAGATCAGATGTCTTATGCACACTCGTTGTGATAGCCATCAATGTGTCTGTATGCTAATACAAGGCTTCTAAATTTGTAGTATCTGCTTCAGAATCGTCAAACAAATAATGAGAAAAAAATATTTGTGGATTGATTGATTTATCTGAAATGTAAAAGCAGCCCACAATTTTAGCTGTTAATGAAATAAAAATTGCGATAATAATACTGAAAATGTATCATTTGTCAAAGTTTTGAAAGTTGAAACAAATAGTGACAAATCATTTTCTGTGTAGTGACATACTTCTGAGTGAAATGGATTATTGAGCAAGAAAACATTGAAGAATAGTCTGACATATTTCATAAGTCTGTCATTTCGCCAGCAGATGTTAAAAATGACATAAAAAAAGCATTGAATTGTTCACAATTAGGTCAAAAAAGTGCCTTTATAAAAGAGACACTGTAACAATAGACATGTCTATAAGGCCGAGTAAAGAGATGGTTGTGGAAAGTTTGATTTCTTTTTCAGATCCATGTGACGTTCGACCCTGCCGGCTCATACGCTGTTGAAGGTCTGAAGCCAGACACTCTATATAAATTCTCCTTGGCGGCCCGCTCTGAAATGGGGCTAGGGGTCTACACTCAACCCATCGAGGCCAAGACCGCCCAGTCCAGTAAGCGCCCTCTTTTTTTTGTCTGCATCATGTCAACTAACCTAAACCTGTCCCTATGGACAAACCAGGGGACCTCTTTTACCTTCCTTCCTCAAGCTGTTGTCTACCATCTCCACAATTAATTCTCTCACACCCCTAAGCCAGAGAATACCTTTATACATTGACATGGGCAAAAGGTACGTTCGGTGTCTGCTTGTGCCTTTGTCATTATTATTTCGGTTTATAGGCTGTCAATGTGATTTGTAATTGCTGCACTGTTAAAAGCCAGAGGAGTGAACCATACTCGAGAAAAGAAACTGAAGCACTACATTTGTGCTAAATTTAACACTCTGCTTGCATATAACCCCGTCCCAACCATATCGAAAGAAGTGTTCGGAGAATTTGTAACAAGATTTACAGTCATCTCACAGTATCTGAGTACTTCCTTTCCCCCCTGAGTCTCTCACAGACTCATGTTCTCCTAGAGACCTGTCTATCACCTCCTCCAGGACTCAGAAAGACCCTTTGATCTTTTTGAGTTTTGTGTCAGGACCCCCTAAAAAAACACTACCTTCCACTCTGCCGAAATGCTGCAGTATTTTTGTCACCTCCTGCAGTATCAGCCGTTTGTAGTGGCTCTCCCACAGTTGTCAGATTAAGGACCGCCTGATGAGAGACGCCTCGTGCTCAATCCCACCGTGGGCGCCAAAGTACGGTGCGACATCACCAAACTACTCTGGTTGTTAACAAAGGAATGCAAGCATGTTAAAATCCCAGTATACATTAATTTCTTGTTCTTATTCCTCTCTCTTTTCATCTTTTAGTTAATTATTGTCACTTGTTTGATTAAACATTTTTGTTTATCATATAGAGCTGCATGAACCAATGCTATTTAGCTTTTTTGATCGTTGTAAATTGTTGTTGTGCTGTTGTTGTAATTTTTTTAATGCTTCTGGACTGTGTTGTGTTGTGCAGGAACATTTCATTTAGTAGCTCACCTGATCTCAATCCGTCACAGGCTTAATCAAATAAGCCTTGCTGGTGCTGCGCTTATCTCAGCCACTCAGAAGTGGCACCAAGCCTGCCGAAAGAAGCTAGCAGCACACTTTAGCATAGGCAGGATGGTAGAGTAGGCTCTCGGACACATCAGCTGCCACACTCTCTGACACGGGGGGCTGTTGTCTCTCGGCCAATATGCTGACTGAGAATGTGTGAACGCCTGTTAAAACACAAACCGATGGCCTTTCCCCTACTTGTCAACACTCAAACAGAGAAAGGCAGTAAACGGTTGTGATTTTACTGATCGCTGTGACCAGGGTGAGAAATTAACACACAGCACCAGCTACATGAGGACACTTTTTTAAAATGGCAGGTCTTATTAGTCTTAGATTGTATTGTAACAACACACTTTTAGCTGTTAAAAACCCGTTTTTGGGTTGGCATGATTTTTTTTGTTTGTTTTCACCAAGACTGCATCTATTTGATAAAAATACAGTGATAACGGTTAAATACTGTATGATTACAATTTCAAATATATTAGAATTAGAATATAATTATATAATTATTTATTAGTTTAATATTCTAATTTAAAATTAGACATAAGTGCAACACAAAGCAAGACATTCTCTACTGTTGTGCCAACCGTCTCAGTCCAGAAGTGAGCTTGCTTTAAAGTTAAGTTGTTTAATTTAGCTTGATGCCCTCCCCCTTGCCTTGCCCCCACCTGCAGCCCCCTCTGCCCCCCCTCAAGACGTGCACCTGCTCAGTCTGAGCTCCACAAGCATCAAGGTGAGTTGGGTGGCACCACCCGCCGCTAGTCGCCACGGCGCTATCGTGCGCTACACAGTCAGCTACCAGGCAGTGAACAGCGAAGACACTGAGCGCCATGAGGTACCAGACATTGGAGCAGATGCCACCAGCTATGTGCTGGAGGGCCTGGAGAAGTGGACGGAGTATCAGGTGTGGGTGAGAGCGCACACCGATGTGGGCGCCGGCCCTGAGAGCACAGCTGTGCGTGTCCGTACCAACGAAGACGGTAGGTCTGAAGTGTACTATGTGGACTGATAATAATGTTGGGCTGCTGCTGGCTGCTGTCTTTCCCTTCCCTTTCCTATCCGTGACTGGAATAGTCTCACCAGAATTATAAGATACAAATGGAAATGAACAGACTCCGCTATAAGTTGCTTTCCCAAGGAATTACTTTAGATTCTAAGTGTTTGTGACTTTTAATTTCCTTACTTGTCAAACTTTTCAAGTGAAAAGATTTGGTGTGATCGGTACTGAAGTCAAATACTTTCAAAATGTCAAGGCTAGATGGTACTGATATATGTGAACTTGCTCTTAAAGGCTTGATTGAACCTGGACATGAAAGCTGTGTCTTCTCCTTAAGAGTAACGGTGACTGAACTTGGTAGATGAAACATTGAGTATTAATTATAATTGAAACAACTATATAAATGAAGTGGAAGCAATATCACAGAAACTTCCTCTTTAAGCACCTTAAAAAATGAGTTGACCGCTAACCAAGGGTTGAAAGCTCAGAGTCATCTTATCATTGAAAGATGATCTAATTGTCCTATGCTTTAAATAAACAACAGACACAGCTTTCCAGGAAATCCAGCTTTTAATCATGTTGCTTAGCTACAAGGTATATTGGAGAGGATAAAATCATTAGAAAATGTTTTTGGGTTTTTTTCATTAGAAAAAAAACATTATTTCACAAGTTTTAATTTAATCAAAATAATTAATGAAAATGCTTTATAAGTTTTGCACATATACATTCAACAGTTTGGGGTCGTAATAAATTGAAAGACAGTACTTTTAAATAGCAATGATAGTCCTTAACATTAAAACCCCGTAACCTAGACACGAAGTCGCAGACATCAGGCCTGAAAGCAGTTAGTCACTCTTACTCACTGTCTGTCCTTTCTCAGTTGTGCTACCATGTATTTTGTGTGTGTGTGTGTGTTTGCACAAGTTATATAGCCAGGCTGTAACACGTGTGACTTCTGGGCAATCCCAGAGTGCTTTGATGAGGCTTCTAGAAGTGTAGACTAAAAAGAGAAGCTTATTAAGCGTAGGAGAGCGGTATAAAACCGGATGTGCTCACTGCATGCTCTGTTACCAGACAACATGCATTTTGTCTCTAAATAACGGGATTTGCTCTGCTCTCCGGAGCATGCGATGCTTGTCCTGCATGCATACACAAGCACCCTGCTTTTTCCCAGGCCACCTTCCTTGGTGCTCAATATTTTGACAAATGACTAATGAAAATAACCGAAAAAAAGGAAAAGATAGACAGATAAACAGAGAGATTTTTGGATGTCAGCTTTTTTAATGTCAGCTGAGCAGAATTTCAGAACATGAATTGTCCTTTAGAGGTTTCTTTGTACTTGTCTTCTGCTTCCTTAAATCATTGTGAATAATCTTACCGCAGCTACATCAGCTTTTCCCCCAGCATGATAAAAGTTCTTTAACCAACAAAATTATAAAACAAATACCTCTCCTCAGCCAAACCACAAGTCATTAGCATTTATTAGAGTGTTTTATCTTAAATTACTCAAAGTCTCCATCCTGAAGTTTAAATCTAATTTTCCCCTTTTAGTGCCTGGAGCGCCACCTCGGAAAGTTGAAGTAGAGGCTGTGAACTCCACAGCTATTCGTGTGACATGGAAGCCGCCTCTTTCTGGGAAGCAGCACGGGCAGATCCGGGGATACCAGGTCATATACTCTCGCCTGGAGAACGGGGAGCCACGTAGCCAGCCAAATATATTGGATGTCGCTCTGCCAGAAGCACAGGTACTACCTGCTAATTTTTTATTGTAGTACTTGACTGTTTGTACAGTGAGTTTGTTATTGCTCAGTTGAACTCTGTTCCACACCCTAGTAAGCTTCCGTGCCGTCTTAAGTAGGCAACTCCCTTCTGAGATAGCATCCTGACTGAAATTTGACCTCTTAATTGACTTATTGAGAAGCTTTAGATGGGTGCCACAAAAAAAAGCACTCAAGAGACTCGGCTAAACCTCACAGCTGATTAGCGGGGAGTTTGGTGTAAGAATGATCTAAACTATGCATGCGATGCATTAAGCAAAAAATATTAGGTGAAATTGTATTTATTTTATTTTAATTAATTTTTTTTTTTCATATCATCACTTAATTTCAATAATTTCAAAAAGATATATAAAGTATGTTATTACAAATATAAAATACAATTTTCATGACTTCATACTGTTCTGTTGTTTTAGTTTTATTTAAATAGATTTATTGTTAGTATTAATATTATGAATTTTATTTTAGTTTATTGTAATTGAAAATAATAACATTTTAGCTTCTCTTGACATTTTAATTTGCTTCTAATATATATTTGAAGAGTCCTTTTTTCAAAAAACTATAATTTGGGTTATTTTAATAAGAATAAAAATAAGAGTAAACAAATACATATAACTAACATAATAACAATACAAAATAAAAAAAACAATATATATATATATATATATTTTAAATCTGTTTTTGCAAATAAAATGTAGGTAGCTTTAATTAATTATTAGTTCAGTTAAGGTTTTGTTATTTTAGTTCAACTTTAGCTGCTAAGGCAATATTTCTAATTGTTTAAATTATTATGTGGGTTTTTTTTAATATTATGTTTTATTTCAGCTGTTTTAAAATTAGCAATACTTTTCTATAATGTCTAAAATCTTGGTGAGCAAATCAGGGTGTGGAACAGAAATCTGTTATCTGTATGAATTATCAAGATACATGTCTACTCATCTACATAAACTCTTTTTTTGAGTCTTCAGTGTTATGTAAATTGTTAAATATTTCATAGGCGCACGCTATTGGTGGCCTTTCAAGAATTCAGCTCTTTGTAACACTAATACATATGCACTGCCTTGTTACTCTGTCATTTTTTTCTGTTTCTGTTTCGCTCATGGTGCGTTAATATAAGGAGATTTAAAACTGCCTGAAGAAATGTGGGTGCACTGAGATGGAAGAAAGATAGTAATCCTTAGGAGGGATTTAGATATCCATGAATATCTTAAAGTAGGCACTTTTCGAGAATAGGGAGAATCAGACTGGGGGCATTTAAATGCTTCTGCTCTTGAATTGTTAGCTGAGAATTAACTTGCATAGACATGTGTTTTTCTGCACCTTCCCTGCCCCCAAACAAAAGTTTCTCATTTACCTGTGTAAGCATTTCCCCTCAAAGAGCTAGACTTTAAAAAAAAGACTGTAAGAAGAGACGTTTATGGACCTCTGTGGGCTTTAATGTTTTTTAGTAAATGGGCAGGTGACGGGGGTTTTCTGGTGCATCGAGAAGATTTTTTCTCATTTGCATAAGTACATATCCAAGTGAAGGAGTGCATGTAAAATGCAAATGTATTAACTTACACATCAGCGCACAGTTCACCTCCTAGAACTGAAAGGTTTTCTCTTGTGTTGTTAATTGATTTCAGCTAATTTTATCAGGGATGCATATATTGGTACCATATTGGTTATTAGTATTGCTCTTGTCATCTATAGACCGATATGAATTGTTCATCGCACCTCCTTGATTACACACAGAGGGGAAAAAGGGACACATACCAGTGCATTTTTGTATTATATATTCTATAAAATGCTCAGAGAATTGAAGTTGTCTTTGTGACCTTCGCCCCTCTGGCTTGTGGTGCAGTTGATGTTTTGTCTGTCCAGCACCTCTAGTCCAACACCTCCACTAGTCATAACTTGTAAACTTTGTTTAATGTCACAAGGTCAGCCGTTCTAAATGTTTTTGACAGCATACAAGACACATTTTTTCAACATTTGTTTGTCTACTCTGCATGTGACAAATAAAAAACATAAGACAGGTTTTGTTTACAGTATCTGTCAGGTGAACTGCTGTTGACCTCTTTGCTCTCACAACCCAAGGACACCTGCGCTTGCCTCTCCTTTTTTGGCAAACAACATTCCCTTCATACGCTATGACATCTGAAGCGTTGAGTCATTTACCATGAACTGTGATGGCTTGTCTGAGGACATGACTCACTCGCCGTTACTATCGTAAAAACATGAAAACACTCGCAAGACTTGCTAAGATGTATTTATAAATATCAGGATCCTCAGACACAATGATCTATACAAGCCTGTTTATTTTCGAGAATCGAGACACCTTGTGTCTCCATTTTCTCTCAGACGTTGAAGATGTATCATAAGACTCCAGTTACGTTTATGTCTACATCTTTCTTCATTCTTTGGCCCTTAGAAAAAAAGAAAATGTGTTGTTGCTTTGCTCTCTGGGATGTAATTGGCCAGGGAGAGCTTGTGAAGAAGAGAGAAAACATGTCGGAGAAGTGATGAAGATCCATTGTGTATTGTGTAACACTAATGGTTTGGCAGGGTGGTTGCAGAGTTTCTTAGATAAATGGCTTGTAGTGTTTTTTGTCTTGACAAAAAGACCCGGATTTCTCAAGGCATCCATTTTTGTTCTTCTGGGGGTTGCCAGTTGTTCATTTTTAATATGCGCTGTTTCTCTACCACGTTCAGAGACACTCTGGCTCTAAGAGCTCGGGCTTCTGCATGGATGGGCTCCTAAAACATCTCTGAGGAGAACAGGAATGCGTGTAATGTTTTTCATTTGCTTTTAGTATGCATTACTGAACCAATCCCAACCCTAATAGCTAGGCTACAAATTAACATTAACAAAAGATTTACAAACTGACTAGCTGCCTACACAAAGACAATGCTCACTTGTCTTGTTTCATTCTCTTGTGTAGAGCATGGGTTTTTTCGAACATAAACATCAATCAACGCATACACTTTTTTTATATAACGTGATATGTTTCTGGAGCTGGACTGAGGAGGCTTTTTTTTAGCATCTTTATGCTTCTCCTCCTGAGCATCCCAACAGTATTTTTTTATCCTATGTATTTTAATTACTTGAACTGTTAACTATAACTCTTAAATTCATGTTTAAATGGGAGTTCTTCGATATTGTGATTTAAAGCCAAGTGTAGATGTAGGGCAAGGGTGCCCAACCCTGCTCCTGGCGATCGGGTGTCCTGCAAAGTTTAGCTCCAACTCTAATCAGACACACCTGAAGCAACTAATTACGCTTACTAGGATAGCTTGAAAATGAAATGCATGTGTGTTTGATTAGAGATGGAGCTAAACTTTGCAGGACAGTCGATCGCCAGGAGCAGGGTTGGGCACCCCTGATGTAGGGCATGGACTTGATTCTAACCATTGGCTGTTGAATTAACAGAGGCAAAGTCTGGCATAAGGCTGCCTATACAACTATATGATTTACTAATAGCTTGCCTAAGATATTACAAGATTACAATTGTACCAATTGTACAATTGTTTTAGCTTTAAGTTATCGAGACATTGCCATAATTTGAGCCATTCATTTGTCTCACTCAGAGCAACATGAGAAACCTCTCTCTCATGTGGCTCCCTGGCCTCAGCTGAAAAGCCAGGAAACCAGCGAGCACTTGTTTGTCAGTGGGTGGGAAAAAACGCATTTTCTTTTCAAAAAAGGCCAGACTGGGAACCCACACCACCACTCTCATTCTAGGTCTAAATTTAACCGAGAGATTGAGTTAATTGATCCATTCCAGTGTGCCACGAGAGCTGAGCAAGTGGCCGTTGAAGAAGCCTGTCAACCTTTCCATGAAAATGTTCCAATAAATCTGCATGAGAGTCCCCTACAATTACAGCTGTCACTGTTCTGTGTTGTTTGGTTAGGACCTTGTTGCATTAGTTGTGGGTGTAGGATAGAAGAGGGAACGAGCAAGTTATAGTGAGAGATCGAAGCTGTGGGCGGCTTTTAGTAGTCATACCCAAAACATGAAAGGTTCGAACCCAGTAACATTGGATACATATAATACGACCATCCTGTCATTAGGTCAAGGGTATTCAAAGCTGCTTTTGTGAGGGTAACTGCTCCAAATTGCCTGCAAGTATCTAGTATGCCTATACATCTTAATTCGTTTTTGATTGGATTTGTGAGTTGGTAGTAGGTATGTTTGTTTTCCAGTAGTTTCACTTGTCTACGTTACCATTTTTGGTTGCTACATCCCATTACTGTGCACATTTGCATAAACTGTCATGTTGCCTACAGTTGTTTTTTCTCATACTGCCTCAAATCAGCTCACTTTAAGAGTAAATTGCTTCTGGTCGCTTTGTTACAGTAAATTGCAGTCATGTAAATGCCTCTTTTTTTTTTTTTTTATGGTTAGACGTGAATGTGAGAAACAAAGAGCGCCAACTCTGAGGGAATCACTCTAGCCTCAGTGGCCTCAGTGCCAGATGAAGGAGAGAGAGAAGAGCCCTTTATTTCCCCTAATTCATATCAGCACCATCTTCCCCTTTCATCTCTTGTTCTCCAACAGCCTATATCTGACAAACACAGAGACTTCCATTACTATTTTAATATCCTGTCTGAAAATTGCCGCATTTGGCTCCAGCTAAAGATTCCTATCAGTTCTGACCTGGTTTTTCTGCTCTCTGAAGCCTTTTAATAAACTAGGCTAATTTATTCATCTTGCATTCAAAGGGAATGATTCTGAGGAGATAATTTTGTGAAAGCAAAGGCCTGTGCGTTTAACACGGGCTAAAGTGGCGTGTAAAAAAACAACACATTAAGAAAGCAGATAAGCTGAAAAAATGTCTCATTAACTTGAGTTTGAATATGTTGTTGGTGTTTATTTAAGCGTATGCTTCTTGTGTCTGTGCTGTGGCGGGTTTTGTTGATGATTGAGTGTAGAAGGAACGGTTTTGTACACAATGTATGCGCTACGTGTATGTTGCTGTATACTGTGCACGATTAATAGGAGAGTTAAGAGCAGCGGTTTAGAAAGAGTCCATTGAGGAAGAAGTGAATGCAGTGAAACGGCGATGACTAAATGATTGAAGTACAGCTCTTAAGTGCAGACCTGAAGGGTTAGAAGCGCTCTCCAGCCCATTATATCTGATCAATGTTTCAGCCTCTACGCTTTGCACTCAACTTATCAGCATGACTTCAGCTCCTAGCCGTGAAAGGTAATGATGGGCGCTTGTTGGGCCTCCAGGCAGCCGTGCTCTGGATAAAGTCATTGTAGCCAGACTTGTAGGAAGGTGTGCTCTGGGCGAAGCTGCTGGTTTCTCTTGTGCTGTCAGGGGTTTCCGTGAAGCTTCCACCTCTGAGTAGCCGGCGGGCTAACAAGGCGCCACACAAGCCGGGCGTTACCTTATAGTATCGGCAGCGTGAGGTCTGTGTGTGGGAAGCAGTGTGTTAGGGAAACAGACTGAAATATCGGCCTCCCTCTAGTCTGCTAATGGTACTGTTATGCAATATACACACAGATCTACATCATGAGAAGCAATTATAGGATATGGATGAATGTTTGCAGAATGATCTAATATAGAAAATTACAGTGTGGGGGTCCGCACACTGATATTGTGACGTGCATCACTGCACTTTGCAGATTCTCGGTTAGAAAAGAGCAATTTCCTCTTTCTTTCTGAAAAGGAATATCAACTCCGCTTGAGTTGGCTTCATGCTGGCTTCTCGGTCCAGGGAAGATTTGATACATGTGTGAGTGCCTTTTGTTGAGGGTGGGTTAGAAAAAGCAGCGGTTCTGGGTGCTCAGTGTCGGTAAAGTTTGATGTCACCAAGTTGGCAGTGCGATGGGGGTAATGGGATTTCATGCTCTACACCACCAGGAGATTCACACCAAGAAAAAGGGTTTCAATCCCAACGAGTTTTAGCTAAAGTTAAAGAAAAAAGTTTTTATATCGGTGTCTTCCAGCAAGGGCGAAACATTTTTGTAATTGTAATTCTGTTTCCCTCTCTCTCCCTCTGTTATTTGTACAACATTAAAAACCTTTTTTTTTATGGCCAATAATGTGCAAATGCAAAAACTCGTCTAAATGAATTAAAAACAAACAGAATCAAATTAAAATCTGGTACCAATATTTTCTGCATCCATACATAAAATTGTGTCAAACTTTCTTAAATTATACTCATTTAACCAGGCAGTGCATATGTGGTAAACGTTTTGAAATGTACAATATTTCTACATGTCTTTTGGAGTTCACTTATCAGGTTTATTATGAATTCAGTGCAGGTAAGTATCCGTGAATTGCAATGTTTGCAACCATGCTGCGACTAAAACGTTCCTGCACCAGGTGTAAGTGGTGCAATAGTTGTCATTTCTTTCTCCCACAGAGCAACAGAATGAAGCGCCTTGGCTTTGTTAGCAGTTATACCGCTGCTTCTTTTACCTGACATTATGCAGCACTGTGTCAAATGTGAAATATTGTCTCCACCTCCACCCTTCTCCTCTGTCTCTGTAGCATGTCACTGTTAACGCTATGTGTTCATCTGTAGATGAGAGAAAAAAAAGGTAGCGATGCTTTTTTTTCTCCCCAGTAGTGCCATCTCTGATTCATTTTCTACCTCTCATCTGTCATGTGTTTTCCA
Organism: Enteromius paludinosus; assembly: GCA_032361165.1. Lineage (NCBI taxonomy): Eukaryota > Metazoa > Chordata > Actinopteri > Cypriniformes > Cyprinidae > Enteromius > Enteromius paludinosus. The sequence goes on along the minus strand of JAUMHQ010000046.1, from coordinate 810,701 downwards.
TCAGTGGAAAATTGAAGAGTCCACGGAATATGTGAGTAACTCAAGTGTGAGCGGGTGGTTTGCGGCATTGGGCTTGCGGGAATGCTCTGAGTTTGTGTGTTCATCTATCGCTTTTTCTTCTCTTGCTTGGCTTTATTTCATTTGAAACTAACAGCTCTCCTCTGTTTCTTCCTATAAGGAGGGATTAACAGTTTGATTAAACCCCTGTGTGCTTAATATGAATTTGGACCAAGCAGCTTGTTGAAAAGGGGCAAATGGGGTAACAACTTACATGATAGCATGAAAGCTTTATTTTTATATATATTTTTACATCTTTTGAGGACTGTTGCAAACATATTCCCAACAACACACCAGTTTACTCTGACACACAGACGCAGAGAAAAGACCAGAATAAATTGCAGCATTTTCAGCATTATACTGAAGGTCACCCACTAATGCACTGTATTTACTAATGGTAATGATGCTGCATGCTCTAAAGGTCTGGCCCCTGAGAGCACATTTCACTGACAGTGTAATGACTGCACTAATGACTTCTCGCATAGCAAGTACCCGTTATTCACTCACATGCGCACTTACAACAAATATGGAACAGACCATCACTACTAGTGCACTACTGTTGAAAATTCCACAAAAAGCCAGCATCTGAAACCTCACTCATACAAAGATGAGAAATACTTGACTAGAGAGATAAAAGAGCCGGAGATATGGCATAGGCTGAATTAAGTAGCTGTATGAATGAAAGCTTTAGCAGCTTTTTTCGTGATTTGAGGTTGATATGTATATATATTTTAATGAATAGAACGTTTAAAATATTAGTTTAATAACATTAAAATTGCTTATAACATCATTAATCTTTACTTCGATTAAAAAAAAAAAATCCCAATGTTAGCAGTGAGACATTTTGATAACCATTTCCAACTGAATTCAATTTTATCAATTATGACCCATTATATTATACATTATGCAAGGATTTAGCTGACCATTATTGCCATTGTGCATTACTTTTATTTAGCTAACTGTACCCTATCCCACCTATTACACTACTTTTTAACAAATAAAAAAATAAAAATAATATTAAATTAAATGCGAGTTATCTGTCATCACATTAGTGTCTAACCTCAAAATGCCATAATCAGAATTGAGTTTTCTATAGAGCATGCAATAAACCTCATTATCTACATAAAAGTAATATTAGCTGCATTTCAGATTTTTTTCTTTTTTTATTCAGTTTGTTTTTTTAGTTGCAAACTATTTTATCTATCTTATTCTTAGTCTTTGTCTTTTTTTTTTTTTTTTTTTTTAACACATGGAACCATAGAAGGGCATATTAATGTAGAAGTTACAATCTGCTTGGCCCCCGTGTGATGAGTGAAGGGGTTGGGGAAGAAAAGAACTGAATGATTTTACCTGCTTTCAGCAGATGGATGGGTTCAGGGTTATGTGTGCTGTGAGTGTTGAAAACCAGTGAAGCCTGGCTGGAAAGAGAAAGCTGCAGACAACAGTCTGCTTTCAACACTACAGCTCTTTGTGTGTGTGTGTGTGTGTGTGTGTGTGTGTGTAGGTGTGTGTTGTTCGTAAGCATGCATTTGTGTGTGTGTGTGTCTCGTTGTTCCAGAGTTTCCTCAAAAGATTCTTATAGTTGCGTGACAGCCCACTACAGTTCGGGGCCTGGCTTGCGTTACGCTAGTAAATCCTCTTACTGCCTAGATTTGGAGCATTAAAAAAAAAAAAGAGCCAAAGAAATGGGCGCACTTCAATTACCAGTGTCATTTTCCTCCCAGTGAAGCCTGACCCTATTTCTCAGTCCGCCCATCTCTGTGCCAGCAGACTGGCTGCCGTCTCTCTGGAGACCTGCTGTTAGCCACCGCACCTGCTCTGCTGCCACTGCGTGCTGCCACCTGCCTGGAAAACATTCAGCGTGAGCCAATCGCTTGCTCCCGCCAAAATGCTCTCTTTTCCCTCTCCCATGATTCAGGGCTGTCTGGCAGCCGGTCAGTGAACTGGATTTCTGGAATCTTGGATTCATACATTAAAACGAGCATTCACACCTTGACCCGGTGACTCTGAGCTGTCTCTAGTCAGTCATGTGTGAATGTATGAAGTGTACAAATTGAGGTTATCCTCCAAATTTACTCCCTCTCCGATGGATGTAGTTGGGGGTTTAACGTCCCTTGCACACATTGACAGTGATAAAGGATCATGTGACACTGAAGATTAAGGAATAATGCTGTAAATTCAGCTTTGCCATAACGGGAAATAATTGATTAATGGAATGATTATTATAAATGGTCTTTTAAATTGGAATGATATTTCACATCTTACCTTTGATAACATAAATACAAACACATAGGACTTCTTTCAAAGATATTAGAAGAATAGAAGATAGAAGAATAAGATGCAGAAAAAAAAAGTTCAATAATAATAGTATCAATAATGAGGTTATAGAAATAAGAGTACAGGAGACAATTAAATTGCCTAATGCTGAGCCCTTGAGATACTTTTTGAAAAGTGCTAATTGAATAATCTCAGTATAAGATTTTAGGTTATCACCTCCACATCTTGGGATCACAGTGACTAAACACTTATTCCCTTTTTTACAGATGTGTTTTAGATTCAACCATCAAAGTAGGTTTGTATTATATCAAGTGAACACGCACACACATACAGCGTGAACACACCCCCGGAGCAGTGGGCAGCCATTGCTGCGGCGCCCGGGGAGCAGTTGGGGGAACGGTGCCTTGCTCAAGGGTCTTACCTCAGTCGTGGTATTGTTGGTGGAGAGAGCGCTGGTTATTCACTAGCCCCACCCACAATCCCTGCCGGACCTGGGACTCGAACCCACGACCTTTGGGTTACAGGTCCGACTCGCTATCCATTAGGCGAAGTGGAGGCAGACACTTGATAATAATGAAAGTGAGATAACAGGAATAGTGTCAGATTCCATCTGGATAAGCAACTCTCCTACCATCACACCCATTTCTAAGAAAAACGCCCAACATCTGTATTGTTAATAGACTTCTAGAAACTAGACAGAATTAAGCTATTTTTAGATCCTCTTTTTTTAATCAAAGGTGAGAAACTCTATTAATTTATTTCACCTCAGGCTCTATTCAGAGTACAGGCAACACGTAATGGGACTGTGCTGCTCCTTTCACTCATGACATTGATTATGGCTTGACAGCCGAGACACGCTGGTGTCAGCGAGTGACATCTGTGCACCTCTGTGTTATTTATTCTAGCAATCAGCCATTTTGAAGGTTGGCATCAGCTGCTGGCTCACTAATGAAGTGTGACTCTGCTCAGTGTATAGAGAAAACACCTATTAACCCCACAGATGCCGCACCAATGTTCCATTAGCAAAAGAAGCTTTAGAGAATTGCATTTTCGTTTGAACATTTATATCTCGAGTTATCGGAGGAATTCTAATGAGAAGAAACTGCAAGGCAAAAAGTCGGAAAAGTACGAGAAAATAATTCCTTGACAGAAAAGTCCTTGCATGATTTTCCATGTCAGCATGAAAAAAAATAAAAGCTACTAATATTGCATAGTGCAGATGCAATATGGTTACTTGCATATCTATATTATATTACCACTTACAGTATAATGCAAAGTACACTACAAGTTCTGAGCACACATTGCTTAATGTTCAATAAATTTCTTCTGAAAGTGAATGTGCCCTAGTGTACTACTCGCAGAATTGTTTTAACCCCCTTGTACTTGGTTAAACTTCTGTTCTCTGAGAGTGCGAGCTGTTCCCTTTACTTGAAAGACTGATAAAAGTGCACTGGAGAAAATGAGGGGGGAAAATGCAATTGCTTCGCCTATAAAAAGTAATTTTGTGTGATTAAAGTAATGAATAAACGCTCAAATTTAAAAGGTCGTTTAAATTTTATCCAATCCTTTGCATTTTATCCCGTGTTTCCTCGCTTTAGTGCTTCAGCGGGAGTGCAAACCATGCCAAGCAATCTTCATTTAAGAAAGAAAATTGTGGAACAGTGGGCACATATTGTTATAAATATTAATATAATTAAGACCTAATTATAGGAGAAACATGGTTAACTCATGCTAAAAAGGCTAACGAGAAGCTTTTAAAATGTCATTTTAAGGAGCTTAATTTACCAGAGAATGTGTAGGATGATGCGTAATATGGGAATCTGGTGTTTTATATGTGCGTGGTGGGTAAACATGTGCTATATTAAGACGTTGGTTTATTTCCATGTGTGTGGTTGAACCCATATACTTTAATTATTGTGTAAGTTTGGTTTCTTCGCGTGTGTTTGTGTGAAGATTTTCAGCACATCATGTGTACTCAAGTACACTAAGAAGAGATTATTAAGTTGCTTTGCTTTCCTTCATGAATATAAGACAGTACACTCTTTGAAATAAAGATACAAAATCTGTCACTGGGATGGTACCTTTTGTACCTACAGTATTAGTTTCAAAAAATACACTTAAGTGCTACTTTGTAGCTTTTAGGTACCAAAATAGACAGTATAGGTACAAACATGCACCTATTGAAAAGGTACCAGCCAGGTGACAGCTTTGTATTCAGAAAGCTTATAGCGAAAGGTGTTGATTAATAAAGCACAGTTTTAGCAGGTTTATTTTGATCATTGAATTAATTTAACTCTGATGCATTTCTTTGTTAGGTTCTCGTCTGTTCTGATTTAAATGGGAATTTAGATAACTGTGTGTTTAATTGCTGAAAGCCACATTTATTCTCATTGTGTGTAAATTTATTATTACTGTAGGCTATTTTAGAGGAAAAAAGTCCCGAAAATGTTATTTTCATCTTAATCAAAACTCTGTGTGTGTGTTCGCTTGTGTTTTCTACATGTGCCTCTGTGTGCTATGTTTTGGCTCTTCCCCTCCTTTGGTTTGTGAGTTTGTTCAAATGCTCACACAGGTTATCTGTTGACGTCAACTGAATGTGTCATTGTTCTGCTATACAAGTTTTATTATTTACAATTGCAAACGAGTTAGACCTGCATGAAAGATTAAATATATATATATATATACACAGTTTTATAGCTGGCTTGTTAAATAATGGATATGCCGTCACTGGTGTAAAGCAAGAACATTGACACCCATGGTTGGGCAGCTTTGGTTCTTCTCTTTGTGACTTGGAAGAGCTTCTTTAGAGCTTTTCAAAGTCTTTTGGAGATCTTGTTTGAATGTGCAATATAAAATGAAATAAAAAAAATGTCAGATGGTTGGATGTTGGTTAGGGTGTGTTGGGGGTGTGTGTGGTTTGTTGGAGGGGTTATGATCAGTGTCTGCCAGTGGGGATGGCATGAGGGCATTTCTGGATAGAGCAGTCTTGGCATCTTAGCGATCATGATGTTTCTGTTTAACAGGAGGCTGTGATCACTGGACTTCTCTCAGAGACCTCTTACTCCGTTACTGTGGCAGCGTACACAACCAAGGGTGATGGGGCACGCAGCAAAGCCAAAGTCGTCACCACCACCGGAGCAGGTATAAGCTCATGCTTTTCACTTGACTTACTTCACATTCAGTATTTACTCGGTTGAATTTCAGTGCCTGTTTCTGGCATTATTCTGCATTATTCACTGATGCACATTGTTCCTAAGAAAAACTATTTTCTAGCTAATAAGTTGCTTCACCTTTGATACAACTGTTCTCAAAAGGTGGCACAAAATTGTACTGAATGGCCTGATTTACTTACAAATACATCACATGATGTATGATTGTTTCTTTGACTTAGAATATGAATGTTTCTGTCAAGGTTTTCAGTGACAATTCATTGTCGAATGTCTGGTGACATTTAATCAAAAGCAGCTTTTCCCAGACTTTCCTTTGCTCAAAGGGGAGAAAAGATTGGAAAGGTCTTCACTTTTTATTATTATTACACATATTATATAAAAAATATTATAGATTTAAGGTCAGTATGAAAGAGCATTTACAAGTCATTGTACTTATTTTAGAATTAAAGTTTGTGGTTGATAAGTTTAAAGTTTTAATGTAAAATATTTTACAATGTAATTTATTGCTGTGCTTTTTTCAAAAACTATTACTCCAGTCTTCAGTGTGTTGAAAATAGTTGAGCTTAATTTTACTTATCATAAATCAGATAATATAATTGTGAAAAAAAAAAAATTCAGGATTCTTTGAAGATTTTTTCAAAAATATTTTCTTTTGAAATAACAATCTATAAATGTCTTTAGTGTCACTCTTGATTTTTTTTTAATTTTTTTTAAGTAAAAAATAATAAAAAATAATAATAGATCCGATCAAACATACTTTTCAGGCAGGTTATTTGATGTTCGTTAGTGGCAGGTGGTATAAGTGGTTTCGTACAAATAACCCTCTTTTTAACAATGCTTATCAAATTCTCACAGTGCCTGGGAAACCCACCATGATCATCAGCACCACCATTGGAAACACAGCCCTCGTCCAATGGCAGCCTCCTAAGGACATGGTGGGTGAGCTGATTGGCTACCGACTGCGGTATAAGCGTGTGGAGGAAGAGAACTATGAAGTCCGTGAATTTGGACGCACCGACGACCACCACACCGCCACAGAACTGCACAAGGGTGCCACCTACACCTTCCACTTGAGTGCCAAGAACCGGGCGGGAGCTGGAGAGGAGTATATAAAAGAGATCAGCACCCCGGAGGACGTGCCAAGTGGGTTTCCCCTCAACCTACGTGTCGTGGGCCTGACCACCTCCACCACCCGCCTTGCCTGGGACCCCCCGGCTCTGTCTGAGCGCAACGGGCGGATCACACAATACCTAGTGATGTATCGCGACATCAACAACATACAGAACGGCACCAATCGCACCTCCGACACTCAAATGACCATCCAAGGGCTTCGACCAGACACCACCTATGATATCCGTGTGCAAGCCTTCACCAGCAAAGGAGGGGGTCCTATAAGTCCTAGTATCCAGAGCCGGACCATGTCGACATCACCTGGTTTGTGTTAAGGCTGCATGGCTTATGTTAAATCGCTTAAACAGATCCAGAAATCCTTTTATCCCTCTGTGTAGTGTGAGGTATAATTTATTACTGTGTCATGCTACAGATAATTATAGTGCACCATAACATAATTATAATGCACCTTATACACTTTATTTGTTGATATACAGTGAATAAATGGTCACATACTACATATTGTGGCCAGAAAACAGCACTGGAATGTTCTTAACATATTTGAGATCTACGGTCCACTGTTGGTCTCAGAAAAAATCACTAGATAACCAACAAATGTTATTATTTTTTCTGCAATAACACACACTTGACATAACATAGCCATTTTGTTATGCTAACTCCGGGCTAAATGTGCGCTGTGAAATAAATCCAATTATCTGCACATTGGGTGGTCCGTTTTAGTTGGAAAAACAGAACTGAAAGAAACGTATGATTGTAAAGAATTATGGTTAACTAAAATGAAAGTTATAAAAAATGTATTTTGATATGCGAAATACAGCTTAAATAAAATACAAATATTAGAAGAATAAATAGACTTTAAAATTTGTTGCCTTGGCAACAACCTAAAATAAGAAAAAATAATTAACTAACACAATGAGAACATGAAAGAATATAATACAATCACTAAAACAAACTAAAATGAAAAAAATACAAGTATAAAATATGGCTATAATTCTAAATAAATGCTAAAATAAAACTAAGCTGAATAGCACGTTTTAAACTCAGAGGAGGATGTACAGATAGTCACTATTTCTTCATATTTTTCTCAACAAATAAGCTGATTTTCCATTGTAAACAAGCCTCAGATAGAGGCTATATATCTTTCTTTATTAAAAAAATGATGTAAGTACAAGATATTAGTAGTTTCACACAAGAGTTTGGTAAACAGCCCTATATAAACAATTTCAGAAGCTCTGTTAGGTTTTAAATGTGATCTAATACATTATTCAAACCCTGAGCTCTGTACACAGTATGCTTATGAAATTTCTGTTCTCCGTCTTACAGCATTTGCCACAAGTTTTGGTGTCAAAGCTGTGATGAAAACCTCTGTCCTTCTCACCTGGGAGGTACCAGAAAATTACAAATCCCAAGTGCCTTTTAAGGTAAGACCTCATTTACGTACAAAGACCAAAAGTTCCTTGTATTTAAATATATTATTCACAAGCATGCATGTCTATTTTTATACTCTTTTTATAGGCATGCACTTGAGAGCTAATTGCATAAAAGAGCGATTAAACTGTGACAGATGTTAATGTAATCTGACCTATTAGGCTTTAAGTGCTGATTCTGTAAATTCACATGTGGTTTAGCAAAATTGCAAGTCACACTACTGGTCAGTATGCATAAACGTTGTGGAAAATCTGTCAGAAAAATCTGTCAGAAGCAGCTGCGCGGGGATAAAGTCTGTTTATGCAATCAGTTTTTTGTTTAAATGAAACTGAAAGAAGAATTTAATTTAGTGAGCCGTGCAACAAGGTGAAACTGATCCTCTCCCTCCTGTAGATCCTCTATAACCAGCAGAGTGTGGAAGTCCAGGGCAACCTCAAGAGGAAGCTGATCACACGACTCCAACCGGACACTAATTACTCCTTCGTGCTGATGAGCCGGGGAAACAGCGCTGGTGGCCTGCAGCAGCAGGTCTCCATCCGTACAGCACCAGACCTGTTCAAAACTAAACCTGTTCTGTTCACAGCAGACCAGAACAACAATGGTAAACTCACCATCAACCTGCCCATAGTGCCCACCACTGCTCCTGTCAGGTTAGTACTCTAGGACATAAAATGATTTATGATTTTACCAATGGAAAAAAATGGTTTTATTTTTTTTTTTTAGTAGGAATGTAACAATATCAAAATCTCACTGATCTCCGTGATACGATGTTTAAAAAAAGACAAATGAAGATTAGGAAAATATTTATTTTTTGTACTAATGCACTTATTAATGAAATGCTTTTTTTTTTATTGTTTTAGTTTTATTTAGTTTATTTTTTTATAAGCATGGTTAGAGAATGTCTAGAAATAAATATGTTTAAAATAGTCATTCAGAATATCTTTATAAAAGGTCGAGCAATTCAGAAATAGCTTTCATCAGAATTTGAGTGTATGCAAGAGTTTTCAAAGAATAAGCTGATTTGATCTAGTAATCATCTTACTCTCCCTCCATTTAAACCTCATAAATCCATACGGATACAGTGACGCTGCCCCGAGTAATGCCTGCAGCCCCGTTCGGGTCAATGACGGCATGCTTTCCGTTCTGCAGTGTAGCTCACACACCATTACCATGCAATTATTCCCCCCCAACCAAACACTCAGACCGAATCTCCCCGCCTCAGCAAACAGCCATCCTGCCAACGCTGCAGATTCCAGCTGCTTTTTAAACCCGAAGTAACGTCATCCTACTGTATTCAGCTTTACATTTGACCTTCTCCTGAAAAGCGGTGAATTTTTCTAACTACCAGAAGGTCCTTGTCAGGCTCAAGTGACATCAGTGTGTTTTCACTTCATTCCCCTTCGAGCTGTGCACCGAAGGGTTAGTCGTGATGGAATGCGTAGAAATCAATAACGGAGAATTTGCAGGCAGACAGGCTGTTTTCTATTTTAGCTGAGGGAAAGATATATCTGAAAGTCTTGGTTTGAGGCCACTTAGAGTGCAGCCTGTCGTGATGGAGGATATGAACACATCCTGCTCGTAGAAACACGCTGCTTCGCTTCTGATGTTCTTGCCACAGAGAGCCCATCATTACGGCTGAGTGCTCTTCACAGGAGCTCCTGGTGATGGGTGGAGGCCCTTCAGTTATCGTACCACTTAAATGTTTCATCATAATTTATGCATGAGAAAGGCCACTTATGTTTATATGTAATTTTCGACACTTAATTTTTCATGAATGAGGAGGTAATGGAAGAAAAGTGGAGATTGTTTTTGTCCTTTGAGAGGAACATGTTGTTTGTGAGTCACGCTTTTCCACAACCAATTATGTTCCCTAAAAAGAAATGAAACTAATTTGCGACCGAACCTTCTTCTCTGACGTCTTGGCCGTTGACGAAATCAGAGCTGGTGCACTGTGGTCCAAAAAAAAAAAAACACTTGGTGCCAATCCCAGGAGAAGAACAGGGCTATGCTCCAGAGTGCCTTTTTTGATTGGTAAAAAGATTACCAGAGTGTTGAGGATGAGAAAGTCTTGGAGAAGATTGGCATTTGGAGAAGCACTGATTGATGTGGGATTTCTTGTCAGACACAGCATTTCGTTCTCCAGTAATGGCGGAGCTCTGAAGCACAGAGAGTTTTTCTTGGAGCTGATTTTGAAAATGCTTCTGGTATCAGACTCCGGCCAAATTAAAGCCTCGTCCCCATCTTCTTATGAGCAGCTGAATCCCACTCTAAAGTTATGCTTGTCTAGGCCACCTGACAGGTCGTTCTAAGCACTTCATCCACTCACGCTCTGAAAGATAGAGCTGATTATTAAAAAACCTGTGGTGTTGAGATGATTTACTGGAGCAAAAAACCCAGAAAGCAAGTCATCAGTTTTTCTACACACTTGCACTCCTAGAATGATCTGCTTCCAATTCCCACCAGCTGAAAATCTACAAGCGTTTCTGGTGTAAATACACTGGTTTAAGCTGCTGTTGTGCAGTGAGAGAAGTAATACTACTATTGTTGTTTTCTGTATAGGTGGTACTTCATTGTGGTCGTGCCCAGGTCTCTTGCATCATCTCGTAATTGGATTAATCCTGACGAGATGGAGCTGGATGAGGTGAGATATTCCTGGGATTTGCCATCACAGTAACAAATTACTATTTCCTAAAACCCTTGACATTCCAAGGTTTCCAGTGTCCCTGGTAATTCTGGAAATGGTTAAACTGTTAGGTTAAGTTTAGGGTTAGTAGAATAAGTTGACACATACTTGCTAAGTTTATTGTTTAAAAGATATTTATTTCTTTATTTTGCTGGCCAATACCCTTGTAGACTTTCTAAACGATAAAAACGTTTATATTCACAGGAAATTCAAATAAAATGGTTCACAGATGTAGCATTGCTTTTCCACATATTACTGAGATCCTGTGGTGTTTATGTCTGTTGTCCTGCACTAATTCATCTCTGTCTTTCAGCTTTTGGAGTCTACTGAGGGAGCTCTGATCAGGAGACGACGCCACACGGACACTGTTAGGCCGTACATCGCCGCAAAGCTTTCCTCCCTCCCAGAAACTTTCACCCTGGGTGACGAAAATACGTACAATGGCTTCTACAACCGACCCCTTCCTAACAATCACTATCAGTGCTTTGTCATGGCGGAACTCAAGGACCAATACCCAGTCATTGCCAATGAGAAGCAGGTACTATGCAAGTTTGTAATTTGGTAAAGTAATGTGGAAAAACCCCACATGTTCGTTTGTACATTTGGTGTCTCAGCTTGAGTTGTAGGCACACAAGCAGATATTCTGTTGTGAGACTTACCAAAGCTTTGTCCTAATAAGCAGCAAGGCTCAATAAGCTTTGTTTGTCGAACAAGCATTAGCTGAAACGCCTCGCTGGTTCCCTCAGCCCTGGTTTTCCATCTGCGTCTCTAACAAATCAAAGATTCGAACTCTGTGCCCTCACAGCCCTGAAAATAATCATCACTGAAACTTATAGCCCAGATCTCCAAAGAACCAGTTGGATAAATATTCATAATTTCCTCTCATGATAGCGTCAGCAGTGTTTGGCACTCTGAGCTCCTCCATTTCGGCTCTGTGGGCTCTGGTAGCACGGAGGCTTGTCCTGATTCCCTTGAAGCTGACTCTTAAGTATACCTAAAGCTTAGGCATTAATCTTTCTACCATGTTTTATGAGAAGAAGAGGACAACTTCCTCACTCAGCACTTCAAAGGCCAAGTTTCCCCTTCCTTAACTCCGTCGATCTTTCCGGCCTGATTCCATGACTTCCATAAGATGATCCTGATCTGCAGAGACTGTACCTGGAATCCTTTTTAACTAATAGAGATTGAACAAGCACGTTGATGATTTGAGGACAATTAGATGAGTGTGTAAGGTTCAAAAGAAAAAGTCTAGCCATTTGTCTTTGGCCAGAGAATAGTTTCTCAGATGAATGGCCCACGCCCCCACATCTAATGCAGCTGTGCCCTTCGGATCTGGCTCTCCAGTAGCTCTCCTGCTGCGGAGCCGTCATAGGAAATGAATGAACAGCTCAGATATGAGCTGAGCTCTAGCACAGGAGCCTTTAGAGCATATGAAGCCTGGAGCTCAACACAGAAACACAGGCCTATTGAAGAGCAGTGAAGAAACTGTATTGGACTGAAATAAAAACTACAGAGTAGGACTGCGTATGATTATATACTGCATATTATTTAACCAATAAATTAATATGTACAATATATTATTTTTTTTAGATATGGTCAACATTTACCTAATAAAATGTGACCAAATGCTTTTAAATATTGATTAAAAAATCTACCAAATTAAATAACTCTACTTTAAAAATGTAATATATATGTTTAAAATGCTTTAAAACGATTAATTGCATCATAATGTTTTTGATTACATAATATATGGGATGTGTGCTCTTTCTTTATTATGAACATAAAAAACTAAATATATTTCATTATATATATATTTTTTAAATATTTACATGTATATTACATTTATATTATCATGTTGTATATTATAAATTAATATATTTAATATATAAACATAACATTTTCTTAAATATTTACAGGCATGTGTTTGTACTTATATACATAATAAATATACACAATACACGTTCATATCTTATGTGAACAAAAACTTTTATTTTTGAGGTGATTAATCGTTTAACAGCCTTAGTTAAAATAGATATATGCTATATAGATTTGGGATTAAAACTACAGAATATGACTTGGTAAAAATAGTACTTTTCCAATGATTCACAAAATTTACAAAATACTGTGTGATTAAATATTATTCTGTAATCTAAATTAAAACCTAATACCAATATAACTAATATAATGAATATATTCAACATTGTAAAAGATAATGTACATTTTGTGTATATATATATATATATATATTCATATATCTAAAAAAAAAATAATACTTATGTTTTTATTTTAAATAAGTATCCAGTAAGTATCTATAATATTTATCCAGCATCAACTTTTAGGATGTCCAACTGAACTTGCTTGATTTTTTTATTTATTCATTTAGTGTAAGGGATTTAAATCAGGCTTTGAGTCATCTTCTGCCCTTCTTCAGCTTTGTACAAGCATCACTTGTGGCACATGCACAAGCCCAGAGGAGTGTGAAATCAGATGATAGATCGAATGTGTAAACCGAATCTGTTTAAACAAGTGCGGACATGCAAGCTTAAGATGTTACGTTAAACGGGAGATAGAGACAGCACTATTTCAGTTTTAAAAAAGAAGAGAGATGTTAAGAGGAAAAGGCGCATTAGAGAACAGTGAACTTTTAAAAAATGAAGCATAAGGAAAGAAAACAGAAACAAGAGGAAGGGAGAAAGAAAAAGAGAGAGTGTCATCTGGCTGGTGGAGTTAGGAAGGAGGGCCTGTGGCGGGCGAGCTGTTTCTGCCAGATAAAGTGTTTACATTAGCAGAATGCCCGCGCTGAGACCCCAGCGCTGAGATGATGTCGTTAACCGTTGCTCTTCTGCCTGAGGATGCATGCCCATCCTTATCCGCTCAATGGATTTTGCGTTAGTTAGTATTCTGCTTTGTGTGTGTGGTTTTTTTTTTTTTTTCTCCTTGTCTGTAGGAAATACTAAACACATTAGTGACGTTAACTGCCTTTAACACATCGTACTCAAATTGTGTTAGAACGCCAGAGGAAGCAGAGTGCTGTCGTTTCATTCACCTCTAAACCATCAGTAGAAAATGCATTGAAATTGAATAAAAACGTGATTTTTGAATCCCTTTGATGGGTGAGTCTCACAAAGAAATGACTAGCTCATGTTTTATGACACAAAAAAGCCCTATTTTTAGGACCATTAAAATTGGCATTTATGTTGAAATTCTCATTAATGTAATGCGAAGAAATGCCATTCTCATTAATGTAGTACAGTAATGTGGCTAATTGTACATTTAACATTTATATTGCATCATTCAACAGAAGCTTTTATTCAAAGCGACTTGCAAATGAGGAAAATCGCCAGCAATTTATCATAACAGAACCAACAATATTCAAACACTGCAGTGCAGAGCTTTGAGATTACAGAAGCTGGAGTAGAAGTACAGTATATATTACCAAAATGTAGTTTATTTAGAAATTGCCTGTGCTTTATGATTTTAATGTATTATCTTATTTAATTAGATGTGCCCTTTTTATGTTTTACATTATAAATTTTTTTTGTATTTTGCCAAAAGAAAATGCCAGATTTGCCAATTGCTTCTGTAAAAAGCATTGAAATCTCTTCCAATCCATGACCAATCAGCTAATAATAAGACATTCTGTTGCTTACTTGATTTCTGTTGAAGAATTGTTTTTTTGTATAGCCCCGCCCACATAGAAACTGCTGGTTTGATCAACTGGACTGGTAGTTGACAAAACTAAAAACCTGGTAAATTAAGTCGGTAGCCAACTTTTTACCTGCAAAAAAGGTTCCATAAGCTATCTTGAGCTGGCCTGTTTTTCCTGCAGGGTTGCTAAAGTAAAGCCACAATTATGCAGCGAAATGTATATTTTCAGTATATCACGCACACACATTACCACCCGCGCTCACATAAAAGCACCACATTAACAGGGAGATTGTCATATGAGCAGTGGCGATAGCGCAACGTCTTCATGACTTCATGACTCTCCTCCAGCTAATATCCTGCTTATCTCTTCAATTAATATCTGTGCGCTCTTAGACGTGTCAAGCTGAACTGAGCAAGTGATCCAGATTATGGCGCCCCACTCTGTGTGATGGGATGAAGCGAGAGGAAGAGAGATAGAGAAAGGGAGGAAGGCGAAGGGGTTTGTCCCCTAAGGGAAATAGTGTCCATGTGGATGGCCTCTCCCAACAAAGACAAAGAGAATGATAGTGACAGGTCCATCTTCCCTCACCTTCCTTTCTCTGCTTTATTCTTTTTCCTTGTATTGTTTTTTTTTTTTTAGCGCAGGCAGTTTTTGAGGCAAAATCCGAACCTGTCCCATGGTGTGTGCATGGAGAAGGGCACAGTGGGGAGATGTCTCATTTATGTCCCTTCACACTGGCTCTTTTTTCTTCCTGTCACTCCCTCCCTCCCTCCAGCCAGCTCACTATCACCATGGTTTGAGCACTAATGAAGAGGATATGATTCCTCTCCTCAGCTTCCATTTATCAAAGCCAAAGTGAGAGAGAGAGAGAGAGAGAGAGAGACAGAGAGAACCCACATAGGTCCTCTCCCTGTGTTCTTTTCACTCAAATTCTTTTTTTGTGTGTGTGCATCTTCCTCTACATGGCCACATGTACTTAGAGATGTGACTTATGCTAATCAAAGGTGCATGTGTGTATGGCAAGGGTTAAAAGTGACCTTGTTAAGGGAAACCTTACCTGACACGGAGACAGATGTGAGATGTGCTATGTGCAGTCTTGAATTTTAATTTAATTTATTTGAATAGTAATTTAAGTTTTTCGGCATTTCTGAAAACCCTGAAATCAGAGGGAATTACAAAAATTGTGATTTCCAGAACTGAAGATGTCATGATGTAATTAATATAATAAACACCATTGTTTAAGGACAAGGGTTGTTTATACACAAGCTCTCTCTAGCTTTTCTTCAGCCATAATTATTGTGTAACTTGTTTGACTCTCTATGGACTAACTCAAAGTCTCTCTTTCTCTCTGTAGCGGACTTTCTCGTCCAGCCCATACTCTGACCCCATCATCGTGCAGGATAAACACATTATGCAGCCCAGTGTGGAACAGCCTGAGATGCTTTGGGTTATGGGACCCGTTCTTGCAGTTGTGCTCATCGTCATCATAGTCATCGCCATCCTACTCTTCAAAAGGTGAGCAAGAGTTTTCCAATCTCTTTTTTTTTTTTTTTTTTTCAGCAGTAGAATCCTAGAATCCTTACCATACAAAAGAGTTGCCAGTACAAAAGGTGTATATGTTGTTAATAGCATAGCAATACATGAAACTTTTTTGGAAGGTGAAACCTTTTTTTTACCTTAACATGAAATTCATATGGCAATGACGGGATTTTACCCACAAACATTTTTTTCAAAAATACGACTTGATGAAATACACCTCTACACATCATCATGGACATGACTTTGTATTCAGGGCTGCTTTGTACATGGAACAAGATGTGGCTAATTTTAGCCAGCTTTTCCGTGGAGAGAACAAAAGGAGGACATTATTCATAATGACATCTTGACTCAGCCGAATAAGGCAGACATGTAGCTTCCAGCGTGGCCCGGT
This sequence comes from Enteromius paludinosus, assembly GCA_032361165.1. Classification (NCBI taxonomy): domain Eukaryota; kingdom Metazoa; phylum Chordata; class Actinopteri; order Cypriniformes; family Cyprinidae; genus Enteromius; species Enteromius paludinosus. The sequence goes on along the minus strand of JAUMHQ010000046.1, from coordinate 794,376 downwards.
GGTCCCATTCACAACTCTGATACATTACTGACTAATACTCCCTCCACCCCGTCTTTGTAAAATCCCTTACTTCAGAGCAAACCTTGCATTTGTTTTGCTCTGGTTTTCTCAGCGTTCAACACAAATCCACCATTTGTGGCCCCCTGATGTTACAGGACTCTTTTAGCTTTGCAGTGACTCAAATCAAGGCCGTTCCCAAGCGAAGATGCAGCAGCGAAACGGCAGCGTCAGCTTTCGGTCTCGGCAGGCGAGCGGTTATGTGGCTGTGCTGCCACACCCTGCTGATGCTATTCTAAAAGCTGTCATCTTCCACTGCCCACCGCTGCGAGCCAGATAGTCCAGCGAGTACCTCTGCTATTGTGCGCCCACAGAACTGATAACTAGCCTTCACTTTCTCTCTCCTGTTCACAATGACAGTCCTGTTGCAGTGTATTGTTTGTTGCTAACAGGCATTCCGCACCAATTCAGTTTTAAGGTCCAATTCTCGCTTTTAAGAAACCATGAACTTTTTCCTCAATAATTAAATTGCTGCTTGCGGTGTGTTCAAACGAGGCGTCAGCGGCAAAGCCTCCCATTGACTTTGAATGGGTGACGTCAAGTGTTGCCAAAAAGAATTGTGGATCCGTCGGCAACACAACGCCAGTGATGCGCCGCCGACGGAAGCACAAATCAGGATCACTCTATGCAAATACAGTAGCCAGGAGGCAGCCAATCACGTTCATCCTCTATCCGAGTTTTTGTTGAGTTCCTGTCTAAATTCATTTGCTGACGCTGCTATGACCATGGCGTCTTTTGTCAAGCATTGACGTGTGAACACACCATTATGAATAGTTAGTTGTTAGGTTTAGGTATTGGCTGGATTAGGCATGTAGATGTTAATGCAGAATATGTGCTTTATAAGTACTAATAAACAGCCAATATGTTAATAATATGCATGCTTATAAGCAACTAATTAATAGTGAGAATCGATCTCTGTATTAAAGTGTCACTTCCGTTTCTACAACTGGATGCTGTACCAATGTTTTACAATTATTTATTTTTTACATTAATTATTTAGGGATTCATAATATTACTATTTCTGTCGAAGCAGATAATTTCCTATAGTCACTGAAAAATGCTTGGCATTGGAATGTTATACTATATTCTCTTCTAAAATCTGTTAAAGCTGCAAGTGAATTTAGTCATAACAACATTATAATGTACAGTATGGAAAATTGGAAATATTAATTTTGACATTAACAGTGCATGAGTAAGCTGACAACTCACAAATATCAGCTTATTGAAATAACCACTTCACCCCATTTACAAGCACATCGGTAAACCTGACAACACAAATGCGCTTCTTTACGTGACTTCATTAATAAATGAGGTTATTTCCCGGTAGTGATGTCAAAATATAATCATTTGCATGTCTGACTCCTAAGTATTCCATACATTTGTCAGTTATTGTGTTAAATTACGCCTGCAACATGTCAGCGGGAAGCTTACAGCTCATATATTATCCTCTCCTGCAGTTATAAATGCAGCAATGTAACTGAACCACTTCTATAGTTCTGCTGCTTGAGATGAGAACACGTTGTTTTGTGTTATATCTCCTCTTTTCTTTACTGCAAAACGTTCGCTTTCTCTTATGCACTTAAAAACGATGTGACTCTGTCACTTATCACACATGCGCACTTTTTCTGCTTTTGCCATTTAAGACCTTACTCCAATAAAAGAAAACAGGTTACCACGCGTTCTTGACCACATGTGTTTTTCATGATTGGTATGTGTGTTAGATGACGGTGTAAGTAATCTAAAGGTAAAAAAATTATGTATGTGTTGGTACATAAATTAAAGCAGTGTATATTATATTCAAGTACACCTAAAATTGTGTGTCCGTACATAGATTTGAAAAGTTTTCAGCACAATTAATTTTTCGATGTCCCCGAATGTGGGAAGAATTGATGTTGAAATACCTACTTAGTATTTATTAGTGGAAGCAAAGGCTTATACTTTTATTTCATACAAGTACCCATTCATTTCCTCTTTTTTTATATACCTCTTCAAACGCAACGTCAGATTTCTGCAAGACGTTTTTGAAACACAAGGTTAGCCGCACAACTCACTTGGGTCTCTGGGTGTCTGACAGCCTCTAATCACATGTCTCTTCCTTCCTCCGCTCCATTCAAATGCAGCAAACAGGAGAGGTAGGTACCTTCAGATCATGGCCAGGTGTCTTTCTGTCACAGTTTTCATTTCAGAAGTGTCATCTGTCTCACTCTTCACAGGCTGCAGGGTCTGCAGGTGTGGCCGCAGACGTAACTGTTCATTAGCAAGTTGTTTTGAATGACTCGTTCGGCTCATCCCAAACAAGCTGTTGGCTGAAATTGCCTTTCTTAATAGAGATTGACTGTAGTTCACCCTCACACCCTGCTGTCCTTGAAAAGCTCCAGTCCTTTGGGTTTACGTCGTTACAGTGGTGCATGCTTGCTGTTGTGATTGTGATGTTTTATTTTTGGAGATGTTTGGGGGTTTGACGTGAAGCGTTGATTCTGTTCGTGTTGATCCTTCACCTCCTCCTGAAGGTCACTCAGACTGAGTGTGTGTGCAGTCAGCCTTTCTGCTGTCTCACCTGAGCCCTGAATGGCCCATTGTAAAGAAAATGCCAGCCTGGCGGCTGCCGAAATAGACGTGTTCTCATCTTCAAAGCTGACATTTCCCTCCACCGAACTGTTCCGTTTCATTTTTTTTCCCCCTTCCTTCTTACTGGCTATTGTATGAAATACCTCTCTCACGCACACACACTCTCTCTCACAGAGCAAAATGGCCATTTTCTGTTATTTTTATCTCTGCGTTTTATTCTGAACCCAGTACAAATGGATCCTTTTAGCTTCTGGTGTATATGTATTAACTCCAAACTGAATAATTGAAGCGTGCTGAGACTTACTGTATGTACAATAGAGGCGAGGGGCTACGTGTCCAGCGCTCTAGTGAGTAGCGAAGCGGCATACCCAGTTCTGTTAAACGGCATATGCTGTAAACCCTCTGGTGCGGCCCGCCTCACTGGTGTCAGCCTCATTTGAGAGCTTCGGGCTTTATGAAAGCTAGAAAACTGTGCTCAGAACCTTACAAATTGAGTGCAGTGAGATGTGAAATTTCCCGTGCAGTTGGCTCTCCCGTTTTCGTCCGTGTGTCTTAGGATGGGTTTCCACTGACAGATGTTGTGCGTCTGTGTGTGTGTACGTGCACGACAGCTTTACCTGCTGGAAGAGCGCACTCAGGAGTGCAGGTGCTACAGTGGCGTAATTACCGGTGTTGTGCCATCCAGCTGATGTGCTAATTACCTAGTCGCCTTGTTTTCCCCACAAACAAGGAGCGCTGCACCCTGAATATTTAGCGAGCTTGCTAACAGAATCGAGTGAAGCGCTGAACAAACACGCTGTTTGGCTTTTATTTCGGATCACTTTGACCCCTTTGTATGCCGAAGGGAATTCCTAATGTGCGGCACTGAGGCTTTAACAGGAAATGAAGCTTGTTCTTTTTAGACTGATTAATTTGTTGTCTTTAAGACCCCATGGAAACAAATTTGGAGTTCTGTGACTTGTGGTCGAACTCTTATTTTTGAGGTCGTCTGTAGGCTTTAGTATACTCCTGAAAGCTGATACATATGCATGTGTAGAGATAAAATAAATATGTACATTTAAAAATTCCTTTCCAGGAGAAACAAACTAAATGAGATTTTTGTAGTTAACTATTGTAATAAAATATGAAGAGTTTATTTGCGAAATAAAATTGTTAAATTCTAAAGCTTGGGGTTATTTATTTATTTTTTTTTAAACATAGAACAATGGTAATTTTGTAAAATACTATTATAATTCAAAACAATGTTTTTTTCTATTTTAATATATTTAAATGTATTAATTTGATGGCAAATATACATTTGTACATTGTTTAATAGATGTTAATTCGTTATGGAGATGCTGTGTCCACATTTCACTATCCCATCCCTCAAAACTCTTGTTCATTTTGTGTTGTCCTTTTTTTAAATCCTTTGAATCTGTTGCCCTTCTCTGTTGGTGGACCTGACATGGTTTGAATGTGTCAACAGAAGCACTCATGCTGACTCCATTTTGCTCTTACAGGAAGAGGGCGTCCCCCCTACCGAAAGATGATCACTCTGGTGGTGTGAAGGATTGTCTTCTGGCCAACTCGTCTGATCCTGTAGAAATGAGGAGACTCAACTACCAGACACCAGGTAACCCACCATACACCATATGCACTGTAGACACACGCCACCGATCTGCCAGATCCCCATGTGTTCTCCACCATATGCACGTATACACTTTTCCTCTGACTCAGTGTTTGATATTCGAGCTCATCGCCATATGCACAATGCGCAAGACAAATTCAGCCCCTTCCTTACATTCACAATGCATGTACATCATCCGTTGTGCTGTATCATCTGTATCTTGTTCAGTAACACTGATATCATTTTCCTCTGCATGCAAACTCGCGTCAGCGTATGCCACCGAATATGTCATTTAGCATAAACAGGATGTGCATGCACACATGCAAGCGCACAGCGCCTGAATTGACAACGTGTTTTTGTAATCAGAATGATCTATTACTGCCGTATGTATCTTCCAATCTTCGCAGGCCACCCACAACAGCCATAAAAAAACAGCACATGAGAGAGGAGGCACTTTCAGTCATAACACTGAATCTGAAAGCCAAATATACTGTAAGCTGGTTGACGGAAACGCTGTTATGTGGTTGGATTTATATTTTATTGTAATATAGCTATTTTATTTTTAGAATGAAATTGTAGAACAGTGTAAGGCATTTTGATCTGAAAACGAATGCACTGTTTTATGATTGTTTAGTGCAGGTGTACTAAATAAGCAGTAGCTGTAGGAAAGTGTAATGAAGGACAATATTACTATTAGTGGCTCTGAATTCATCTGTTCATTTGCCGTTCCTCCATTTAATGTCTCATCTCCTTGGAGTGTCTTATATGGACTCAATTCACCCAAAGGCCTCTTGCACTCTTTCAACCCCTCTTTGTTAATTAGCCTTCCTGCTTTCCATTCCCAAGGTGAGTGAGAGGCAGATCTGTGACGTTAAGAGAAAATGTCAGGCCTGCCTCTCTCTCCTCTAATAGCTGAGCAGTGGCAGTCGAGCCAGGTTATTACAGACCCTTTCAGTACTGAAGAGCACATAATTACCACAGGCAAAACAGCCATACAGCTCTCTTACCGTGAATCCCCGCTGCCACAGCCAGGGCTTTTCATATGGCTGCAGAGTGGCGACAAGCGCACTTCATATTTCAGCGGTTGATTAATTTTTGAAACACCGGATTGTGTTGTTTATGAGTACAAATTATGTGATTGTATATTAATATAGGGGTTTTCTTCAGCTACAGGTAATATTACAGGTAACATGCATAAACATGTTATTAATTATTACACTTTTTAAAAAAACAATTAACTGTAAGATATTTTAAAGAATAGAAAAATGACAGAATTCTCATATCCGAGGCAAGAATAGTTTGTGTTGTATCTGCATTAATAGCAAGTATGTGTTATGTACAGCACACACACGCCTTATTCTAGTTTTATTTCCTGCTTTTGTCTTGAATGTACTGTAGCAGTAAGGTTGTTTCCATATCCATACATTTCTGGTTGCATTTTCACTTGAATGACCTTGGACGTTCATTTCAATTCCAGACATCTTGTAATCTGTCTTTCCCTGCTTTGCATGCTGGGTTGTAGCTCTTCACTGCCTAATTAACTTGCTGTTTAACATGGATGTAGCCTGTGCTGTATTCACTTAATGCGCTCATGGTGCAGCTTATTGCGCTATTAGCCTCTAAATATACAAAATACTATGTGTCTCATTTGTCATATTTGTGTGCTGGAAAACAGTCGTAATTATATGCAAATAGCATATGCTGTTTTTGTTGTATAAGATACGATGATAGGAATATGTGTTCTACTTTTGTGCTACGAGCTAAAACACCAATATGTCAAACGAGAAGGATATTTATTTAACAGTGGCTCAGGATACAGTATTTAGCGATACACAGTTAGGAAGTTGTTCTTGTATATTGTTTAATAGCCATAAATTATTTCCATGGTCTGTGTCCTTGTCTGATGATGCTTTATCACGTACTGTGCATATGGTGGTCCCACAAGGTGACTGAATGTGTTCATTCATCTGCTTCACAATTTTCACAACTGACACATTAAATTAATATGCATTCTTGAGCATTTACTGAAATTTCAGTCTGCGAGTATCCTCACCTGCGCTGTAAAACTTTTCACTTCATGTAAAATGTGTGAAACATATAGCTCATATGTGTTGTATCGCATATTCCACCGAAGAAATGTAAAATGTGTCAGCAATCTAGACCAGACCAGTTTTTGGCATCACAACGGTGTGGTTGATTAAGAGAGTGGCCCCATGATCCTGCCGCCCACTGTCTCGCAGTAACGGTTGCATGAAGTAGCTGGCAGGGGGCTCATCCAGACATTACTGTGCTCACTGTGGGCATAATGAACTCATAATGGGGAATCATACCCAACCCATGTCCCATTAAGCATCTCAGTCCTGCTCATTCATCCTCAACCACTGGAATCCTAATGACAGATCCTCTCTATTACGAACCCCCCCTCCTTTCCTCATCAAACAACACATGGGCTGAACATTTCCTCAGTTCCAGCTGAGCATGTATAGCCTTGATACATTTTAGACCCTGACAGTGGCAGGGAAATGTTTTTTAGTACTAAGATGACCCCCCCAGACAAGAAATCCAGAGCTTGTTTGGGGCATTGACGTAAGCGGGCACAACATATGTCAGCATAAATCTCGCAGAGGCATCATGTCACATGAAGGTGCGAGAAGAACCTCTTTATGTCGTTGCCTCCTCAACTCAAAACTGACAGACTTGCTCCCTGTTGTAACGGTACAATGCATCAGGTGTGATGTGCTCACCACTTCTTGTCTTATTTTCTCTTTTAGGAATGAGGGAACATCCTCCCATTTCAGTCTGCGAGCTAGCAGATCACATTGAGCGACTCAAGGCCAACGATTCTCTCCGGTTTTCCCAGGAGTATGAGGTAGGACAATTTTAGGACAACTTGGTCAACTGATGCAGCTGGATTAATTATAGTTATGTATTCTCTAGGACAGTGGTTGCCTATCCTGCTTCTGGAGGACCAGAAGTTTAGCTTAAGCGACATTCAAACACACAATTAAAATACACAGGGTTACATAAAAATAACAGGCAGCTGTGTTAGAGCAGGGTTGGAACTGAATTCTGCATGAATGTGGTCCTTAAGGAGTAAGCTTGGCTACCTACATACTTTAGGAGTTCCCAAATCCTGTTTCTGGAGATCTACCCTTCTGCTAGGTTCACATCCAACTCTAATGAAACACATGTGAGCCAGCTAATTAAGATCTTTGGAAACAGAGCAGACTTGGACCTGAACTATGCAGGAAGGGAAGAACAAGATTGGTCACCCCTGGTTAATTTTTTTTTATCTTAAATATCCAGATGTATCAGGTGAAAGGTCACTATACAGTATGCACTCTCATTTGCAGTCGCCATAACTGCTCGTTTGCATAAAGTGGAGCTTTTCACTCATGTTTCCAGTCTCCAGTCAACTCTCATTGAAAATGAATGGTATTTTGTAACTTCGCCGCAAAGAAAATTGTGCAAATTTGTACCTTTGGGAGTGCAACTGCTTATTATTGCAGGCAGCACACTCAAAAGGACACATTTGTACCAAAATTACTGCTTAAGGGTTCATAGTAGTACTTTAAGACTGCTGAAGTACTAATATGCACCTTATTGGGCTAGAAATGATACAGGTTTTAGAGAGTACTGCCCCACTGACAAGCTGTTGTACCCCAAACGTAACATTTTTGTTCATTTTTTTGCAGTGTTTGACGAAGCTTGTCGCTGCCAGAGTTCATTCTCTGCAAAAACTCAGTAAAACTGAGAGGGTTTCTATTGTTTGATTGTTGGTTCTTGTCTGTCTTTAGACACTTTTCTCACTTTGGTGTTTTCTAATAGATTCTCATGCCTTTAACACTTAGATCACCCACACCCGGTGTTATGACAGCTGCTCACGCTTACCTCTTCCAGACAGGCAGATGTTAATTTCTCCATGATCTCTTTCTGTAAATCTTCAATAAACACAAAGGCCTTGTCACTTCTTCCCGATGTTGAGAAAAAAAAAGCCTGTTAAACCTTTTTCTGAGAGCGATATTTAACATGATTGTCAGTCATCATCCTAAAGGTGTGGAATTATTTAATTAAAACACCAAACGATGTTGGTCCAGTCACTTTTAGTCAGACAAACACTGAGGATGTATTCACAAACTAATGCAAGAGATGTTTATGAACAAAGAAGCTGTTGATTTGCATGCTTTACACTTTTCTCTTTAGTTTTTTTGCTCTTCTTGTGTCACTTCGGTCTCTTTTTTCCCAATCACAGTTGTATTTATAGTAAAACTGCAATTAAGACTTCACTCCAACCAACAAAACCCTCTTTTCTGTAATTACACACGTGTCTGTGGGAGGGAAAAACTATATAAAATACGACTAGGATTTTGTCTTTTTATAGACCCTCTTTTATTCATTCCTCTCCACAGACGTTTAGTGACACTTTGAGGGACGTGTCGAGCTGTTTCAGCTACCATATGCGCCAAATCTCTCCTCTCTCCGATGCTTTTGTTGTTTTCGCCACACAAGCCCTCCGTAGCCAGGCGGTGCTCGCAACCTGCTCTTGGCATGTGGTGATGTCATGTCCTCCTGTCAAGGAAGGCCCCCTCTCAAGGGGACAGATGGTTCCGCTTGGGCCAATGGGAGTAGCCTAGTCCAGCCAGCATGAGCAAGGCAGTGGGACACCAGCACGTTTATTGGCTCCGTGCTCTTTTTGATGCATCCGTTGCTCAGTTTCATTTATTTGCTTGCTTATTTCCACCAAATATCCTCAACTTCTTGTTCCTTCGCCTTTTAATCAGTTGACAAAACTAAGACCATACCACAGAGCTGATCTTTACAGAAAACCAGCATGACACCCATATAACTCAACAGTCTTTGCACTGCATAAACCTGACCCAGAATTTGAATTGATGCGGTGTCCAAAAAATGATTCACTTTGTTTTTAAAGTGCTCTGTAGATCACTCGTCAACTTAACTGGTGGCAATAGCAATAGCTAACACTCCCATCAGCCACTGATTCTCACCAGTAACGAGTTTATGTTTGTCAACCCACTAGAGCCAAAGCTTTTTATAGGAGCCAGCGCTCACCTCCCACCGCTATCATTATCCGCATCTCTCAAGCTTGTCAACTCATGTAGTGACAGCTCATATTTGTTCCCCTTGTTTGCCGAGCACTGCCAGTCAGCATTCCAGCTGTCTTATTCGCACATTACCTGTACTTGCGTGCGAAAGCTTACGGCAAAGTAAATGTTCCTCCAAGATGCTTGCCGATAAACTGGCAGAGAAACACTTAGCACGTCAGATACTTCAATGTGGCAGTTTATTTATATTGAATACTTTTGAGCATTACTTCATAAGTGAAAATTAAAAAAACAGTCATGTTGTGAAGAGAGCGCTTTATGGCTGTTTACAGAGGCATCGAAAACAAGCTGAGGGGAAGTGTTATGCCAAAACAAGTGAAAGGTGTGGAGGTTGATGGACACTGAGTCAAGCAGTGCCTTGTCCAGAAACAGGCAGATCAATGCTGAATAACAAGAGACCCTGTGACATTATTGACTGGCCGAGCAAGCTGCTGCATATTGCAGTCGATCAATGCTACGATACGACCCGGTGTCATCTGAGCCGAGGAGACCTGTGACTTGAGAAAGAAAGGGAGAGAGTGCCACCCCAGCTCTAGCCCCATGAGTAATCCTCTGAAGTCAGAATGAGGAATCCAGTCTCCAGCTCTATGTAGAGTGCATCTTTCATTTCTTGCAGAAAATTGACATTATATTTATTTGACTGATGTTTTCATCCACAGTGACTTACAGGTACAGGCATTCCAGTATGTGTGCTCCCTGGGTGTTAAACACGTGACTTCTTGGTGTTTGTAGCGCCATGCTTAATTTGAGCCAGGGGAACATTAACTTCATTATTATTAATACCATTTCTGTCTCAATCTTTTCATATGCAAGTTGTACGTTTTCTGCTTCTCTTTTGTGAGTTCTGTTATAGCTGTGAATTTGGTATCTGAAAACACATTGGAGGAAGAAAGCGTGAGCAGATAAATCAAATCTTCCCTTTATTTTAAAACAAACATCCTAAAATACAGTGAATGATTGTTTCATCAAAAAAACCAGCCACAGATTACAAAAAGGGTGTTTTTTTATATTTAAATTGATAGAATTATTGTATTTAATCATTGCCGACAACTTACCTGTTTAGAAGGCCTCATACGTATGTAAGGAGCGTCTGTTACCTTTCAGGGCGTCACCTCACGCATGCAGTCAGTGATATATGCAGGCTTTTCCTCCAGATGTGTTCATCTGTCCTCTCTCTTTAGAGCTTCCTGTCTGTGTCCATAAATCCACACTCTCCCTGTTGGGTCTGCTATTCCTCAGCCATTGCTCTTCCTTCTTCGCTCCTGTCAGCAGGCACAAAATCAAGCACAGGCATGAAGTCCACATGGACACCAGTAATCCATTAGTCCGGGCCGAACATCTGAACGCTCCCTCCTCTCAGTGTAATCTTTAGCATCAAAGCCATATGCCCCGATGAGCTCAGGTACAGCTGTACCGAGTCAGTGGTGCTATTATCGGAGCGCCCTACAGTGATCATGTTTGAGTTATGGTGTCAGTGAGCACTAAGCCATCTGTTGGTCGCCTGTGATAATGCAGCAGATGAACTTGCTATTATTACAGGGCAGATGATGACTAGTAAGGGAACAGAACTGCAATATATCCACAAAGGGATCCAAATTACCACTCTTGAGCTTTGCCAGTCCATCAGTTCTAACAACCCTTGGTGGCAAAGTCAGCTCTGGTTCTTGCGGGTCTCTGTTTAAAACGCTGGGTTGCTATAGAAACAAAGCCTCTCGTGCTGAAGTGATGCTAGTTCAAATTTACCCCTGCGGCACTCTGTGGTATCAAGCTTCAAACAAGGTGCCTCAAAAGACTGAACAGATTTCTCTCTCTCTCTCCCCTCCTTCTCTTTGTCCTCTCATATTTCCCCTGCAGTCCATTGATCCAGGCCAGCAGTTCACATGGGAGAACTCTAACTTGGAGGTCAACAAGCCAAAGAACCGTTATGCCAACGTTATTGCTTACGACCACTCGAGAGTTGTTCTCACCCCCGTGGACGGTAAAAGTCAAACAAATGTGTTGACCTTTAACATTTCATTATGGTGACTGATGTGTGTATGTTTAGTTGAAGTGTGCAATTAGCACAAATAGTGATATAAGTGGGCCGCCAGTGAATTGTTGTCTCTCTCTATAGGTGTTCCAGGCAGCGACTACATCAATTCTAACTACATTGATGGTTACCGTAAGCAGAATGCCTACATTGCCACACAGGGCCCTCTGCCTGAGACTCTGAGCGACTTCTGGAGGATGGTTTGGGAGCAGAGAGCCAGTACCATCGTCATGATGACCAGACTGGAAGAGAAGTCCAGAGTAAGTACCAGGGGCATCGAAAGCTAATAGTTACTGTGACTTAAGTCGTTAAATTTAGGTATTGGGCAGGATTAGGGATGGGACTCGAACCCACGACCTTTAGGTTACAAGCCTAACTCCCTATCCATTAGGCCACAACTGTCCCCAACTGTCACGGTGCCAGCCGTGATTAATCGACCATCGCTCCACTCTAAATGAGTTTATTAGCAAAAACTTCACTTAGTAATTAAGCACATATTACTGTCTTATTTTACATGACCTTATTCTACATCCCTAATCCTGCCCAATACCTAAACTGATCAAGTACTTCACTGACCAATAATAAACAGCATACTATAAATTTATTGAGGGAAAAATCATAGTAAATATTAAATATGTGTTCCCTATTCAAAAGTGTTACTGAATTTCTTCTAACAAAGTAAAAGCATAATTTTATGAAAGATTTGTGTTTTTGTTTATTATTATTGATGAGTCCTTGTTAAATAAAAGTATGCATATCTTTTAAAATAAATAAATAAATAAAACATTGACTAATAGTGTAAGTGCAGAGCAGAGTATATAAAACTATGTACAAAGAGCACACTTTCTTTACTCCAGGGTTCCCCCTGAAATAGTGTGAGTTCCTATCCAACCTCACAAAATATAGTGATAAAATAAAAGACAAAATACCATTGCCATCCTTTTTGTTGGATGACACAGTACAATGGTTCACAACTCTCTTCGCACTATAAAACATCCGTCTGTGCTTGGCACTAAAGAGACCTGCGTTTCTATGAGTCCAATCACTATGTGGGCTTTTAGTGCGCTGTTGTGCTGTGCGCAGCAACAGGCCAGTGGCACCCAGGGTTGGTGAGAGAGCGAGTCAGTTGACTAGTCTTCTGTTCAGCCCAAATGTCATATCTGACAGCAGATAACCTGTAATTCCTCCCTCTGGAGAATGCGTGCGCTCAGGTTTTTGTTGATGGATGGGAGGTCAGATGGGAGCTAAAGGCTTACAGAGAAAGAGTGTTGGCAGAGCTAGCGTGGTAAATGAGTGGGTTTTGGCAAGGCTGTCCACCTATAAAGCATTACTTCATAGGTAAAGTGCGTCCCCAAGCCTTCTGATGAAAACCTCCAGCAGAGACAGAACAACTGGCCTAGTTTCACTGCTGACAGGACCTACCTTGAAGAAGAAATGAACTCCATGTCATTTTTAGTTGGTCTTTGCCTGGAGTAGATGATTGGAAGCTAAACAAAACACACCATTTAGAAAATTTCTACCGCTTTTGTCATTTTAAATTATATTTGTATGCCCTCCATTTTGTTTTTAATAAGGACACTTGGATAGGAAATGAGTAAAAGTTTGCTGGTGATATAAAAAAACAAACAACATTACTAATTGTTTGAATTATATTCACATTATAATTCATAACTATTACTACAGTAGTCTTGCGATTTAATTATGTATGTAAATAAAGAGATGTCACATTGTGCCTGGCTTTTTTTTTTGAAGAAGAAGAAGAAAGTCTCTTATGTTCATCAAGGATAGATATATTTGATCAAAAAACTGTACAATTGTACTATTGTGAAATATCACTGGTATTTGGTACATTTTTAAATGTAGTTTATTGTTGTGCTGACAAAAGTAGATTTTTCGACAGCCATTAGACCTGTCTTCATTGTCCTCCTTTAGAAATCATTCAAATATGGTAATTTGGTGATTAAAAAACATTTCTGATTTCTGTGCTTGCAGGCTGTAGAATATGGATTTTTGTGGAAATAAGCATCTGTCATTTCAAATTGGACTGACTGTTTCATTCTTGTCTTCCTAAACAGGTCAAGTGTGACCAGTATTGGCCCATTCGTGGCACAGAGACTTACGGAATGATCCAAGTGACCATGCTTGACGCTGTTGAGTTGGCAACTTACAGTGTGCGCACCTTTGCTCTTTACAAGGTAAAAAGTTGCTTGGCTTTTCCTCTTATATAGTAAATTTTCAGCCACTTAACCTACTTTCTTCGACTTTGCTCAAACAGAATGGCTCTAGCGAGAAGCGCGAGGTCAGGCAGTTCCAGTTCATGGCCTGGCCAGACCACGGAGTGCCTGAATACCCCACCCCTATCCTAGCCTTCCTGCGCAGGGTCAAAGCCTGCAACCCTCCTGATGCTGGACCCATGGTAGTGCACTGCAGGTTAGCGCCAGTTCCCAGTCTTTCAGTTACTGATGACCTTTTCACTTATAAAACTCTCTTGTAAAGTGAGCAGTTTGTAGGTTTGCTTGGTGGAATTGTTTGAAAAGATTGTAGTGTAACCAAAGTTTGTCTTTCTCAGTGCTGGAGTGGGCCGCACGGGCTGCTTCATAGTTATTGACGCCATGCTGGAGCGGATGAAACACGAGAAGACAGTAGACATTTATGGCCACGTCACATGCATGAGAGCCCAGAGGAACTACATGGTGCAGACGGAGGACCAGTACATCTTCATCCACGAGGCCTTGCTGGAGGCCGCCACCTGTGGAAACACAGAGGTCCCTGCCCGAAACCTCTACGCCCACATCCAGAAGCTCACCCAGCCACCGCCGGGAGAGACCGTCACAGCCATGGAGCTGGAGTTTAAGGTGACTTCACATCACCACACTGATTTTGCTCAGTTACAGAGGCACATTTGAGGTGCATTCAGTCATACTTTCTTTATATAAAAAAAACCTACCACTAAAAAATTTATAATAAAGAAGACCATCAGTAGCTTTATTAAAGCTTAATTTTATTTTATATGGAGTGGATTGCCTCATAGAGCTAGATCACATGATCAGATGAATCTGTCTTTAATAAAAACAAACGATAACCCTGATCCATCGACACAACTAGCTCTTAAAAACTTTATTTATTCATGCTGATTCATGCTTTAAATGTTTTATATTTTGTTCATTTTTTATGTTTGTTTTTTACGTCTGCCTTTTATTAATAAATAAAAGGTGTTTTTTTTATTATCTATAGATATAGATGTGACTAAGACTCCAAAGTTTAGAGTACATGAATATAAATGTAAAATAAATAAAATATAAATTGAACAATTAGAATCTGAAATCAATCTGAATTTGTTCGGACTGAAAAAAATTGGTGTAAACAATTCTAACGACTCAAACCCTTAGACCTCAAACCTAATGAATGTTTTATTTAAAATGCTTTACTGTTCCAATCTGTTAATAGAACTTTTGGGATATAAGTGAATGCTGGTATAACTAGGATGCTGAACTCGTAGCGGATTCTAGAAGTAGAAACAGCATCTGGCGCAAACAGACAGAAGCGGGTAACCAGTACAGACAGAGCTTGTAGTAGAGCCAACAGTCTCTACGCGCTCTCTGCTGATCTCCATCTGTGCTTTCTCTGCCCCGCTGCCAGTCACGCCCTCGCTTTCCCAGTCAGACCGTTTCGCCCGCATCCCTCAGTACTGCTGCAGAGCTCACCTTCAATTTACAATCACAACAGACACGCTTTTAGTGTCGTTTTGCTCTATAGGACACATCTCCACCGCATTTAAAAAATATTCTGTTTCAGAAAGTTTTCCGCTATGTTTCTGCCAGCTTGTTTACGCTCAAGCCCTCTGAACCCAACAATGTTTCCACAGAGACTCGCCAACTCCAAAGCCCACACCTCACGATTCATCAGCGCCAACCTGCCCTGCAACAAGTTCAAGAACCGGCTCGTCAATATCATGCCTTTTGAGTCAACACGGGTGTGCCTGCAGCCAATCCGAGGAGTGGAGGGATCTGACTACATCAATGCCAGCTGCATCGATGGATACAGGTAGCTGCCCGTGCCAAACCATTACAAAAACATGAAGGAGCATTTTTGCTTTAATTCTCAAGGTCTAGCTCTTTTTTTTTCAAGCAGCTGGTATTAACATATTTGTTAGAGACATTCAAGATTCTGACAGTGGTGGATCTTAAAAAAAAAAAAAAAAAGACTGCACACGCAGTTGTGTTGCATTATGAATCGCTCTCTCTAACACATTCAATGAATCATGATCAGAGCTTGGTTGCTTCTGTGTTTCCTGGTATAAAAATAAAAAAAGGACATAGAAGGCATGTAGCTTAGGTAAGGGGAAATGGTTTTACAAGTCCATTTACAACCCTAGAATTTGACTCTAGAATGAAACACCCTAGAATAATTTTGCCTTATTTGGAAGGTTCATGAATAAGCAATGAGGAGGTCTGCTCTGATTGGCTGTTTCTCAGCGTTGCTCATTTCAGTAGCACAACTGTCCAGCGTGAACGATGGAGGGATTAGGGATTCAACCTTATATGTTTGAGCCTGTATCAGACGAAGATGCCG
>JAUMHQ010000046.1:744063-764044 GCA_032361165.1 Enteromius paludinosus | reverse complement strand
CCTCTGCATGTGGGTATGGGAAGCTTTTTAATTTGGTAGGCAAAATGCAGGCGGAATTCCCCAAAATAGCACTAGAGTGTAACAGGTTAAAATAAGTCAGACTTATTAAAACAAGCCTGGCTTATTTGGAAAACTTGTTTTATGGAACAGGCCCCTGGACCGGGCCGATGTTTCATAAAACAAGTTTACCAAACAAGCCATTAACAAGGCTTATTTCAGTTATTCTGACTTATTTTCAATCAAATCAACTGACAATAATCTGAAATAAACCTGGCTTGTTTGGAAAAAGTGTTATTGAGAAACACTGCAGATAGCAAACACGTTCGGTTCAAAATGGAACTAATGTAGTGAAAACCCAGTCAAGTGATTCACATCCAGATTTCAGACCCAACGGCTACATACAGTAAGCATATATCTATCTTGGTATAAAATCTATGTTGGACAAAGGAAACCAGTGTCATGCTACTGAAGTTTTTATGGATAATGTTAATGGTTATTATGATCTTTAATCAGGATAAAGCTGATTACTTTGACACACAGGAGTCGTTCATTTGGCATGTGCCTGCAGGTTATTATTAACGTGCAAACAAGTTTTATAATGAATGTTGGCCCTAGAAGAAGATATGTAAGAGATTAGTGATTTAGAATGGATCCATATCCAAAGCAGTTGGTTTAGTAGTCTTAGGTGTCTCCCTGTGGTCCTTTTTGGTGTCGCAGCTTCATTTGGGCTTATTTATATTAAAAATGTTTTTGGTGTTGCACTGTGTACATACAAGTAGTTTTTTTTTGAGGCATTCCCAGGAGGCATCAAGTCCACTGAATTGGAAAACCCTTGAAATATATCAAGTTATGTTAATAAATAAATAAATAAATAGTGCATAGAATAAAACCGGGGGAAAATATTGACTTAGTTACTGTTCACCTTTAAGTGTCTATGAGTAAATTATTTCACATAACTATCAAAACATGCAATGCTGCATTAGACAAAGGCAAAGTAAGGCGCATCCACATGCAGATATGGTTTGTTAAATAAACAAGCAAAGTAAAACAAGCATTTATACACAAGGAAATAGGGCTGAAGCAAACAAGGAAACCAAGGCAAGAGCATCTACAGAGTGACACGCTTGAGGCCCATTGACTTGAGGCTTGTGACTGTCCCACTGAATGCCAAGTAAATAATTCTGTCAAGATAGGAAAAGTGTGAAAGGCATCGTCAGGAGAGTCCATCTGCCATCAGTAGTTCAACCGTAACGTTATGATGTGACGAGAGCAAACTAAAATAAACACTTTATTCAACAAATTTGACTTTTGCCATTTTGGAAAGTATTGTTGCATGCAAAAAGCGCACACTGTTGCTCATCAGAGCACTACCTCGGTCTGTCCTATAGCAATACTCTCATCTGAAATCACTCTGAAATCCCTAATTTCTGTCTTTTCTCTAGTTCATCCACTGTTAATCATAATCAACCCTTCATTCAAAATCCCCAAAACACTAAAGTCAGCAAAACAATACAAAGCTGTGACAAACCATACAGAGTGAATTTACGCACACACAAAAAATTCATACTGAGAGGGTTTTTTTAAGGAGATTTCTGTCTCTTTGACAGTACTCCTCCTCAGCTGATTTAGCTGTGTATCGATTTTTTATTTATCTGTGTACTCTTGATGACAATTGACCAACCAAACAGAATCCTCCTTTCAGTATTGGAGGTGGGTCCATACCTTTTACAGCAAATAGGGTTACATTCTCAAGAGACAGAGAGATCATATGGAACTAGTACAACAAGACCACTTGCCCAGTGGGTGACAACATAAAATTTGACATTGCTAACCCTCCCACTCTGAATCTTCAATATCACTGTAGTCTAACTTGACCAGAGGCTATATTCTCCTTTTTGGGTGATGGTACATCTGTTCTGTTGCTTCTTCAGGAACAGATTGACTGTCTCCCCTGTCTGACTCATGGATCTCTGCCAGTTCAGGGACAGGTTGGGAAATGTATCCAGCTCCTTTTTTACATCTGATAGGCATCTGTCTAGATTGCAGTAGCAACTGCACTAGCTTCAATGTCCAAGGAGATATCAATGATTTCCATTCGGAAGTTACTTCCTTTCCTCCTTACGTTTTTCTTGTCTTTTTGTTCACAGATTTGGCTCAGGTTAATCTCATTAAGCCCCAACAGTCGTCATTATCCCTAATGGGCAACAGGTGTTCCTGATTCCCTAATTCATCCCCTGCAGTTCTCAGGCTGTTTTGGGACTGTTTCACAACATTGTATTGCTTAAAATTCCAGAGTTTTTGAAGTTTGCACTTGTCTGTATTAGCCAGTTTTCTGATTAGTAGCCTACTCTTGTCTCTTTAATTCAAGGTCTGGAGTTTCACCTTCCTTTAATAATACAGCAACTAGTTTCTTGGGTGTTTTTTTTTTTTTGGTGGTGGATGACCCATTTCTACTTTCTAAAGCCCCTTTCAGACACTAAAACAGGTCTTCTAAGGTCCATACGTGCCACTTACCTGGGACACATTCTACCCAGGATTTTTAAATTGCATAAAATAACCAGGTATTGGCTGCTTGTTCTGCATAGATTGGTCGTTGAATGACATTTAAGTGTCATGGGAGCAACAGTGAGCAGAGCAGAAGGCTCCTTATACTTTTGAGTTGCTATCGCAGTACTTTGATTATGATTTAAGGCAATTTCTAGGTAGAACATGTGCCCAAGAAGTGTTACCCATCATATATTGTGATATTGCCTGGTTTGTTGGATCGGATTGCTTTACTGCTCCAGAGTTTGTTTCTTAGCAAGCGGAAACCACGTCTGTCTAAATGTGATATTTAACTTGAACGTCCACTTTTAGAAGATGCCTGTCACCAACCACTCTTTCTATGGATTTTACGATAGCCAGGACCCAGAAATCACTGATGTGGTGTATAAGGACTTTTGTTGGGCCTAGATCTTATTATATTCATGAAAAGAGAACGCTTTACTTTGTTTGACAATTTCTGACATAATCATATCTCAGGTGGCAGGTATTGGTCACTCACTGTCTTGTAATACTAAGTGTCAGTTGGGAACACATGAGTTATTACTGTTCGACCAAAAATAGAGATATCTTGTATAAAGAGATGCATACAAGAATAGAGATATATGTATGTCTCATTACACTCTGAAATTTTTAACTTTCAGAGTAGAAGAGTGTAGTACCATGGGTACTATGAGTGAGCGTGATTTTGCCAAGTACAAGATGTTCCTGGATCAACATCCTTGGAACAACATTCTAATCAACCAATCAGAATTGAGGAATAACCTTTCTAGATATATATGTTTTAGGCTTATAATCATAGTTAGGTGCATCTTCACTCTTGTTAATCAGCTATCATTTCCCATTGATTTTAGCCATACATTTTGGGTAGGGGTAGGTTTAAGGGTAAAGATTGGGAAAAGTTTATATTTTTGGACTAATGTTGATCCAGGACCAACAAAATATGTTGATCCAGGATCATGTCTTACTTGGCGAAATCACAGCGACCCACGGGGACCGGGTACAATGAATGGTCAAATGGAATATAAATCTACAAAGATATTATTCTTCAATGTCAGACTCCACTTTGCAGATATAGCTTTCCGCTTCCCACAGTAAAATTGTGGTTGGACTTGTGGTTTAGAGTGGACCAGGGCCAATATTGATAGCATCTCCTCAGTATCTGTGAAGAAAGCAGGGAAAGACACTATGATTGTACAACTACCTTGTACAAATATCTAAGAAGAGCTAAGGCTCCAAACGAACAGACCAATGAAAGGTTGCAGGTTTACATTTACAAAGAGCTGTAGTTCAAGCTTTTGAAAACCGCTTTCATACCTGCAGAATGATTTCATTGGTTTCATAAAGTGGTTTGGATGGCTTTTCAGTGAATTGCAGCTTCATTGTTAGTGTCCGGCCACAGCTGTATCCCTTTTAGCCACAACCCTGGAACATTAGCTTTCTTTTATGGGGCATATTTGGAGTTTCAGTTTCTGGCCTTCAGATGGAGGTTTACTACTGATCACTATCTGTGATCACAAGACATGCTTGTTTGGTCCAGTTTTCTTTGGTTTCGTATTGAGAATTGAGATTTGAGGGCTAAATCTGTTTTAGGCTTACATTTCAACAGTGGCTGAAAAGTGTGTTATTGTCTGTATGCGCTGCTGCCACTAGGTGAGCAGATTGTCTTTCCTTGATGCTCACCCACTGCACAGAAGATGGATTCATGGTAACACTTTAACAGAATGTTCAACAGCTATTGAACATTCTTCACAGTATAACAATATAACCCTCACCAGCCAAGAAACCTTACTGTAAACCCCATCCCACTGGCTTAACACTTCACACAATCATCTTTCAAGTTTCTCCAACAGAAACCCGTGGCTTCAAGGGTATACAAGAGGAGTCAATTACTTCTCAGCACTTGCACATTACTAGTAGACAGCTGGGACTGGGGCCTACCTAACTGTATGTCTGTACAGCTTTTTCAATGTATCACACTTCTGTTTTATCAGAAACTCTTATCAGTAATAGAGCTTATCTTATCAGTAATAGAGCTTGCTTCCCATCAACAGTGGCCTCTTTTCTCCAGTGAGGATGAAAGAGTTACTGTTAAAAGCCAGGTTCAGATATAATACCCAAGTAGGTTAACATGACAGTGGTTCTTAAACCACTGCACATTTTCTGTGTCTCCCATATCTGATGCACTCAGCTCAGTTCATTCTCTTCTGTTTAGCTGATGATTTGAATTAGGTGTAGGCTATTAAAGTGTCATGAATCCCCCCTGTTTCAGCACTGGTCATTCACTAACTAGATCTCAAAAGGACTACAGAAATGGGCAATCAGTTTTTTTATTCTTCTATATATATCATTGTTTGCAGTGTATCACTAGAACCCATAGCATCATCGCTTTCATGATCAGACGTACTGCTTAATACCACTCACTTAATTTGTCCAGATTTCATTTGAAGAACACACAAAATGTGCATGAACAGCACGAGAGAAAATAAAATATGAATGAAATACTTTTGCTCCGGTATACAAACTATTATCCGTGCAGTGTGTGCTGTTAAACTTATGGAGACATGCAAGCAGAGCCAGGGGTCCCCATGACCAGGATTATGAATCACCACTATAGGATTATACCAGAGGTATTCCACATGAGCCACCACTTTGTGTTGAGCCCTCCTGACATTTACTCTCCTGGGATTTACTTCTCATACATTCTATTAATGTGGAGCACCATGTTCAGGAAATGTGTCTCAACAAAAGAAAGTGTACCTTATTATTCTTCTCTGATAATGATATTGCTTATGATACAAACTATTGTGTGTGTGTGTGTGTTGTTCTTCTTTTTTGTAATGTAAACTGTAATGCTTGCTGTGAATTCACTCACTACAATATAGGCTATAAGTACAAAATTGTATTATTTCTATTAGCATAGATAATATGCCATATGCATACAATAAATGTAACATAAACTGGTCAATAAATAGTTATGTCAGTAAATAAATATAAATATATTATAATCAATAAATATTATTAAACTATTGACTGTGATACTGTCAGATTGATCAATGAAACCTTAGTAAAGAGATGTTTTACAGACCCCTACAGTAAATGGGTCTATAAACCTCTATGGTTTAACTCTGCAGGACTTTGGCCCTCCAAGAAAAATTCTGTGGTTATTGAAAGGCAGGGGTCACCAGTTCGGTCCCGGAGGACCGCTGTCTTGCAGAGTTTAGCTCCAACCCAAATTAAACACACATGAAGCAGCTAATCAAGGTCTTACTAGTCAACTTAAAATCTCCATGCATGTGTTTTGAGGTAAGTTGGAGCTAAACCCTGCAGGACACCGGCCGTCCATCAGGATCAAGTTTGAAGACCCCTGTTGAGAGAGGTCAGACTAGACTATGCAAAAGTTACCCATTATCAACTGCAAAATAAAGCAAATAAAATAAATTCCTTAACAAATAGCATTCAAGTATTAAATATGAATAAAACTTTGTGGGCCCCCACACACACATACGTCAGCCCCATTACAAGCCTGAATTTTTGTCGTGTAATTTGAAATTAATAACAGGTTACAATTTGTAAAAACAAAAATCGACCCAGCTGCCCTCATCGCCCAAATACCAACTTTCCCTTCTGGACGCTGGTTATGAGCAACCCTGATGCTCATCCCAACATTTAAGCCACATGGGGTGCTTCTCTAGGGTGCGAAAGGCTTCGTCCTACAAAGGCTACATATCTAGACTGGCATGTCATCAAATATCAATGAAGGCCATCTCAATCGGAAGGATCCTTGGAAGCCAGCCTTTGTTTTGTTCCTTCATTCTGAGGAATGTAAAGGATGCATGGGATGTATACTTGCAGCCTTCAGTCACCCACAATCCTTTGTACCAATTCCACTTTATGGAAATAAATTGACAAAAAACAAGCCATTGATGAGCTTGCCTTAATTTATTATGAAATGTAAGACAAAAATAATGTTTTCTGACATGAAAGTTTTTTTTTTGCTGTAAATTACTCAATAAACACTCAACTGCCAATAACTTATACCATGGGGAGACTGTAGACAGGTGTGATTCATTGTTGCATTAATAGTATTTTCGTGCCGTGACGGTGATGGCGGGAACATATGTGACATAGCCAAACACACTTACTAGACCATCTCATTCTAGCGTTTATATGCAGAAAAGGACTAAACTAGAAAGGATGCAGCCTTCCGTTTGAGAAGCAACCATTTGCCTCGTCTCTGATGACCCTGTCTGCTTGTGATTTACCCTGCTTGCATTGCATTAAAACCTTTTTTAATAAAACTGCACATGGATCCTCACTCTGTTGACCATATATTAAACCAGCCCTGTGTGGATGCAGGACCATACTTTACAGTATTTAAGTTTAAAAAATAACACTAAAGTAAAGGTATGATAGAATGACATATGGCATAACTAAAGATTTAAATTATAAAATAAATAATAAAATAACACTTTACAATAGGCAAAATAGGCAATAGAACTACAAAATAACAATGCTTGTTTATGCTAACTAACATAAATGACTAATTTAAATAAAACTTCTTATAGCACTAACTAAAGTAGAGGGGTGATAAAATAAGTTAGAAAGCAACAAACATAAATAATGTAAAGTACAGGAAGTGATTAGAGTATTTATACCCAAGTGACTGAAATGACCAGTAGATGGCTGCCGTGGTTCACACATCCTGCTCTCTGACTGCAGACCTGTCAGTCTACACCAGGGGACCTCAAGACGAGATTAAGTTAAAGTTAAATAATTTAACAATTAAAAAAAATGCTAAATAAAGTATCTTTTCCCAACAATACTTACAACAACCTATGCACATCTCTGATAGTAAACGATAACACCTTTGTCACCTTTTTTGGGTTATCATAAAATACGTCAAAAAATTTAATTCTGTAATACACCAAAACTAAATCTGCACAACATGGGTCTGTCCAGTTATTAAAAATGTATGCATTCTGCCACGAATTTAGATGGCTTTTTAAATGCCGCTTTATTTCAGTTTTACGGGGATTATAAGGAATTGGTCGTGGTATTGCCATTAAACGCACAATATTAGTAAAGCGTCTTAAAAGTCAGCATTTAAACTTAAAGCTAAATGAAAGTTTGCACTGATCGTATTCTTGTTATTAACTGAACAACGTACGATAATATATGTACGGCAGACGGCAGGCCAGGCAGGCTACTGTAAACGTGACAATGTTTTGATTGGTTATGGTGACTCTTGCGTGGGTGGACCAATAATAGTAAACAAATCCTGTGCGCGCATGCGTGGTACTCGAGTGCTGATGGAGGTTTGTCAGGAGAAGCATCTGCTGTTAGCTAAACATTTATACTAAGGTTGAGGGTAGTTATTGGAGTTTTGTTCGACAGAGTCAGTAGGTATTAATGCATTATCCTCTTGTTGTTTTCTACATTTACGCAATTTCTATTATTTACGGTTTATTAACATGATGATAGTAGTGGTAAAGTTGCTAGCTACTAGGAGCTAACGGTTGCACTTTCACTACTGCAACCAACAGCTAGTTTCCTCAATTGCGCACGTTTTATATTATATTTGTCATTTGTATCTAGTACATTTTGTGTACCATGTCGTGCACTGTGCATTGTATGAATGTTTTAACTTATCTGTTGTTTTTATACATGCTAATGTTTACGTATGGCCTAACTCGTTAGCCTAGCCACACGACTTTTAAAGAGACGCAGGTTTTAGCCAATCGGCATCAAAGATTCTGAATACGAGGCGGGGCGTGTGAATGTGCGTGGTGTGCATTGTGTACACCCTTTACAGGTTGCACTTGTCGAATATGAGGTTCTCCCTGTCAGGGCCGTCTAAGGCTTATTTGTCACACAGTTCTGTGAAATACGTCTAAAACATCTGTTTTTTACCATTAAAAAGGAGAAGTTAATAAAACCAAGCAACCAGGCTGTAAAAATGTGATAACTGTTTTATAAATTATGTCACAGTAACTTGTCATCTGGGTGTTTATTGTGGTGTTTTTAGGTCACCCCACACACTATATAGCAAGGACTATCAAACTGAGGTCCTTGGCCCCTTTTTAGGGGGTTCTTGAAAAAAAAAAAAAGATTAAATATGTGAAATATTATAAATACATGTGTGATGCTATAAATACGTGTTTAATATTTACTTTTACAGTATAAGTGTTTATAGAAATAAGAAACGTTGTTATGAAATGTCGTTATTTGTAGCTTTTATATTAGATGGACATTGAGATATTAACAGTCCAATCAATTTGTCATACAGGTGCTGAGGATTCTGCCTTCCACAATGGCGTCTGACATGCCAGTTTGTAGGGGTATAATGACCTTTTACCCCACAATTGAAGAGTTCAAGAACTTTAACCGCTATATCGCGTACATAGAGTCCCAAGGTGCACACAAGGCAGGCCTGGCCAAGGTTAGAGAAAAATGCTTCTCTTTACCCTTTAGGCTAAGCTACTGCTGTAAAAAAAAAAAATTGCATAAAATTGTTGATTTTGCTTAACTGCAGATCGTTCCGCCAAAAAACTGGAAGCCTCGACGTTCATACGATGACATTGATGACCTGCTAATACCAGCACCGATTCAGCAGGTTGTGACTGGGCAGTCGGGGCTGTTCACCCAGTACAACATCCAGAAAAAAGCCATGACTGTGAAAGAGTTTCGTAAAACAGCCAACAGTGACAAGTAAGTCTTGTTAATCTTGTCACTCATTTTTTAGTGGAGATTGATTATAATTTCATCTGCCCTCCCTATAAGGTTTTGCAGCCCCCGGTATGATGATTTCGAAGAGCTTGAAAGGAAATACTGGAAAAATTTAACCTTTAACCCTCCTATCTATGGAGCTGATGTGAATGGGACCCTTTATGATCCAGTGAGTAAACACTTGTAATCTGAATGAGTTGTGTATGGTTTCACTTTTGGTTTGAGTACTCTCTGTTGTGAATGGAGTCATTGTTTTCTTTTTCCTTGCCTTACATAGGATGTCAAAGAATGGAATGTAGGTCACTTGAATACCATCCTTGACACCGTGGAGCATGACAGTGGGATCACTATAGAGGGAGTAAACACACCCTACCTCTACTTTGGAATGTGGAAAACCACTTTTGCTTGGCACACTGAGGATATGGATCTCTATAGCATTAATTACTTACATTTTGGGGAACCAAAGTCTTGGTAAGTTTGGTTGTCAAACTTTCACTAGAAAGCAGGTTAACTTATGTGAACCCCAGGGCATAAAACAGGTTGATGTAATTGTCTGTCCAAATGCCAAGTGCTAAATATGTCTGGAATGACCTTACAGGTACTGTGTGCCTCCTGAACATGGAAAAAGACTAGAACGCTTAGCCAAAGGTAAACACTCTCTTGTGTTCTCAATTGTTTACAAGAAAATATTTAACTCATTTACATTTCAACACGTATATATTGTTTCCAACTGTTTTCCTTAGGCTTTTTCCCTGGAAGTTCGCAAAACTGTGAAGCATTTCTCAGGCACAAGATGACTCTGATTTCGCCCTCAATTCTAAAGAAATATGGCATTCCTTTTGAAAAGGTATGTTGTTGTGAGTGCATTTTGCCCCAATGATGACTTGATTTCCGTCATTAGTAGATTGTATTAGGTCTGTTTCACACTAGACATGTAAGCAGAGTGTACACAGACACAGTTGCCGCTTTTCCACTATCGAGCTGAACGGTTTTCTCATTCCGTGCCGAGGCGGCCGGTACAGTTCTGGTTTTATTTTCCGCTGCAGGCTGATAACAGATCTCTTTGGAACGCAATTCAAATGCGTCAGTCATTGCTGTGGGTAATACAAATGTTTGCATATGTTATGAGGTGTAAATAAACACCGCGTTATGGAGGATGTTCCAAAATTTCTTTCGATTTTATTACCGATTTGTATTTACATTCCTCAAGATAGCACGCTTGTGAAGCTAGGGAGAAGCTAGCAGCCAGGCAAGAGACAAGTGACAGATCCTGATTGGCGACGTCATGCACTTTACTAGCACGTCACGCACATACACTTTGTTAGCATGTTAGTTCATTCACGTTAGAACACTTAAAAAAGGTGGTACAATAGAGAATGCGTAATAAATCTGTACTTGCACTAAGTCGAGGTTCGTCTGCACTCAAAACACAGAAGCACAATTGGTGCTTCTACGCTGCTTATGCATCCAATTTAAAACTGGCCTTGTGCTTCCGGTGTCTTCAATGTACATTTGTTTGTAACTCAATTAAAGAAGGTTTTGTGATTGTTGATGTCCGTTCATGCCTTGCAGATCACTCAGGAGGCTGGAGAGTTCATGATAACATTTCCTTATGGCTATCACGCAGGGTTTAACCATGGTTTCAACTGTGCTGAATCTACCAACTTTGCCACAAGAAGATGGATTGACTATGGAAAGCAAGCTATACTGGTAAAAATCAATTAATAAATAAACGTTCCAAATTGTAAGGTCATATGATGATTCAGAAATCTTTCTAATATGCTGATTTTGGTGCTTAAGAAATGTTGCGAGATGCGTAAGGCCTGCCCATAAGGCCGTTTGACCGACATGTCAAACAACCAATCACAGTTCATTTCGTTCAGCGTCACATTTCGGGGCGTGGAAATGTCCCCACAACAACAAAACGGCGTGCAACCGTCAGTCAGATAGAAAATCCAGATGAGACGCTCGCAGTAAACATCTGTTGGAAGCATATCTCTCCACTTTTTAACACCCACAAGCAATTCTGAATAACCGAACATAATACTGAATTGGCCATCTGCGATGTCAGCGTCTGTTGTTTCATGTTTGCCAGCAAACGTGGATTATATCCCCTTCTGAATTAGGTACTTAACTTGATCTACCATAATAGATAGGAGGACACGTCTGCGCTTTGTTTCCCGGCAGACCGAAAATAAACGTGATACTCCCGCCCCCCGGAAATCCGCTCAAATTCAACCTATCAGATGAAGACTTCGACACTGCTGAAGTGTTTCCAGAAAAGTGTACCATATGCATCAGACGTTCAGCCAACGCTCCGTGGGCGTGACGTCTGAGGCTGAGACTGGGTGTCCCCTAATAATGGGAGTGTGTATATAAACTGCTGTATTTGTATCAACTTAGTCAACAGTATTTATACTGAAACTGTACAGAAATGCCTGTACACTACTCAGTGCTTCAATCTCATTTTTCCCCCTCAGTGTTCTTGTAGAAAAGACATGGTGAAGATCTCCATGGGTGTGTTTGTAAGGAAATTTCAGCCTGAACGGTACGAGCTGTGGTTGGCGGGGAAAGACAATGCTCCCATTGACCACTCCAAGCCTACGCCCGAAGCAGCTGAATTTTTAGGTGGAGAGGCTGGAAAAAGTGGTGCTCAGGAATTCTGCTTTGAGAACCAAAGTAGTGAAGGACAAAAAAAGAGGTGATTTAAATACTCACTAAACTTTCATTTGCACATACTGATTTGTGAAAAGAAATAATTTTTGTCAGGTTTAAATGTTGCCTATTTCAATTAAAGTAGCTTGGCTAAACAAAGGATAGGAACCAAAAGGCACAGAGTGTGTCTGGATTTACCAGAGGAAGTTCTTCCAAAGAGTGAAACAAAAGATGAGGAGGCTGAATATGGAAAGAAGAGCCGCTTGACTACTTACACAGAACAATGCAGAGAGTATTCAGGTGCGTCATGTTGTAATGGCCTAAATTTACAATTTTTAACAAACTAAGGCAGCCCTTAGGATAGTATATATATTTACATGAAATTTGATCAAAGCCAAATCTATTTCAGAATTAAAAGATGAAGATGACCTGCTGCCTCTGATGGGTTCAACCAGTGTAAAGATGCTTCCTGGTTTCAGAAGCACTGCATCCGGGGAACATGTCAGGGATACAGGTTTAAGTGCCGCAAACCCATCTTCGGACTGTACACAGCCCTTCCCAAAGCGTCACCTCTCTATAGCATCTGTCCCTACTGTTCCTCACTGCCTGTCAGCTGTGCCACGGATTTCCACCAAACCAGGGGTGGCAAGCCTTCTCTTTCATCGGACCCTGAGCCCTTCAGATGCCTTGCAGGTCCACAGCTATGCAGCCAGATCAGTGCTCCATAAACCTCAACAACTCAGCCCAGAGCATCCCAGAGAAGACCTCAGTGAGCCAGACATCAGTCCAGATGCGAGGCCAAATACTCCACAGCCAAACATAAAGGTTTGTACATATATTGATATTTCCTATGGGCAATTAAAATTATTTTATGGTACTATAGAATTTGTTTGGGTTTTTTTTATCGATTTTTCACATTTTAAAAGTGTTTAAATGTTTGTTGTCAGTGAGGTTTTTTTGTTTGTTTGTTTTGAAAGAAATTGAGGTTACTTGGCAAGGAAATGTTGTAGTTTCCACAAAAATATTAAGCAGCATGACATTTTTTTACATTTAGAATAATTTCTGATGAATCATGTGACTAATATTAGAGGGATTTAATGTGATCTTGTGACACTGAAGATTTGGAGTAATGGCTACTGAAAAATCAGCTTTGCCATCAAAGGAATAGAGTACATTTTTAAGTTATTTTGCAATAAGATTTAAAAATATTACGATCTTTATATTATATATAAAAAAAACAT
The DNA here is from genome assembly GCA_032361165.1 of Enteromius paludinosus. NCBI lineage: Eukaryota > Metazoa > Chordata > Actinopteri > Cypriniformes > Cyprinidae > Enteromius > Enteromius paludinosus. The sequence goes on along the minus strand of JAUMHQ010000046.1, from coordinate 750,878 downwards.
TGAAACACTTTTAAACATTTAAACAGCGTAGCAGCTCCAGACTTTTGAACAGTAGTGTGTGTTAAAGTAATATAAAAAAAATTCACCTCAACAACATGAATTCAAATAAACTCCCCTTTTGCTTTTTTCAGCTTGAAATTGAGGGAGAGAACGAGAATAAGAGCATGAAGAGGAAACTGCAGCCACTCAGTAAATTGCCGCGCTTGCATCCCCTGCTCAGAGAGAGCTCCAGTGATGATGGTTAGGATCTGCTTCACATCGTTCATTGATTGTCATATCACTGTTTGGGCTCTTTTTAATTAGCTCCTTCACTGCACAGAGATTCAAGAGCCAGCAGCTGAGCCAGAAGAGACCGATCCCTGGGCCAGGCTCCTGGCTCCCATGTGGCAAAGCAAGCCACGCGACTTCAGAGTTGAGAAGGATTTTAACTTCCGCATGGGCCAGCAACCTCCGTACTGTGCAGTGTGTACTCTGTTTCACACGTACACAGAGGTAACAACCCTAACCTTGTCACAAAAATATCTTTTTGCTCTTATTGTTTGAGTCAGCAAATGCAGTACAGTATTGGCTGTTAATGCTCCCAGTGGCTAAGATATTACACCTTGAAGTAGATATGAAAACAAGTTATCAAAAAAAAGTATTGCTCTGTTTAAAAAAAAAATATGGAATCACTGTAAGACTCTGCTATGCACTGTTTATCTCACACAGAGTGATTTAATCAGCCTGAGCGAGAGCAGTTCTGTAGCTGAAGGAGACAAACAGAGGACCAAGCCGCTGATTCCAGAGATGTGCTTTACCAGCAGCTCTGAAGGACACCTGTCCACCCCAAATGTGGAAGAAGATGGCACTAGCCAACTCGTCAGCTGCTCTGTGTGTAGTGTGCGCGTACACACAAGTAAGCAGTTTTCACTATCTGAAATATCTGCACTAAAAGCATTTTTTCTTTTTACATGCAATTTTACTAATTATACATGCAGTTTATTAAACCCGAGAGTACATGTTTTGTATAGATTTTACTTTCTCAATACATATTCTTGATTGTTTTATCTTGTTCCATGTAGTTTTTCTACCCTTAAAGAGTTTGGGGATAATGAGAAAAAAGTATCTTGATCACTAAATCAGCACATTATTGTGATATCTGAAGGGTGATGTGACACTGAAGACTTTAAATGAACAAATATGGTTTAAATTAACACAATTTCTGTATTTACTGTATTTTAGGTCAGATAAATGCAGCATTCGTGTGCATAAGAGACAACTCTCAAAAACACAAATGTCTAAAACACAAGTGTATAAAACTTCATGAAATTAGACTACATAGAATTGTTTTATCCTTTTTTCTTTTATTTCAAGTTTAAAGAGGGGGAAAAACCATAACTGAATTTCTTTTTTTTTCCAAAACATTTTTTCTTCATTTATTTGAAGCAAAACATTGTTTCGGTAACCATTTATGTGTAATGTCAATATTAAACTGTGTATGGAGATTGCCATGGTAACCAGTTAGATCATATACAAATATACCAATCCATAAGGGAAGTTAATAAATTGTATGCTAGTTTTTATGTTCTTTTTGTTCTAATGTAAATCGATGAATTGTGAACGTTTTGTCTGCAGGTTGTTACGGTGTGTCTCAGGATGCTAATCTGAATGAGTGGAGATGTTCCCGGTGTGAAGCTAACGCCATTACTCAGGTCAGTTGGATCATTTTTTAATTACAGAAATTATTACTATTTTTGTGTGTTTTTTTAGCTGCTAGGTGACAGTATTATGTGTGGCCATCATGCATGACTAGGTTTTTTCCAGTCGCACCTACTTTCACTCAAGTTTATTATTCCCATTGGTGTGACTAAGTGTTTGTGTCATTCCTTCAGGACTGCTGTTTATGCTCTCTAAGAGGAGGAGCTCTGCAGAAAGCCAACAATGACAAGTAGGTTGCCAGGAGCCTCTTGATTGGGCCCCTTACAATAAAAGCAAGCTATTATCAATCATACACACATTCCTCTCAGCTGAATGACAGTTTTGTGAGATGTCTCTCTCAGCTGCTGACAGCTCTTCAAATTAGGGGTTTTACCTCAAGCTCCGATGAAACCTGCTTAGGTTGAAAATGTGGTTTTGTTGCAGGTGGGTTCATGTGTTATGTGCAGTAGCAGTGCTGGAGGCCCGCTTCGTGAACATAGCAGAGCGCAGTCCTGTTGATCTCAGTAGTATCCCGCTTCAGAGATTTAAGCTGGTAAGTTATTGCTTTGCACAGAAAAAATGCCGTGCTGACTGACATTTATATACATTTAGAATTGGCCAGGGCAATGAGGCTCTTAGTTTAGGGCATCCGTATCAATTGTGGCCTCACAAATTCAAATGAAAAATATTAATAAAAATACACTTATCTCTTATTAATATAATTTTATGAAAATATGGTGGTAAAGCAACATGTCCCCAGATGTGTCCACTTAAAATATAGGCATAAAGGGACACACAGAGACTTATTTTTAATGAACCATTTCAGAAAAATTGCCTTTAGTTTTCTTTTTTCTCTCAAGAAATGTATACTTTTATTCAGCAAGGAGAAACATTTGTATGTTCACATATTATACAGTGGGATGCGTAAGTTTGGGCAGCCTTGTTGATCTTCATGATTTTCCTGTATAAATCGTTGGTTGTTACAATAAATCATTACAGTTAAATTTATCTTATCGGAGACACACACAGTGATATTTGAGAAGTGAAACAAAGTTGATAGGATTTACAGAAAGTGTGCAATAATTGTTTAAACTAAATTAGGCAGGTGCATAAATTTGGGAACCACAAAAAAGAAATGAACTCAATATTTAGTAGATCCTCCTTTTGCTGAAATAACAGCCTCTAAACACTTCCTATAGCTTCCAACGAGAGTCTGGATTCTGGTTGAAGGTATTTTGGACCATACCTCTTTACAAAACATCTCTAGTTCATTTAGATGTGATGGCTTCCGAGCATGGACGGCTCTCTTTGACTCACACCATAGATTTTCAATTATATTCTGGTCTGGGGACTGAGATGGCCATTCCAGAACGTTGTACTTGTTCCTCTGCATGAATGCCTTATTTTAAGCAGTGTTTAGGGTCATTGTCTTGTTGAAAGATCCAGCCCCAGCGCAGCTTCAGCTTTGTCACGGATCTCTGGACATTGGTCTCCAGAATCTGCTGATATTGAGTGGAATCCATGCGTCCCTCAACTTTGACAAGATTTCCAGTCCCTGCACTGGCCACACAGCCCCACAGCATGATGGAACCACCACCATATTTTTCTGTAGGTAGCAGGGGTTTTTCTTGGAATGCTGTGTTCTTTTTCCTCCACGTATAACGCCCCTTGTTATGCCCAAATAACTCAATTTTAGTTTCATCAGTCCACAGCACCTTATTCCGAAACGAAGCTGGCTTGTCCAAATGTGCGGTAGCATACCTCAAGCGGCTCTGTTTGTGCTGCGGGTGGAGAAAAGGCTTCCTCTGCATCACTCTCGCATACAGCATCTCCTTGTGTAAAGCGCGCCGGATAGTTGTACGATGCATCGTGACTCCGTCTGCAGCAAGGTGATGTTGTAGGTCTTTGGTGCTGGTCTGTGGGTTGACTCTGACTGTTCACACCAGTCGTCGCTTCTGTTTATCCAAGATTTTCCTTAGTCTGCCACTTCGAGCCTTAACTTGAACTGTGCCTGTGGTCTTCTATTTCCTCAATATGTTCCTAACTGTGGAAACAGACAACTGAAATCTCTGAGAGAGCTTTCTGTATCCTTCCCCTAAACCATGATGGTGAACAATCTTTGTTTTCAGGTCATGTGAGAGTTGCTTTGAGACCCCCATGTTGGTACTCTTCAGAGAATATTCAATATTGCCCTCCTTAAATACTCTTTCTCATAATTGGATTCACCCGTGTATGGAGGTCAGGGGTTACTGAGCTTACCAAGCCAATTTAAGTTCCAAAAATTCGTTAGAAAGGTTTTGGAATCAATAAAATGATAACAGTGCCCAAATTTCTGCACCTGCCTAATTTTGTTTAAACAATTATTGCACACTTTCTGTAAATCCTATCAACTTCGTTTCACTTCTCAAATATCATTGTGTGTGTCTCCTATAAGATATATTTAACTGAAATATTTTTGTCGTAACAACCAACGATTTATACAGGAAAATCGTGAAGATTAACAAGGCTGCCCAAATTTACGCATCCCACTGCATATTTCACTTTTTGATGTTACAAAAATAAATATCTAGAATAAACGCTGTTCTAATGAACTTTCATTCATCAATAAAATTTGTGAGAAAAAAACCGAATACAATTTCCAGAAAATATTAAGCAGCACAGCTGTTTTCAGCATCGAGTTCAAAGTTTTTTTTGAACAGCAAAAGGTTTTTTTGAACCTGGAATGTTGGCTGCTGAAAATTCATCTTTAAAATTACAGATAGATAAATGGATACAACCATTTGTGAGCAGTGTGTAAAATGGGTGAAAATATGGCAGTGCTGCATTTTGTCAGGCAACTTGGAAAACTTGTCTTATTGTAAAAACCTTTGCTATGAGAATAGGTGTTCTCACATTACTGAAAACAAATAGTACATAACAGCAGGTTGGCAGCATCTCTACTCCTAGTTAATCACCAGCACTGTTTGTCCATCACTTTTGTTATGCAGTGTAATACAATTAGATGTTGAAAAATTGGATCTCATGTAATCTCTTCATTAAACCTTTTAAAGTATCATTAAGAAATACTCTGACAAATTACTTTATAATTTCATTTAAATGAGTTAATTTGTTCACCTTGACCCTAGACCGAAGTCTATTTCTAAGGTCAAAGACATAACTAACAAAGGTTTCTTTTTAGAAATGCCAGTTTTGCCGTAAGTGGGTGAAGAAGAGCACGGGTTGCTGCGTGCAGTGCTCTCATGGCCGCTGTTCCACTGCCTTTCACCCGACCTGTGCACAGGCTGCTGGAGTTCAAATGCACCCGGATGATTGGCCGTTTGTGGTCTACTTCACCTGCTGGAGACATAAGGGTGGCATCCAAATAGAGGTAAAGGGCAGAACACAGTATTAAATCTAGATATGACAGCTAAACATTGAAAATGCATATTTAAGCAAATTCACTGTGTAATGTATTTTGTCTAAGATACAATAAGAGAACAGGTTATGCTTTATTTCCTGGTATTTAACCTCTGCTCTGCACTGGTGTTTGTAACATGGGGGTCAGTGCTAATGGCAAATACTAAAATGCAACTAACCATGTAATTTCACAGTTTGGACACTTTTAAATAGGAAAAGAAAATGCTTCCTATTGGTTGGTTCTGATGTTTAATTGACCTATCGGGAAGATTGTTTTGTAACATTAGTATAGTTATTCAAGTAAGTTGAAATCCAAATCCTTAAGTGTGATCCAGTATTGAGTTTGGTGTCACAAGTGTGCAGTTGAGTCTTGGGAGAGCTTGAAGGGACCATTTGTTGTACCCTTCATGGCCAGGAAAACAAATGCCACATGTGAGAAATGAGACCGCCTTCAAGACCTTATTGTGACACATTTGGCCTTCGAAGGATGCAGCCTCTGAATTAGGACATAGATTGGGTGTCGAGGTCAATAAGTCTCATTAAAATATCTGATGGTTAGACCTTTTCACTACAATCCGAGGTTAGCTCAAGTTGTAGAATGAGTGTCACTCCTCATGAACATAATAATAATAATAATAATAATAATAATAATAAATTATTTATTGTGGAAAAATACATTTCAGAATTAGATTTTGTGTTGTGTGTGTAAAATGACACTTTAGACTTTTGTTAAAATGTTTGAAGTGTTTTTTTTAAGCATATGACACAATTTTACACAGGTAGTAGAACCATTTACCAGGTTGTAACTCTGTTCTTTGAGCCAGTATGTCTGTTTTCACCAACACCTGCTGTTGTTATTATTTTGTTGTAATGTATTACATTATGTAATGTCATAATTATAACCCTTTTGCTTGCTGTAATCGGTTATGTTAGAGCATTATTATTAACAATGCAAAATATGTGTGTGTTCTGAAATGTCTAATATCTGATATTATCTTTAGCAGCGCAACAAGGGATCAATGCGGGAGTTGGAGAACGGACAGAAAGTAATCTGCAAGCACCGAAATGGCCGATACTACCATTGTGAGGTGGTGGAGCTGACAAAGGCCACTTTTTATGAGGTTATCTTTGATGATGGTTCATTCAGTGACAACTTGTTCCCTGAGGATATAGTGGTAAGAAAGAAGTTACGCACCTCACAACAATGTTTCATTGTTAAAAGCAGTGTACTGAAGCCCTGCTGTTGTTTATTTTTCAGAACAGAGATTGTAAGAAGCTCGGTCCACCATCGGAGGGAGATGTAGTTCAAGTGCGCTGGACAGATGGCCTGATCTATGGAGGCAAATTTGTGTCTGACCATATCATTCCAATGTACCAGGTTAGAGGACAGCAAACACACTTGTATACACTATTTGGGCTGGAGTTCAGATTGAGACACTGTAATGTAGATGTGTCACTGTAATAACTGTTTGCGGTGGATTCTGAGAATTATTATAATTTAGAATAGAAGACAGACAACTAATCCGTACTGTGTCTTGTTAAAGTTTCATAGAATACTCAACATCATACATATTCACATAATAATAATAATAATAATAATAATAAAGTACAGTCATGATGACAATCATTATTTCGTGACATTGGCCTTTATTTGTTTCTGCTTTTGGGTGTTTCTCAATGTCAAGGATACGTCCTTAGCAGGACTGGTCCTCCCAAGTCACTTCCTTCAGAGGCTAGGCGAG
>JAUMHQ010000046.1:689337-703281 GCA_032361165.1 Enteromius paludinosus | reverse complement strand
CAGTGAAGCATGGTGGTGGCAGCATCATGCTGTTGGGGTGTTTTTCAGCTGCAGGGACAGGACGACTGGTTGCAATCGAGGGAAAGATGAGTGCGGGGATATCCTGGAAAAAAAACTTCTCCAGAGTACTCAGGACCTCAGACTGGGCTGAAGGTTTATCTTCCAATAAGACAATGATCCTAAGCACACAGCTAAAATAATGAAGTAGTGGCTTCACAGCAATTCTCTGACTGTTCTTGAATGGCCCAGCCAGAGCACCGACTTAAACCCAATCGAGCATCTCTGGAGAGACCTAAAAATGGCTGTCCACAAACCTTTACCATCCAACCTGACAGAACTGGAGAGGATCTGCAAGGAGGAATGGCAGATGATCCCCAAATCCAGGTGTAAAAAACTTGTTGCATCTTTCCCAAAAAGACTCATGGCTGTATTCGATCAAAAGGATGCTTCTATTAAATACTGAGCAAAGGGTCTGAATACTTAAGACCATTTGTTATTCCAGTTTTTCTTTTTTAATAAATCTGCAAAAATGTCAACAATTCCGTCGTTTACTGCCAATATTAGGGGCTGTGTGTACATTATTGAGGGAAAAAATGAACTTAAATGATTTTAGCAAATGGCTGCAATATAACAAAGAGTGAAAAAGTTACTTTCCGTATCCACTGTGTGTGTGTGTGTGTGTCTGAATATATATATGTATATATACAATATCAATGTTAAATACACTTAACCTTGGTGGACACTTTTTGTTCTTTTGTTTAGTTTTTTTGTTTATTCAGGATTCTTTGAATAGAAAGATATTTCTATTTTTCAAAACTTATGTTGAATGGAAAACTTTTGTAATTATATAAATGTGTTTACTGTCACTTTTAATAAATTTAAGGTGACTTTACTAAATGAAAATGTTAAATAAAAAATGTAATAAAATCTTGGTATAGCGTGACACACATCAAGTGGTTGTAACAGTAATGCAGTATAAATACAAAGAAAATGTAGGGCACTAAGTAGTCTTAAAAACAATAAAGGCTTTTAATTCAGTACCATCAGTGTCTTTGTGCAACCTATTCCATTGACCTTGTGTGAGGTGTTAAGGTGTGATTTATTATAGGTCTGTGTGTGGTAGGTATGTTTACATTTCATCTTTGAAGCAGCCAAACTCTCAGACTCTCACCTCGCCCTAATTTCTCAGTGTTAAGTATCAGAGAAGACATGTCTGTCCACACCACGCACACATACAATAAGCAAAGCCTTTGACAGGTTTAGATTTCATTGACGCTGTGAGCAAAAACTGTCTGTGTGGTGCACTTCATCATTCAGCTGGCCTCAATCCACCATCCTCTCTGCTGCTTAAAGACTCAGAGCTGTCACGACAACAAAATACGACACTGTCCCATTGGGCCAACCACTTCATCAAAATGAAGGCTTCAGCAAATAAGTGTCTTTTGGCTTTTATTTTAACCATTGAAAAGACACGGAGTGTGGGGCAGTGTGATTTGGTGTTTAAAAAAAAGTATTTTTAATCAACAGATTAATCCCAGAGATCGTATTTTTTAATGTTTACTGTCACTTCAGAATGATTAAGTTCATTGAACAGTTCAGGTTATAAAAAGAAGTACAATGTACTTATTGTGTTTTTGCAATTACTGATATTGAGGTGGGATATGTTACGTATTTTTTAAGCACAATGTAAAGACATGTATTTGCACAAAAGTGCATTGAACAAATGATTAATTGTAAAAAAAGTATGGAGTATAAGACCACCTAATATAAGAGGGATCAAGGAAAAAACTAAATTATTACTGTACCTACCTACAATGGAGGCAAAACACATTAAAATACAACGTTTTTAAACATTACACTATTTATATGGCATATTGTAACTCTCTCTAAGCATTGCTTGCATGGAGCAAACTTCTGTCACGCATAACCAGATGTTTATTCATCTAGAAAAGTAGGCAGTTTCATAGCTTCATAGAATAATAAACACTTTTTATGGAATAATTCGTCTAAGTACTTCTCATTTCTGCTTTTAAACAACCCAGAACACTGGCCCTGTTTAGTTCCATTGTGTGTGTGTGGAACCAGTTTTTGCCCTTTTCCCTTAAAAAAAACAAAAACAAAACTGAATGGCAGGTCAAAATAGTTTTCTGTGTTGTTAACATCATGTCAAAAATGCTGTTTTTTAGAGTGCCTTTTGAGCTTGGAACATTCTTTCAGAACAAAAGTATGAAATAAACACACTCACTGTTTGTGCAGCCAGCAAAATGTGTTGCATTCCTATTGTTTGACTATTTCATTTATTTAACACATCAGCCATAAACTGAGTTTCTCAAAAGTGCTCTAGATCTCATCCATCATGTGCCAGGCTAGAAAACCCCCCAATATACTTCAGATTCAGCATTACCCTTTTTGCATACTTATGCTGCGTGATATTCCTGTCAGGTTTAACATTTACAAACCTGTCTAATTAAAACGAATGCCTTCTTTTTCTTCTCTTTTCTAACTGTCTACAGGCCTCCAGAGTTGGTGTACAAGTATGGAAACCTCAGCAAAGGAGCCTGCAGACCTGGCTATGCAGCTGCCAAAATGAGTGCTATCTATCCAAAGTATGAACGGATTTTTTTATTAGCATAATACAGACGATTTAGGCATAATCCCCACTGTCTTGCAAACTGAAACGTTTTGGTTTTTCTAAGATTTTAATTTTGAAATCATTAGAATAAACTTAATGTTAATTGTTTTCTCAGTTTTGTTGGGTCCTAATACTTGCGTTAGGGCCTTTCGCACTGCTTTAGTTCCAGAACTTAAAGTACAGGGCCGATTTAGCGCAAACTATTTCCAAGTACCATTTGAATGGTTGCATTCGCACTGACAGCGGGTACTAAGAAGTGATGTAAGCTGGTCGACAGCAATGTTATTTGCATGCGTAGTGTTCAACAAGGGAAACAAAGAAGAACGCTGTAGACAAAGTCTTCAGGTAAATGTCGTTTATAAAAGAAAGAAGTTGATACAATGTCTACACAGTATGAGTTTTAAAACATGGTGGGTGAGTACGCGATCAGCCAATCACTGATAGTTCCTAGTACTATTTTAGACCCTACTCTGAAGTAGGTGCTAATTCAGTTCCTCCAAACTGAGTTCCAGGAGTTAAAATCATTCCTAGTTCCAGCGGTGGGAATACGAATATATATGGTAGGACCACTTTTAGTTAGGGTAGATCCTGTGGCGTGAAAGGCCCTATTGAGGTCTCTTGCTGTTTAACATAAATTGGCTTCCTGCTAGATATGGTTGTATTTTGAGAAAAGGTATGCCATTTCAAAGGAAGAATGGGATGGAAAGAATATGTAGGGGCTTTGGCTGAATCTTGTGTCATCTGTTCAGCTTTTTTAAACCTGCTTTTGTTCTGCAAGGCTTTGCGATATTAAGCCTACAGAATGAAGTACAACCTCTGTGAATTGACGACCGCTTTGTTAAAGATTTCCTGCTTTAGCTCTGGTTTACCAAGTTCCTCATGTGTTCGACTCTCCCTGGTCACCATTCAAGAGACACTATGTCACTTCTCAGCTACGAAGCCCCAGGCCAGTCTCATAATATCTCTGACTGAACAGAAAGCTGCTCCTCTGATCCTTTAAGTCCCTGTTAATTTGTGACCTACCACAACAAACAACCACTTCCGCATGCTCTCCGGCTCCACAATGAGCCTGTTGTAACGCCGTTTGGATGTGGACAGTGATTCTGTCTTTGCGGCTGAGAGGAGAAAGCCCTGTCAAGCAGCCACTGTGGAGGAGTGAATGAGTCAACTTCTTCAGTTTGACTAAATCCTCAGAGCGCTCCGCGACCCTCAATGATGTCACACGGCACTCGGCGACCCTCGGTGTCGTCACAGGCCTTTTGATGGAACTTTCCATCTTTGTTGGCATCCGTAATCCATTGTTCCCTCATCTTTAGGCTGGCTATTGTTAGCAAAAGTAATTTTTCCACTACAGCATGCCCAGCGATGATAAACATTAAGCATCACGGTTTGGTTTGTTCATGGATATTTCTTTCATCGCCATACGGTTGTTTAGAAATAGCTTTTCCACCAATCAAGCACGATTATTTTGGAAAGGATTTGAGCAGCTATCACAAAACAGCAACTACCACACAATAGCAACAGCAATATTTAGTCCAAGTCAGATGGTTGCCCTGGATTGGTTTAAACAAAAATGGACTAAACCGAAATATTAATTTCATGAAATGACCTTTTAAAGAAGAGAGAATAAAGACATTGTGACGAGTTCATGCTGCAGAAGATGCAGTTTTGCAATGTGTCTCTATACTCACAGTGTAAGCTTTGAAAGACTCATAAAACAGAGCAATGACTGAATTGGTGCCTGAAACTTTTTAACAAGCCCCCAATTAACGGCATATGTGTTAACAGTGTCTACAATGTGCCTCTAATTAACACGTGTGATGGATCAAGCTTCTCAGGGTCTTTGTTTATCTTTCGGGGTCAAAAGGCACTTCTGCCACATCATTACAACACAAATATTTGAGCGTTTTTATTGTGTGATAAATTATTTATAATGATGTTTAGGATACATTGATTCAGTTTAGATATTTCCAGAATCCTGAACTAAATAACAGTTGAAATGTTTCATGTCATTTTTGAATGTATAAAACAGAGGAAATTGGGGTTGTGTTTGTTTACATTAGATTCATACATGTACAGCGTTTAATTCTTAATTATAATGGAATTATGCATTGTATTAATGCTATGCAAGTATCTGTAGGAATTGACATGAGATTAATAAATGCTGAAAAAAATATGCATGATACCTAATGCATTAACTAATTCAAAATGAATTTTAATTTTATTATGTAAAGAGGCCTCTTTTTTTAATTTAACGTCTAAGAGGACAGAATTGTGACTTTAAAGTCTTAAATTTAAGTGTCACACTTGCTTTTATCTTTGCATTTTAGTTGAATAGACAACTATTGATTTTAACCATCTTGTCACCCTCAATTTGTTTGTTGCGTAAAGTAAAGATGATCCTGTTAATAACCACTTGTTCATTTGGGCAGTCACTGGTCTCTCCCTGTAGGAGTTATGTTTTATTAGGGATCCCTGCGTGTGTAGGAAACCACCTGAAGCCTCGTGATCCCACCTTCTGTTAGTTCACCCCTGGAATCCACCTTATTTTCAACACCTCTACTCCTTTCCCAAAATTGTTTGTTTTGGACTCTTAAATCAAATGTCTTGGTTGAACTTGAGCGGGCGGTTATAAAAATACAGCCCCCAGTGAGAGATAGCCATGAGGAAATGAGCACAATGTGCACAGGCCTCCTGTTCAGGACCCTTTTTGACAAGCAGACGCCTGTCTGTCTTTAGGCCTGAAGCTCTCACCCAGTTATTTATAATGTGAGTTAGTCCGCACCCCACAAGCCACAAGTTAATTAATCACAGTTTGTTTTGGCAAGGTCTTGCTTTGTCTGCCTTTATCAGGTGATATAAAGAGAGGATCCAATGCAACGTTTTTTTTTCCCTTTGTTTTTGACACTGTCGGACATCCTATGGCCTTAAGCAGTTCGCACATGAAATAGACACACTTTTATCACACTTGCCAATTATGATCCATTCATTTATTTTTTTACTTATTTCCTGTCGATGCACTTTGACATTTTCTTCAATTGACATCATCTTTGTCCTCACTTTCCCCACATATCGGACATTGTTGTGTACTGTATTTAGACGGTTTATAAAGGCTGTGCATTGCTATACTTTGGAAAGAATTGTTGGGAAAGCAGTTCTGATACTTTTTTTTTTCTCCAAAAAACAGGACCTGTATTTTAAATAACCCATGTGTTCTCTTTACTGACCCGTGATTAGTCTTAAGGGGGTCTTTTTTTTTTTTTCAAATCTTCTGTTCCTCTCAACAAGCTCTCCTTGTTAGTCACCACCCACCCCGAACCAATCTACTGCAATTTTCTAACTTAAAATCGTAAGACCTGAAAAAGAAAAATGATCCAATATCCTCATGTTTGTAAATGAATAATGAGGCTGCTGAGTTGGGAGGGTCATAAAAACAGGCATCCATCGTGTGGCCACACTTACAGAAGCAGAAAAGAGGAATGTTTGTGAAAAATGCATCTGCTGTCCGAGGCTTACTCGGTTCTTATTAAATTAAATCTTGGATCTAAAATGGTGTGGCTTGATGGCTTCTGGAAGTTCACACTGCCTACCGGCACCTTGGAGCTGCTCAGTGTTCCACTTCCTGGAGATTTCCCAGTTGGATTGCTTTAAATGTTGTAGAAATGCCCTTTGGTAGCAGGCGGAGTAGATAAGAAATGACGGTGAGGATCTGCGGGTCAGAGGCGCAGGCATTCATCGTTGCATTAGCACATCTAGCCTTAAGAGAGGAGTGTGCTGGGAAATGGCCTCCGGGTAGGGTATCCCCTGACTCCTCTTGAGAAGGGGTGAACGGAGGCCTGGGTTTGTGATTGATTGGTGCTGGTTCAGCCACACTGTTTTAAACTTTAACCACAGGTCAAAGCAGAGATGAAGCAAGACCTCACAGACAAAAGCCCCTTTTGACTCCCCACCTCCCGATGTCCGGGAAGTGAATGTGTTGTTTGGCTATATGTTATTAGTCCTTTTCATATGAAATTGACATGTTTCTATGGAGAGGTTTTTGATACTGTGCAAAATTTGCTAATATATAATTTAAAATAGAATGTAGAATTTGATGAATGTTAATTGTCCATCATTATATTATGGTTATTATGCTTTTGCAGGTTTAGTAAGCCAGCTTCCATGTTTCTGGACCGAAACTTCAAGCGACTTGCAAAAGTTACAAACTATTTACCTCCATTTGGATTCAAAACACAAGGTATGTATCCATTTGAACATTTTAAAATTAGATTACGCTCTTGTTAATTTTGTTCCGTTTTATGTTGAACCAGTTCAGAGCCCTGGTTTGATATACACAATATTGTACTGATCCCAAAAATGATTCTTCCCAATAGTTGAATCTGTTGGCGTACATGTTTCTTTATAGTTTTAGGATGCCAGACTCCTATTGGGGTTGAGCATTGCACCACAGGTTCAGAAGTTTGATATCGCAGTAGTGTGGGGGCAAACCTTTGTAGTGTGTACGTGGCCAGATGCATTGCACAGTATGGCAGACATTTATGTACTTCAGTGATGTGGGGGTTTATTCCATTCAACGGAGAACAAGAACTTCATTCTACTGAGCTTTGTGAATGTATCAAAGAGAATGAGACCTTTGGAAAAGACCTGTAGATAAGGCAATGGTTTCTTGAAACCAATTGGTTGTTAATGTAATCCACCGTTGTCTGCTTGAAGCCTTTTTTTCCCTCCATCTGAAAAGATGATTACATCTTAGATTTCAGCACATTGTCAAATGTTCCAGCACTTGAGGGCAGCGGGCACATAAGGGTACCTTGAATGTAACCTTTGTGTTCATTTAAGGCCTGCCGTGTCCACACACATGAAGACTTTCAAAAGAGCAGGTCCCATGTTTACATTACACCTGGTTTTTGTTTGCTGCATGGATCGTGAGCTTAGCGTGACTTCACTTTTAACTTTATTCAGTTGGAAAGGTTGATACGTGTGGTTCTTGAATAGAGCTTGACAAAGCTTCTCAAGTTGTGGGACAGAAAGGCATAAAAATAGATGTCTTATTTCTGCACTACCTATTCCAATATAAGCGATCCATGTGGCCACCTACGACTTTGTGATTTCTGCTCTTGATTACGTCGCCCTCAGTGGAAAACATCCAGTCAAAGCATTGCAGATGGTCTGTAGGGTAATCCCAACATCCTTCACAGATGGGAGAACCAAATACCTCAAAGGAGAATAAACCATTAGGGCTGTTTTGACTGCAAGTTTGGCCTTTTAAGTGCCTTAAAGTATTAAGTAGCCTCTTAAATGTCTCCAGTGACTCAGGATGAAGTGTCACTTTCAGCTACTTTAGTGAAGTTCCGCGATGAATTGTACTGAAATTTAGGAGCGTGTTTGATCAGTTTCTAAACAAAAAAAATCTTTTTGACAAACATTACATGAAAGAAATGTGTCATGATGTGACTCGTACGCTCGGAAGTCACACTCCAGATGGTTTTGCGATATAGCTCCTAAAAATATTTGCGTCGTACCTGACCATTTTTACTTTATTTCAGTTTTTTCCCTCTCTTGCCAAAACAGTGTATGTTAAAGATGAGGGGCTCGTTTGTTTAAACTGCCAAGAGCGATACTTGGCTGAAATGTTTATGCCGTTTATCTTAAAACAGTCCGAATCTATTGCTCTTCCTATTTCTTTGCGAAACTGTGATTGGTTTTATTTTTTTGCGTTTCTTTTTCCAGTGTGGTCCCGCCACTGTTTATGCAGTCGGTGGTGATGCTTGATGTGAGCCATCAGCGCTTTGTCCAAACAATGACGGCTACTCCCTGATGCTTTTTAATCATTAAGGTTACAGTTTAGGGTCAATACAAATTTGAAGCTCTTACGTTATCTTTTGCACTACACCGACTGTTGTGTTTACAGAGGGCAAATCAATTTACAGAAGGTTCTCGCATGCGGTATCGTTGAAATCACAACCATTCGCTTCAAACCATCGGTACATCCTATTAGGTTTGCCTCCCAATAACATAGCGTCTATGCCAATAAAAAAGATAATCTCACATGTGAGCTCTTTGTTGTCAGAAACGGTAATGGCAGTCATTAGGGTAGATGGGTAGAGAAAAAAAGAAAAAGAAAGAATTACGTACAGATGTAGATTTGGCGCATTACACGTATTGCGAAGTATCTAGCAGACCTCCCAAAGTGTTTCCCTCCGTGTTCTGCCGCCTTGACTTTTGTTCATTGCATTATAGTTAGGGTCAAAAAGGCATGATGGGAAAATGGCCAAGGTTATGCACATTTCTCCTCGTTGAATTGGCTCCTGTTTTCCTGTCTTTAGACCTTAATAGTATGCATACTGTTGCTTTTTGCCAACTCGATGGATCACGCTAATGCACCCTTACTAGGAAATTCGGTGTCTTCACTGATATCACGTGACAAAATGTGTGGCAGCCATGAATGCCTGCGAAGGGTATCGGAGGAATGATCGCTATGAGCAAACAGCTCTGTGAATTTTCTGAAAGCATTGGAGAGCATTTATTGAAGTCTTTGGCGCAGGAATTTTATTTGTTTGCAAATGACATTCCACTTCAACAGACTGTTTTTTTCAAAGTGTCAGTAACCTATTTCTAGTTGCTAATACAACTTCCAGGAGTGAATAACACAATCGTGCTCCTCCATCAGACCACCAGGAGTGTGCATGATTGATGAAGAAAATCATTTGAATCCAATCAGAGCCTTAACCATCTGAAGGTGTTTTTGTTTCATCCCTTTGTTCTTTCTTGTTATCTCTCTCTCTCTCTACAGAAAGAATCATAGATGTTATATTAACTATCACAAAGAATTATGGACTGGGTCCAGATTTAGATAGGTAAGACTTTTGAAATGCATCTCTTAAAATCATTTTCCTAAAAGGTCCATGTCCAAAAGTTCTGCTCAATTTCATATACACTATTGTGCAAAGGTTTGTTCTGATTATATTTATTCTTTCTTTTTTTCATTTGTAAGCTATCTTAAGCTCACCAAGGCTATATTTATTTGATCAGGAATACTGTAACCACAGTAATATTGTGAAATATTATTACAATGTGATAGAACTGATTTCCATTTATTCCAGTCTTCAGTGTCACATAACCCTTCAGAAATCATTCCGATATGCTAATTTGATGCTCAATAATGTGTTATTTCTAATGAGAAAGGTTTTGCTGCTTCATATCTCTGCCGAAACTTTGATGGGATTGTTTTTTTAAGATTGTTTGAAGAAATGGAAAATTGACAAGGACAGCCTTTATTGAAATGGCAATATAAACAATGCAATAGATAAAGTTATTTTTGCATTTTCTTGATGCTGTGGCCTAGCAATAAGAATATATTACATTTCACAAGTCAGAAATGCATTTAATAAAATAAGTCTTTGCTGTCCCTTTTGATCAGTTTCATGCATTTTCGCTTAAAACACTGACCCCCAACTTTTGAGAAGCAGTATATCATGTATCATGCATAAAACCTTCTGTTTCTGATTGTCATTGTTTGCTGAATGCATGTATATTGAATTAATACTATCTCTTTGCTTATATGTTTTCTTTGCAGTTTGAGTTGTAAAAGATGTATAATAGTAGGTAATGGCGGTATCCTTAGCAACAAGTCTCTAGGATCCCGCATCGATGAATATGATGTTGTGATAAGGTGAGTGTCCTCAAAGTCACCTTGACCAAATCAATAAACTGAGTAAACAAAAGGACTTTAGAGACGAATGCAGCTGATTTGCACTGATTCTCAGTATATTTATTCTTTAGACTCAACGAGGCCCCAGTGAGTGGTTACACCAGGGATGTAGGTACTAAGACCACCCTGCGGATAACCTATCCTGAAGGGGCCATCCAGAAGCCTGAGCGCTACGAGGGAGATTCCCTTTTTGTCTTCTCTGCTTTCAAACCTCTTGACTTTAAATGGTTGAGACATATGGTCTTCAAAGAGAAACTGGTAAGACCAAATGCAGTAATATGTGATTATACTGTTTTGTTTCTCTCACACTTTATTTATTTATTTACACATTTGCTTTGTTTTTACGGTCTCTAGTTTTAAAGCAGAATGATGGCAGTTGTTTTCATAGACTCATTTCTAGTTCAGCCTGCTCCGGTACTGAGTTTTAAGAATTTTATACTTGAATTCATTCTTGAATTTAGAGTAATGTTAATATTGCCCTCCGGCAAATTGTATTGTATTGGAATTTTTGTGGTTAAAGGGTTTTGATTAGGAATAGTTATTGAAGAAATGGCTTTTATTGTTCAAGGACCTTGTCTCGGTTTTAGTGAGCGGTAAAAGATTCTCCTTCCAGGTTTGACTGACATCTTGTGAATTAGCCTCTTAATCAGAAGGGTCGGACCGTCTGAATGAGCTCTCCCTTATCTCTCACAGTTTTAATGACTCTGCCTCCATCCCATTTCTTATCACACAAAGAGCAAGCATAAGCACTCTGTTCTCCTCTGAAGCCGGTTGACTCGTCTACTCAAGGACGTGTTTTTTTTTTTTTTTTTTTGCTTTTCCAGTCGTCATGCATTCATGGCCAAGGCATTTGGTCCGCATGTGTGGCTTCTCCCGTAATCTCCCTCTTCCAATATACTTGTCTTCCTCAGCTGCACACCTGCTTGTTCTCCTTGGTTGTCAAGTGGGAATCGGGTGGTAGCATGCCTCAGGAGTTCCCGTCCAGCACAGCTGCTGGGTTTTCAAGAGACCAGTGCTGGAATATTTTTTTTTTTTTACAGGGTGACATTTGTCAATGTGTAAGAGACTCGGCAGAGGAAGAAAAATGGAGAGCTATTTGATCACTCCCGTCCCCTCTGGCCCCTGAAAAGAGCCAGTTTTGTCTGAACATCTGATCATAACAAGCTGGACAGTGGAAAGTGCTCAGATAATTGATCTGCCCTCTGGCTTCTGATACATTGGCTTTGATCTTATGGAAGGAAGAATTTCCTTCACCAAATGAGGGGTCAAGAAAGCTCCAATGTGTCTGCCATAATGTTCGAAACCACTTTCAGAGGATGATGACGGATGAAAACCTCTGTATTGGGTAACAAAATAGCTTTTTTTGAATTAGAATGAGGAAAACAGAATGTTTACGCTATACTGGAATCTAATAGGTAGGTTCTTGGTTGTAAAAATGGTTGTAAATGGACAATGTTTAGACAGCAAAATGAACACAGGAATATTCCAGATACTTGACATAGCTACTTGCTAATAAAAAAGAAAGAAAAGCATGACTCCTCCTATTGGTCATATACCTTTTTGGTATGTAACATGTCCCTAATTGTTTACATTTACTTTGAAAAGCAACGTTCACACTGTTTCTGGAACATAGTGACATTGTTGGAGAGCCCTTTGTGTGAATCCAAGCTGGACCTTCCTCAGGACCTGGTATTGATTAATCATAGAATTTTCAGAATTAGCCCAGATTTCTGTCATCTCTGTATGTGGCATACTATACCTCCCAAAACCATGTGTGTTTTTTTTGTTTGTTTTGTGGAAAGAGCCGATCACACAGTTTTTTGCCTAATGCACTATAAAAAAATTAAAAAAAACCTTCCGTTTTACGATGAAGAAGGGACTCGAGCCATATCTAGAAACTGAATATCACAGAGACCACCCAGAATACATTAGCGACCACATAGCAATTCATATAAACCACTAAAAACACCTTAGCAACCGCGTAAAAAAAAAAAACCCTGGCAGCAATTTTTGTTCAGACAAGAAAATGTAAAAATGCAGTTCCTGATTGTTTTTCTTCCTCCGGCAGACAGCCACAGCTGTAAAAGATGTTTATATCTAGCTAGTCTACGTGACCTCCCGTGTATGTATTAAGTTGTAAGAGTATCATGTTTAAAGTGGCTTTTAACCGATTGTCACTTGACAAATGAAGCCTATCACTATTGTGAATTCTTACGGATGAAAAACGACTGACTTCTATTCTTCTCTCTTGATCAACGTCAGGCTCCGAGAGCCCCTCGCATTCCCTCACTCCCTTCTCAAACAGTTTAACTTTGGCTTTGTTTATTTTTAACTGGCAAGTCAAAGAGATGGTATTTTAGCCCGATGAAAATCTGACTAAGCGTTTATCTAGTTTGCGCACTCTATACGTACCACAGATGTTTCTTTGAGTAATTTGAGTAATCTCTAAACAAAAACAGGCATTCATCGCCATGCTTAATCACACATAATCTTATCAAACACCGTGTCCCTAACAACAGTATACAGTTCATCTCATGTTTGAAAACAAATACATTCCCGGCGGTTCGCTTCCAAGTCTTATTTAGATCTTGCGACATATCTTTGAAAATATCATTGATGCAATGAAAATTCTGTTGAGTGACTTGTGCTGAAGTTGCTGCTGCTTTGCCAAAATAGAAATGCTTCCCTTTAATGGCAGAAACCTAGTGGCGAAATGGAAAAGGCTTTGTTTTTTCAAGCGGTGACAGCGATTGAGATCCATTGTGTGGTGACGTCTTTCATTTGGAGATGAACACATGAAAGCATGTTCAACTGTGTGGGCAGTTGGCTTTAGAAAGGCACGTAGCTTTAGACTTCAGTGTAATCCTCAACTAGCACCGACTCCTCACTCTCTTCTTCTCAAACAGTCACACTGATGTAACTTTGAACAGGGGCTGTTTGTCGCTTTGAAGTATTTTGCTCTTTTGTATGCTGTGAACGCTCATGGGTGGAAGGAATGCCAGTCTTTTCAGTTTGTATTGACAGAACAGTAGACTGATGCGTTCCCAGCGTTGAAGAACCTTTGCGAAGTCCACCGGAATATACAACCATGAGGCTTGAGTGCTCTTCACAGATATGCTTTGGAAAGCAGCCAAATGGCAGTCAAATTAATACATTTTATAAAAGATTATGAAGACAACCTTTTTTTAGAATAGCATGTGATGGATCTTTCACAGTAGATCAGGTACATTCATTAAAGATGACATGACATCAAAATTGGCACCCTTTTCCTACTGCATGTTACTGGTCTTACAGAGGTGTTGCAGGGATTATGTATTTGTGTAGGCCTAAATGGGACTAAAGAGGTTGTTGGGAACACTTTCACAGCCTCATTGTGTTTATAATAGGCAACTTTTCAAAGACAAACTTAAAGGGTTGGTTCACCCCAAAATGACACGCTTCAATGTAATATATAGTTGTTTGCACATAAAAAAGCCTACGTATGCATTGTGATGCAGTGTGGTGAAACAGACACAGAACAGAATTACAGATTGTAGCAAAGCACTGAACATTATCAAATAGAAGAACAGAGTGATGGTAATGTATAATGACGAGAACTAAA
>JAUMHQ010000046.1:673701-689237 GCA_032361165.1 Enteromius paludinosus | reverse complement strand
TGTATATTACCATCGGTCTTGTGTTTGTGTTTACGGTGATGTTCTGTAAAGAAAATAGAATTGGGATTGGGCCTTCAAGACCTGATAAGGGTGACATACAAAATGTGCAGGGCAGGGGTGCTTGTAGGACAGGTTTGAAAACCACTGCTGTACACAATGTATTATTGTGTATTATTAGTATGTGCTTCACAACATAAACCGCTGATGGTAGATGGAGTATTCTGACGATGTCTTCCAAAACTTACTTGGCAGTCAAAGGGACACTCACAAGCCTTTCACAAGGTTTTTGAGATTAAACATATTTGGGACAACGTGAGACATTTTTGGGTAGAGGAACCTTTTAACCCTTTATAGGGCACTCACTGAAATAATTGAAAATTCATCATTTCAACCCTGGAATGTTATCGGAGGCTATAACAAGACTTTTAAGCTTTTGTGACTTTCTAAAAATAATTTAAATATTATGTTGTAAATCTAGGTCAATGAAATGACCATATATGGTTCCTCGCCAGTCTATGGTCATCTGTTTTCCCAAAAGGGGCATATATTTACAATGTTAAAAACCCAAATGTACATAAACTTTTTAATGTGCCATAGTCTCTTGTTTTCCAAAAGCTGGATATATACAAAAATGTACAGTTTAGATCTACTGAAAACGAAGAATACTGACAAATATTTAAATATATAATAACATGTGAAAATAGCACACTAGTCTAGATGATACCAGTTATCTTAGCAGTAATAAGGCTCACAGTAAAAATAAACACCAATGTATGCCATAATAATATAAACAGGGTTAAAAGTAATAAATGAGTAAAATCTGTTAAGTTAAACATTTTATTTCACTTATTTCTGGCTTGATCGTTTCAATAAATCTCCCACTGGATCACTGCATAATGTTATACAAACCTGTGTCAAAATTACTTACTATTGTCCTACATTTTAAGGCATTATTTGTATATACATAAAAAAATCCTGCATCGGGCGTATATCTAAATATGGACAAATATGGACTCCTGATTGGTCAAATGCCACGGTGTTGCCATCTGTAGACCGATTTCTGCTGATTGGCTGGAAGAAATCCATGCACTTACACGATCTCACGGAAAGGCACGAGACCGCTATAATGAATGATCGATTAATTAACCAAATAAAGTTCTTTGACCGATAAAGGGTTAATGTTGGGGACATGGTCATGTGACCATGGGGTAGTTTAAAGTATACGCATAGCTTTTTACTTCTTCAGTTTGTGCTTAGACTTCAGAATTCATAAGTTGTGTTCATTTGTGATAAAGCATGTAAGAATCAACATTTTTGTTGATCAAAACCTTTTTTTTTCTTGTAAATAATCGAAAAGCCATTATAGAAATCTTATATGGTTTTACAAAAATTAGCAGTCATCATGTGACACCTTGATTTTTACAAGAAGTTGACATGATTCTGTGGTTATTGAATTGAGTCTGTTTAGAATCTGGAACCTCTCAACTTTTTTATGAAAACTTCATGGCTTCTACAGAAACATGTCACACGTTTCTTTTGGTTTTACCTATTTTAGTCATTCAAAATGGATTAATGCCTCCGAGGTCACTCATGTAAAAACATATGCCGGAGCCTTATTTGAAAATAGGCAGTGGGCCAGCCGTCATGTGCGATAAGAGCATACTTAATTAACGAGTCCTGGAGGCCGCTGAGGAGCATGTGGCTCCCACGATAATTATTTTCATTCAGAATACCATTGACTAGGTAATCCTCTGGCTTCTGTCTGAATGTATTTACCCATCACTTCCTTCTCCCATATGTCTTAATCCTTCATTATTTCAGCCTTACATGGTAAGAGTGAGGCAAGAGTGTGTCACTTATCAGACACTCCTTCAGGCTCCTGCTGTTGGCATTTATTGAAGGTACTTTCCATGTGTTAGCGTGTTACACGGCATTGCCTGTTGTATAACGGTTGCCTGTTGTATTTTGTGGTTTAGTCTGTAGTAGGTTTATTTGTATGCCAAAATGCAACTCCTGCATGACTTTATCTCTGTGGGTGCCTGTGGAGAGCGTGCCTTTGTTTACTCAAGATGACTTCAGGAAAGGTGACTCATGGTACATTTGCGAAACCTTAAAGGTATAGTTCACCCAAAGTGTTTATTTGTCATTTACTCATCCAACAGTTGAGCTGTTCAATATAATGAAATCAAAGAGGGCCAAAAATATCAAAAAGCAACTAGGAGTATAATAGTAGTATTTGTTTACTATATTCCAAATCTTCTGAAGCTATATGATAGCTTTGTGAGAGGTTTAGTTTTTTTGAATTTGCCCTACCTGGAATTTATGGAAAAAAAATACAATAAAATAAAGAAATAGCAGCGACTGATTCATCAAGGAGTCATTCTTTGCAATGAATCAGTCGATCCAGTTCACAAAACTGCTCTAAATGATTCATTCATTGATTTAACAGCCCACAAGAGGGGAAGATAAAGAGGGAAATAATGATGCATAATGAATAATAATCTGGGACATAATACCTTCTTTTTGAAGCCTAAAACAGGTTTTGTGTGAGGTTTTATTATTTGTCAGTTTTCTTTTCTGACGTTTGATTATTGAGAGCCAGCACTTTAGATCCCTTTGTGGTTTGATTGAGAGTCAGCGTTTTCAAGCCCTTTGTAGTGGTGTTTCTGTAGAAACCTGTCTGTTTTTAGAGTTTGGTGCAGGTGTCTTCTCTCCCTTTGACCCAGTGGGGCAGCAAGCCAGAGGCTGACAAGGGGACATGTGGATGTTTGCCTCTGTGAACATGCCAATAGTCAGACTTTCATCCTCCAAATAAGTGTAACAGTCACTTCTGTTAAACATACATATGAGGTAATATAAAGGTTAAAATAAAAATGATAGGTCAATCCTTTTACCCAGGGGTGGGGACGTTGATCCTGGAGTACCACTCTTCTGCAAAGTTTAGCTCCAACCCTGAGGAAAAAAATACCTACCTGCATCCAACCAGCTTGTTCAGGTGTGTTTGATAAGGGCTGGAGCTAAACTCTGTAGGAACACCAGCCCTCCAGGGTCAACGTTCCCCACCCCTGCTGAACCATCTCCAGGCGATTTGTTGACCAGTATTCTGACGGGCTTATTATTTTTCTGTACCTGGAATGAAGTTGTGTTTACAACAAGCTATTTTAAGGCAAAAAAAGGATATACTTTTTTCTTAAACTTTGCTATTTGAAAGGTTTTTTTAAGTCAAACCCAGCCCTGAATGGCACATAATGATACAATTTGGTTTACAGATCAGTTAAACAGCCTGATAAGCAATGGGAGGCCAATGAGAGGTCTTTTTTCCTTATGTTTAAAGCTCTGGCAACATGAGACAGTATACTTCAGACAACATTTTCCCTTTAAACAGTGTTTGCTTTTTGGTTGCCTTCTACTAACAAACTTTTTCCAAAGCCTGAGCGATTGAGTCAGCTGATCCAGTTGTCTTGTTTGCTGCTTTTATGAAGTGTGAAGATGCACTGGATCTCATGTACTCGATGACCCAAGTCAGTCTAGAAGGCAGAAACCCATGGCTCAAGGCAAAGAAAGAACATAACTTAGACAAAAAGACAACAAAAATGAGCAAATAGCTCAGATTCCTGCTAACAAAAGAAGTGTCATCTGAGTATCCTATAGAGTTTGGATTCCTGACCCGGTCAAGAGCAACGGGATTTAGATTTCATGAACCTGACCCGCTCTGGATGAGTGCTCTGCGAAATGTGCACATTTCTGCTGGGGCGCTCATAAACCTTCAGCGCTTTATATACAAACTGAAGTTCATATGAATCACGCAGGACACAGGCTGAAATGGTTTGCCAGTGCAGGTTTACACTTCTTATCAGGCTTCAGCGCTGACTGTGGTGGTATAAATTTGCATGTTGATATGTCACAGCCTAGTTGCAGTTGCAAATTTGTCATCTGGCCTGATATGTTTATAGGCATTCAGAGCATGGCAACTAGAGCAGCAGAAACAACATCTGTCTGACAGCGTGCCTGAGCCTCTAGAAGACGGGCTTTGATTGCAGCTCTGTCGGCTAGAGCACACACCATAAAAACAGATCATTTCACTTTAACAGTGTACCTCCCAAGTTTATTGACCTTTTAAATATAAACCTAAAGATAAACAGGAAACTTTTTCAAAATAGCCTGTGTTTTCCTCTGCTTGAAGCGTGCGTGCAGTATCTTGAGAGATCGAGAGAAAAGGTTGTGATTATTTTGAGGAGAACCGCTACATTTTTCACGTAATACAAAGGAGCCCATGGCTATCACCTGCGGAATGGTCCAGTGACAACCTGTCGCCCCTCTGTGACCAGATAGAATTTCCTTTAGCATCGTTTTAAAAGGAACTTGACGTTTCTTGAGTCTGACCATGTCAGGTATAAAGGAGGAAGGAGAAGTTGAATGTGCAAAACATGTATAGAATCCAAACCATTATTCGGCAATGGTTTATTACGATAAATCGATGAACTTGTCTTCTCCTGTCTCATTCAGTACATTACCTGAATTTGATATAAAATATATAAAGGGTGTCTAAATGATCTCAAAAGATAATTAGGAAAAAAATATATTTGGTCTTGCCGTGGCAACTTCATAATTAATTCGTAAAATGACTTATTGCTAATATTTTTTTTATGTAGCTTTACTTAGAAAGCATAGAAGTTTGCCTTTTATGTTTGTTGCCTTCACTTGCTATCTAAGCCATACGTTTGCCTAACATATG
Organism: Enteromius paludinosus; assembly: GCA_032361165.1. NCBI lineage: Eukaryota > Metazoa > Chordata > Actinopteri > Cypriniformes > Cyprinidae > Enteromius > Enteromius paludinosus. Next base: position 684,502 of record JAUMHQ010000046.1, on the reverse strand, counting down.
GAAGAAATCAGAAGTGTTTACATCGATGTCAAAGGAGAACAAATCAAATACCTTTCACACTGCGCTTCACACTTCACTGCAAATGACATCAACTTTTACATATTCCTCCCTGAAACTTGAGCTCTAAAATGCAAATTTGTCAAGCACTGAATGTAATTTTGTGGTTTGACAAACAAATGTATTTTCCAAAGTTTCTGTTCAATCAGGAAAAATGTTTAAATCTTAAACAGGAAAAGACTACCTACAGTGTAATAACTTTCAAGGACAAAGATCGGTTTAAAGTTTGCATTAAATCAAAATTCTGTTGATTTCATTATTGCTCTCATTGCTAGTGGTGTTATTGTGAATATTTAATCCATCCTTTTTGACCATCTTTTGTTAATAAAGAAACCTCTCTCCAGTTGTTCCTGGGAAGATTCTTCCCACCACACATCTGCAGTCAGGAGCAGGTTTTCCCAGCCACCGCTGAACGTTCACCCTGACCTCTCGTTTCCAGCGGTTGATGGAGAGAGAGGCCGGCGATGTGGCCTGTGATTTTTATGGAGTGATTTAACACTCGGCAGCCATGCTGGAAGCTTGTTAAGAGCGTGCTGGAGCTGCATGCAGGAATTGAGAGGCCTCTCTCACCTGCTGCTTTATTAGATGGATCAGTTTCAGGGGCCATCCTGTTTGACAAAAGTGTGGCGGTTGTTAAAGTTCTTGCACTGCAGACGACTTGTGGTTTTGAGGGCTTGGAGAGGTGATCAGTCAGGGTATCTCTCACTCACTTTTTCTTTCTCGGCACTCCTGGCTGTGATTCCCTGGAATGCCGATGAGAGGTCTGGAGTAAAGCCAGGCGGAACCAATGTAGAAGATGTCAACAATAGAGCTATGTTTAGAGTGACCTTGTCTAACTTTGGTAGGATTGTAATGCAAACCAGAATCAGGCTGGTGGAGTGTTCCCGAAGACAGTTGTCAAGAAGAAATTCTAGAAAGGCACTTTTTTGTTTATTTATTTATTTATTGTCACTATGTCATCAAAAGAAATAAATACATAACATTAATCTTTTTTTCTTCTCAGAAGTTTTTGTTCAATTAGGTAGATTTACATTTTGACAGAAACTTTTATAGAATTCTTTTGTAAAAGTATAAATTATTTAGTATAAACAGTTTATAGAAATGTTCTGAGTCTTAGTTAGGACATTCACTTAAGTACTACTATTTAAAATTTAAACTAGTCTGTCACCAGACTAACTCTTGGGTTGGGCTTGTTCAGATGCTTTGATATGTCACTGTGCTCTTTGTATTTTCAATTGACATTTCCAGTACTGTTTCCAACTACAGATATATGCGAGTATGAAAAGTTGCAGTCCTCAACAAGCCTGTAGTGCTGGCAGCTTTTAGTGGTTAATACCTCATGAATATTTGATGTTGATAAACAATTTTGGAGAGGAGCGCATACGCATGATCAGCTAGGCTGGATATAGGTATATGGATTTGATTGGACGGGGACGGAATTAGGTCGATTAGAAAACACGGTTCCAGCCTAGCTGATCATGCGTATGCGCTCCTCGAAAATTGTTTATCAACATCACATATTCATGAGGTATTAACCACTAATAATGAGGTGGTTAATCATGAGGTATTAACCACCTTAAATAAGCTCGCTTCCTTCTAGGGTTGGGTCGATAGATGATGCCATCATCCATCGCCGATGGCCGATCGACATCACAATGCTGAGACGGCATCGCGAACCTCTGCCCCGCCGCAGCAACCAGCTCGCGAAAAACACGCTTAATTTATGGCGGCAAATCCATGGCATTAATAAGCGAGTGCACAACTGATGCTGGCGAGTGCGGTAAATAATTTCCGTGAGAGGAAAACAGAGGTACATGCGAAGAAACGGGACCTGCAAGCTCGTTTCAAACCCATTTCAAATAATCTGTCATTTGCTCACGCAAACACTGTTATTTTTGTCAGTCGTGGGGCGGGGCTTGCTGTCTTAGTTACAACTAAACAACCCCCCCCACACACACACACACAAACACACACACCGCCGCCTACGATTGCGATGCCATCGTCCATCGCGATGTTTCACATTAGACATCGTACGATGCCAAATTGGTCGATATCGCCCAACCCTACTTCCTTCACTTCCATATCTTGTTACCCACCCCGCCTCCACCCCTTCTCCGCCTCATTCGCGTCTTCCTACCAGGGGGGCAAGCGGAGTTCAAGCCGGAGCTTAGCCCTCGCTAGGGCTCAAACAACTAGGGCTTGGTGTTCGCCGACTTCCAGGCTCGCCCTTTGGACGTCATAAGGACGCCTAAGTTGACGTCATAAGGAAGCGCGAACTCTTGAAATGAATAATGACTAAATAGACAAACAAAATAATACAAAATTCACTGTTGTTTGAAAGGATTTGGAGTAAGCTGAACCTAAGCTTCTGTAGACACTGAATGTTTTCGATGAAAGATTGAATTTCAATGCCGTTATTTATAGCCTAGCCAGGAATGTTCTTGTTTTGTGTGTGTGTGTGTGTGTGTGTGTGTGTGTGTGTGTGTCTGTCTCTTTTTCCCCCATAGCAACTTAGTTATGCAAGTCACAAGAGTAACTCCTGTACAATATTAAACCTGTCTTTCGAAGGAGGAAATGATCTTACAATCTCAGCCCCGATGCTCTGGAAGGAATGTTGAAGCTTACAGAGACATCCTTACTTGAGTTAAGTGATTTTAAAAGAATCAATCAGGGACTTCCTGTTTTATTTCTTCTTCAAACAACCTATCGCTCTTATACCAAACACTACTGGCTTCGGATGCCAGCGCATTTCTCATGTGTTTACTCGCACTCTGTTTTAAATCCTGTTATGCGCTGGAAAAAGCCATACTTCAGTTTGCCAGCATTTATACAGCATATACTTCACTCTAAGCTGGATACTGTGTCTCTGTGGTGGGGTACATGTGTGCCAGAATCTGTGATTTTTATTGTTGTTGTCAAGTTTTTCCCTGTTTACACCTGCTTGTGGTTGCAGCATTCCACAGAATTTCTGCTTCTGTTCTGCAAAACTCTACCGTTGACAGAAGAGATGATATTTTCTTGCCATGGCTTGTAGTGGGCGCGGGGGCCCTCCAAAACTGCTTCAAAGCCGTTCGCCTGATTCAATAGTTGCTCCTATTGTTGAGATATATCAAAGGCACAGTCTGCTTATTTGAACAGGTGACTCCCATTAAGTCCAATGACCCGGCTGGCTGCTTGCCAGCAGTGCTGCTGTGGCTTCGCAGAGCTTGTCTAGTCGGGACGCTAATACCTGATGATCTCAGTGCCAGGTCGCAGATTGAATAATTGCTGAGCTATGGCACTCTGTAGGTCTCCAGAGTAATTGTTATGGGAGAAGCTGGGGGCCGCCGCTCTCCGAACGCTCGTGGAGGTCAGGATTTCATTTGTCCACTTCCTTTGGGCTTGTCCAACCTGGATGGCCTGCTTCACTTTTAATGAAAGCCGTCTACACTACCTCCATCAGTATGCAGTGATGGCACATTATAGAGATTGGGTCTGAACTCATGATTATGGAAGAGATGATTTCTTCACATCTGCTGTAAGATGATATAAAACTTTGCCATGCATTTTTCATGATGCAAACTTGGATTTGCAGAGTCCATTTATTCATATCATCATAATGCCTCGCCTTTAAAAAATGATTTAAAAAAGAAAAATTTCCTTTCTTTTTTTTTTCTTTCTTTAGCAAGGAGCAGAGGGCTTCTGGAAGTCTGTAGCGCACTCTGTGCCCCGGAAACCATCAGAGATACGGATCCTCAACCCCTACTTCATACAAGAGGCCGCCTTCCAGTTTATTGGCCTTCCACAGAACAATGGCCTCATGGGTAAAGGGGTAAGCCAAATACTTGCCGAATTTTAGTACTCTTCATAACATTGTTTACGTTTAGTCATTGTGAAGTACTCTTTGAGAATAACTGTTCGACTGCGTGGTTTATTGATCCAAAATGGCAGCCAATCTTATGTTAATAGGGGTCACAGGAAGCCTTAGACATGTGTTTCCTCAATTAGTCTGTAATTACCATAAAGATCAACATAGGTCAAAGGTAGTTTGAATAATCCAGTGGGTGGGGAGAGCTTATGGTGCATATTTTGTCCAAACCTGGACAGGGCTATGTTTTAAAACCTTGTGCCTAACATAAAATTGCTTTAAACAGTAATAAATTCTTAAAATTAGCTAATTAAAAGAAAAATGAAATACTACCTGTAAGAAAAACTAAGCCCAAAAAAATAGGTTGTATTTTCCGGCATTCCGTACATTTGTATTCAGAATTGAAATTCTAAGACTTTTCCAGTGCTTTAGAAATGATAACGGATAGTCTTTGAGAAGCATCTATAGAAATGTATTTGTTTATATAATTATAAATTTACTGATTTAGCAGACACTTTTATCCAAAGTGACAAATTAGATAAGCATATAGAAGCATATGGGAATAGCACATAATTAGTAAATGCGTTAAATTCCATTACAACATAATATACATTTCTTCCTTTTTTTTAATCGAAGCAAATCTGTCTAAATTAAAATTATAATTTAAAAAAAGCTTTAGAATTTCGCATGATAAATTCTTCCAGTAAAATGTGTCAGAAAGATTGTAGCCACTCTTGGAAACCCCCCACCCCATTTGCAAACACATTTTATTCAGACATGGGTGTTGGGTGTGCCATAGCCTATGGGCCAGACTGTCATAAAAACGGTGTGGCATGCCTCAAACCTCAAAACACAGTCTGTAGCAGTTCGTTTTCTTGGAGCTCAAAACCCAACATGCATTCAACTCCTTTCAGTCTCAGGAAACTGGACTTGAGAAAGTAGATAAATGCTCTCAGCCAGCCCATCATGGCATGAGTACAGACAAGGGCCTGTGTGTGAGCTTGGCCACCTCCTGAAAACTCAGACCTCCTCTGAATGGTGGAACATGTGCAGTGCATGTGGGGCAGAGCTCAGGCCCCTAAGGTTTGTGTAGGTAGGGGGGCAGCGCAGGAGGGAAGCCTTCTCATAAGGTACTGATCAAGGTGGGATACATTTTGACAGCCTCCTCCTTTGAGCACTCCAAACACCCACCTGCTTAAGGCTGCGTACACTGACACAGTCTCAGTACTAATCGTGTGTGTGTGTGTGTGTGTGTGTGTGTGTATGTGTGTGTGTGAATCGGACCCCAGGCCACTGCAAGCTAATGATTTAGAATGGTTGACTCCCCCAGGGAGATGAGGAAGTGAAGGTCTGCCTCCTGAAATTGGTGCGTCAGGGGTGGGGGTCTGTTTAAGCAAATTGTTAATCACACACAGCTCAAGATGAGTTAACAATTGTGGAGTAGAACTAAGCCAGAACGGCTTCAGGCACAATGCCACATCAACCTTGAGGAAGAGCTAGACCAGAGCAAACCACAGACAGCGATGTTAAATAGATTCAGATATACCACAGCAAGCATGCTTATTCATGCCTCCTTTGTGGTTCTATATGCTGATGTTAATGGTATGTTTAAAATTTTTACACAGTCATTTGTCACTCATTTGTCGTATTATACATATACTAATAGAATTTATTTAACCCCTTTGTTTGTGTGTGTAAATATACCATCTCACATGAGCCATTCAGTGTTCAAAATTAATATTTTTGCATAATAAAGCTTAAAGCAAAAACAGCATGGGTTTGTGATGAGATTCTATTATTGCCTACACAGTCCATTCAATTTAGACTGCAAACTCACAACTTAAAATATTACAATTATTTTGTTTGTTGCAACGCTGTAAATTTGACTGTTAAATATTGTGCTCGTAGCATGTTACCATTTTACGCACTATTAATCAAGCAATAAACTGTATCATCTTGTCTGTTATCAGGTATGATTTGCATCAATTTTTGGTTATCATGATTTACAAAACAAGCTCAAGAAATCGTCATGTGGTTTAGGCGGAGAATTTGTGGATCAGTGTAGCTCAACTTTTATATTCTCTTCACCAGAGAACAGCTTGCATATTAAGAGCCTGGTGGTAAAATGTTATGAACCTAATGGAAATAAAAAAGTAAAATCCTGCTTTATTTTATAATCTGACAATTTGATGATATTAACTTGTGCTTATTTCCATAGAACATTCCAACGTTGGGCACAGTCGCCATAACGATGGCCCTTCATAACTGCGATGAGGTAGCTGTTGCTGGATTTGGCTACGACATGAACACCCCGCTTGCACCCTTGCACTACTACGAAACTGTCAAAATGTCTGCCATTAAAGAGGTAAGAGTTCTACGAGTAGGAGTTTTACTGAATAGACGAAACATTTTGTAATGTACCTCAGCCTGTTGTTTTTTTTCAATTTTTCACTTTCTGGAACGTCACAATGATGATTTCATTGACAGAATGTCCTGGGCTACTTATTTTTTATTTGTGTACCTCAGATCAGTCCATATGAAGATAACTTTGTTGTTGCGTTTTATAAATTCCTCTCTGCCCACATTTGCCATGGCTGTAAAAGCTTACTCATAAAACAGAGCTGTTAACGCATAGTTAGCTCCTGACTGCTCTGGCACCCATCCTTGTCAAATCATAGTCAGGTACCATTCATGCAGAACTCACTCGCTTCCTGCTGCTGGTGTTCTGTCAGTTTAAGACCTCTGCACTATGTGATTTAGTCTTGAACAAATGGGATTTAAGCTGTTGGCCTTGTATAGTGAGTACTTCATACATACTATAACAATATAGGGTATTTGTCACCAGTTGTGATGTAAACCAGGGATTCATTTCCACTCTAATCTTGGCACTACCACTGAAAGCCAATCTAGAGTAATAACGTGTTTCACCACCTTGTTTGGGAAAATGTAATATTTATATTCAAAATTCTGTGAGAAAAGACTCTAGAAATTATTTAGAGATCATTCTAATGTCATTCTCAGTGATTTAGCAGCATTTTATGCAAAACATATACCGATCAAAGGTTTGGGATCAGTATTTTTTTATTTGTGATTAAAAAATCTCGAGAGACTTTATCCAGCAAGGATGCATTAAATTGCAAAACTAAAGAAGAAATGTAATTTTCAAATCAATGTTCTTTTGTACTTTCTATTTATTCAAACAATCCTAGAAAAAATTAGTTTAGACAAAAAATAAAAAAAATAAAATGCATACAAAATAGTTTTTTGGGTTTTTTTTTTACATTTTGGCATTCATCTGCCCCTGACAGGATGTTCTTATCTCAGGTCAATTTGATCACCCTGTGGTTTTGCAAGTGCTCTTACTTTAAAAACATGGAGGGTCTACAATTTTCAGCATAGGTGCATTTCCACTGTAAGAGACAGAATCTAAAAAGAAAAAAATCCAGAAATCACATTCTATGATTTTTTATTTTTAACAATTTATTTGGGAATTACTGTGTCAAATAAGTACGATCCCAAACGCAGCTATTTTACTAGCTATAGAGGCATAAGGAAGAGATTGTTTCAGACCCTCTCCCTAAGGCAGTTTGGCCTAAGGAGGCTCTTAACCCAGCATTCATTTTGGCCTGTGCCCTTTTCTCTCTTCTGGAGAATGGAACTCTTGGATCTGTTTGGGTTTTTGTGAATGTGATCCTTCACAAGGGGTGACCAGGCTGAAGCAGACAGCCCAGAGACTCTGACGAGATGCTTTTGGCTCAGCATTGTGGCCCCAAAAGGCCCAGAACATCCTGTCAGGGGCAGTTGTGGGGTCCACCCATTCGGACCGAGAGCCTCTCACAGGAACCCAAAGCTCTGGTTTCATCCAGCAATACCAGGCCTGTAGGTCCTCTGCTGTGGAGTTCTGTTTCTTAAAATCATGTTGAACAATAGAATATTAAAAGAAAACTGGAGAGGATGGTTTTCACAGGAGTCAGGACAGCTCCAGTTCTTTGATTCCAAAGTACACTCCATCCCTCTCCTGTGACTCAGAGATCTGTTATTGTTGTAATAAAAGACTGTATACATAGTAGATGTAAGGTGCTGTGGATTTAAGAATTAATGTAGCTTTTTTATCATGGTAGATACTGACCTCCACTAAATTAAATTAAATTAAATTACATGACAATGCATTGCATCGCATTAAAATAAAATAAAAAAAATATTTTATTTTATTTTTTTATTATTATTATTATTATTGTTTTTACATTTTTAAATTTAAATTTAATTTAATAAAAAAAAAATATTTTATTAAAATAATTATCCATAGATAAAATATTTACCAAGAATGTGACAATGCATTCTGAGCACTTCAAATGTTTAATCCACAACATTATTAGTGTAAGTGGTTTTAGGTTATTGTTTTGTGGTTATTGTTTTTAGTTTCTAACTAAAAAAGGATCTGTTAAACACTGTTTATCCCTGTTTATCACTTTTCTGACTTGACGCGACTCGACTTGAGTTACTTACATCACCTGTAGTCACTTTCTAATTGGGCGTTTGTTTTGTCACCTGATCCATAGTCTCTGCCAATTTAAACATGTGATAGAAAAAAGGCAAAAGACAAAGTTTTATAATGTCAGAGTTTGTACCAGACCATATAAGTATTGATATCCAAATAATTATACCACTTTATGAGCACATTCAACACACTGTTTTAGATTTTTAGCAAATTAGTGGCTAATTTATACCTTGTAGCTTTTGCAGTCACCAAAATTCAGATAGAGGGAAAAGTGAAAAGCAGAATATGTCAGATGGAGGAAAGTCTGTACTACTTAGACTTAAGGCTTAGACACTGTTACAAGAGAAAGGTCTAAACAGAAAATCAAAACATATGTTGTATGTGACCCTTATGCTATGAATTTATGAATTACTTGCCTTGCATCGAGGCAGTGGATATAAGCAACTAAGTCTGATTGCAAACTAGCTGTTTTGAAAGTGAAAGCTGCATTTATATGTGGGATATATATCACTTCTGAACTTTGCTGCATTTACAGGGTATTAGGCTGTTGGTCCTGTTAAACAAAATTTTGATTCAAATTCTGAATTGATTACAGCCTAGAATACACAACACAAATAGCATTTCCATATCACTAAAAAGCAATCTCTCAATGTTCCATTAAAATTAATGAAGATGAGCCACTTTTTACTGCATCCCCCCCCCCCCAATATCACTTTAATTCACGTTCATCCATGAACAAAGCATAACAAAGGCATTCTGAATTTCATCCAGCAATTTCTCTATATAAGAATTGCTTCCTGCTCCCCATCTGCATTTCGCACCACAGCAGTGATGTCATGTGCAAACAAATTATTTGTACCTTTTCATGCAATCTGTTGATAAAAGATGATAAACGATCAGTTTTGTCTGTCACACTAACGTTCTTGGTCTAATGAGAATAAAAGTGTGCTTTAAATGAATCCGTTTGTGTCTCCTCCACAGTCATGGACTCACAACATCGCAAAAGAAAAGGAGTTTCTCCGCAAGTTGGTAAAGGCCAACATTATCAGAGACTTAACCAATGGGATTTGAACCTCTCAAGGTGGGTGCCTTTTTTAGGAGGACTCCAAAACGCAGAGTCCTGGGAAACCCTGGACCAGACAACACGGGGGAGTGAGATTTCAGAGGTGGGAGCGATGGCTCAACTAAGATGCACATGTGCCTTCAAACCGACAGAGCGAGACGTTGAAGGTTTCTTGAATGTCTCAGGAGATGATTCTTGTTCGAGTACAGATGGAAGATATCAGAGACTTCGAGGTGACCAACACACACAGCGCTTGAGGATCGAGTCGCAACGTTAACTGATTGTGCCAAATGTACCTCTTTTGGAGGAGATTCCTCTCCTCTCCTGCCTGAATGTATTAACGGTGTAAATATCAAAGATTTTTACAGTGCATTTTAATGAACTGCTATGGCCCCTGGGGTTCTGCCTTCACACATGATTCTCCGTCCAGGGCAATCAGTGCATATCCTGCCCTAGTGTGAGGAAGGGCAGAGGCAGGTCTTTGATTCAGCCCTTCTTCTGAGCACAGGAGGCTCTTTATCTCCTGAATGTGAGCTTATTATGTTACAGCTTCTTTTGTCAAAGAAAGGAGCTCAATCTCTAAGTTATTTATTTTGGTGCACGGATGGAGGCCTTTGTTTTTTTTTTTTGTTTTTTTTTGGAAACTCCCTTTCCAGAATTTCTTATTAATAACTCAATTTATTTTAAGTGGGAAACTGAGTACTTATTAGGGGTGCACCGATTCCAGTATAATTCTGATACCTGAATCGTTGAAACTTGCTCAATACTTAAGCACAAAACATACACACCCAAAAATGCATATTCTATGTTACTGTTAAAAAGTTTTAATTATTATATTAACAAAATTATAATAATGGAGAGCCTTAAAATGCAAATGTCTGCAAAAACAAAAACATTTTACAGTATTACAGATAATGCATAATAATGTGAAATCATTGAAACATCTGGAAGAGAGCTTTTTATCGTTATGACTGTTTTAATCAATAATGCTAAATGGATATTATCCATAGAAAATCTATACATACATATTCTGTGCTAATATTCAAAAGCTTAGACAGGGTACACACCACAAGATAATTGTGCAGATTTTGGGCCGGTTTCTCCCCTTCCAACAATCCCAAGTAATGTCCCCATTATCTTGGCGGTAGGGCTGTAACGATACACGATATGAAACCGAAATCGCAACACTCAGATCCACGATCCTGTGTCACACCCCGTGACTACCTTGAATTGCGCGCAGATGACATATCACGCGTGCGCGGTTTTTAAATGAGCTCGCGGCTCCCGTTTCTTTGCGTGTAGATGTGTTTTCCTCTGGCGTATGTGATTTACCGCG
>JAUMHQ010000046.1:623406-658020 GCA_032361165.1 Enteromius paludinosus | reverse complement strand
GATAGATAGATAGATAGATAGATAGATAGATAGATAGATAGATAGATAGATAGATAGATAGATAGATAGATATGTTAACGTTGATGAGGACCCGCCATACAGTTGTTGTTGTTGTTGTTGTTTTTTCTTTGCATTTTACGTTCAGGTTTTTACTTCCATTACACACTACATCTATGATTGCACTTCTAGAATAAGAAGAGGTTTTTTTTGGAACGTCTAATTCAACATGAAAGTTTCTTCAGAAACTGAAAGCAGCAGAAACTTGAATGATGGATCTTTGCAATTAATGGAGGTTGTTTTTGCTATCATGTTCACTCAATGACATGAATGGTGGTCTAAAAACCACATGTGTTCACAATCCAATAATCAGCATGGGTTTTTTTTCCTCTTGGATCTTGGAACAAAAGAGTAAAGGGTTTCAAACAGGTAATGCTGGTTTTCTTGGCTGCGCACACTCTCTTCACCTCTCCAGTGGCTGGACTCTGACAGTAATGAGAACTTACCTTTTGCCAGAGAAGGATTATTGAATTATACGCTTGGATGTCACGCACTCAGACATGCAGCGATTGAACTGGGGTTCTGGAGCATGAGCACATTAAAACGTCATAAAACCAGTGTCTCGGATATCTGCAAATAGCCAAAATGCAGTCTGTTGTAACAGGTCCAATACATTAAATACACGGGGGAGTATGTAATAAGTACTGTACGAAGGAAAGACCTATGAACTAGAAAGGGCATGCACGCCGCTTGCTCTTCACATGTGCCAATACTGGATTGGAGATTGAGGCCTATGGAGTTTAGCGCGCCGGAGGGAACATGGATAGATATATTACACACACCTCACGGTTGAAGTTCACACCCCCAGATAAAAGTGTGTCTGGCAGTGATCAAGCAGGCCGGGTTGGTGAAGTGTACATTGCATCTCTGCTTTCACCAGGTGTCTTTTATTGGCTGGCTGATTTAGTGGCCTATCTTACACCACTGCGCCTCATCATTAAAGACAGGTAGACCTGGCACATCAAACACCTCTAATGGTTCTGTCTGAGGGGGGACGACTCAGGAGGAGCATAGAGTGAAATAATACAGGGGTCTCTCTTGAGACTTGCCTATATGCTCTAGGTTGAGTCCAGTCTAGACAGTTTACAGCCAGATTGTGTATGTGTTTAATATTTCAAATGTAAATATACATTAGGCTATATATTGAAGAATGTTTACCTCTAGTGGTTATTTTACTAGCTAACTATTGAGTTATGGTCACTTCGTTAAGGCTAATTTACACCGCACAGACAAATGGCAACAAACTAGTTTGTTGGATAAGTGTGTTACCCCTGTAAGGCGTTGGTTGGAGCAACCATGACTTCACCCACAGCCTCTTTTGTTTTATTACTCACCATCTTTTCATGCGAATTATGACACACAAAGACATTAAATTTGGATTGTGGATATAGGATCATCCATTTTTTTTCCCAGTCAGTGAGAGTCGGACTGTGTCTGTTGGTGCAGTGTGAACATAACTTCATAAGATTCTAAATCCAACAGCCAACTTGACCCAACTTGTTTGTTGGCGTTTGTCTGTGCAGTGAATTGGCCTTAACATGACATACTTTTACATCTCTGCAGCTGAAACACTGATTGAGCTATTACATGAGATCAGATACAAGTTGTACTGTACTGTATCAGCTTTTCATTATTAGCTATTTTGTGCTATATCTAGTAAAAAAAGAGTTGGTTCATGATGGTTCTGCCACTTGATCTGCCACGCCATATTAAAGAGCACCAAAACTAGTTATTTTGTTCAAATTGCATATTGTTTCACATCAAAAATGACAAAAACATGATGCACACTACAAATATGTTTCTATTTAGTTTTTCAGTTCACACATATACTAAAAGATATCTGGCTGGTACTGCGAACTGAACAAATAGTTGTTTTTAACCCAAGCAAAACTATTAAATTTACTAAATTCACTACAGTCTACATAACTGGTTAAACGTCAGAATTAACAAATCATCTTTGTAGTCATGTATTTTTATTTTGTATATTTCCACCTCACATCACCGTAATCAACACACACCGACTCTAAAATGACAGCCCCTCATTTGCATCTGCCGCCTGGACTGAGTAGTTTGCATCCATGTTAGTTCAATGACGCCACTGTGATCCTCTCATATTCTTTAACGGTGACATGTATGTGCCTGAGGGCAGGTTGTTGTGCATTTGAAGCATGCCTTTAATCAATGAGTCCCAGCACAGAGGCCGTCAGCACCGCTCTGCAGTTCCTCAAGAGTCCCGTCCCTCAGGCACGCTCAGTTTGCATGTTAACAGCCATGATGCAGGAGACAGAGAGTGACTGGCCAACAAAGACACTGCTTAGGGCACCTAAATGCAACCAGGTGCCCCTCTAAAGGTGGATGAGAGAGACTGGGAGAAGCTTCTTTCCATGTAGGAAGGTTTGTACATTGGAGGGTTTGTGTCAGTGCCGGTTTTCAGTTCAACTGCACTTTCAGGAACCAGAAATCTGATCTGAACCAAATCATAAATCAAATGAAAAATGTTCTAATGTCTTATTTGTATTAATGTAAATTAGGTGACTTTAGGTAAATTTGATTGCCTGTTTAGAGCATTGCATATGGAAATTACAGCTTAATTATATCAACTGATATGCCATTCATTTTTTTTGTCTATTTTATGAACTAAGTCTTAAGAATGATTTCTACACTTATATTTAAAAAGGATTAAGGAAACAGGGTATCTATATTTACACCTGGTTGGCAGAGGCTATTTGCATGAAGTCCATACACCAATGATATGATAAAGCACTTGCAGTGGTCTTTTTGACACAACCGACCCGAGTTCGAACTTACCTTTTTTTCTGAACTTTTTTTTCCCTCCCTCTTAAAATCTCGTATCACATCATTAAAATGAAGGAAGTAATCAAAAAGTTAAAAATTAACTGTACCAATAAGTTGTCATCTGTTTAAAAATGTACTCTCAATATGTTATTACTGCATCCTGTATTCTGATTTATTACAATGCGGAAGTGTAAATAATTGTCACTATTTCCATCGCTATTTGCACTTAGTGTAAATAACCTAATTTACCTAATAACCTAAAAAAAGGTATGAAAAGATTTTTACACGTGCTTGTTCATTAGTGTTAAATAAACACTGCTGCTCAATCTATAATGAGGAATAGTGAAAACAACGTAGCACCTCAGAATAAATAACTCTTATGAGTCAGTCTAATGACTCTTAGGAGTCGGATCTTTTAATTGAATCAAAGTGAGCTGAGTTGAGTTTTTCCGTGACATTTTTAAAGAGGTTCTTGGTGATTGCCAGGGCATTGCGTAGATTCTTTCATTGCCTAAATCAAAAAGCTCCCTTCTAAGCAGTGCTGTGGTTAACATAATCAGATGACTTCAGTAACTGGTAAAGTAATGCATTCGTTTTTAATTTAGAAGGTAATACGTGCGCTGTGTGAAAATGAGTGTGTATTATTCAGATTAGGTGCATCTCAAAATGCATGAAAACGGTTAAATGCAAAGACAAATGTCTTTTATGTATTTAATTCCATTTTATTAACCAATCAAAGTCTCTTTGATATTCTGGTTCCTAGATATGGCTTGGTCCTTCAATTAATGTACGTTTATTGGATTTTCACCCATGTTCTTTAAATATTTTTGATATGCTTGATTTAAAGTATAATTAGCATAAATGGTGTGAGAGAAGTTATGCGCTGAAGATGAATACTTAAGTTGGTAATTTAGATTAAACCCCTATAGTAAAGTCAAGTATAAGCAATGGTAATAGGCATGTCTCCCAAAGCAAGAGCCCCTATATATTAATTTGCGTAACAGGTGTGAATTTGTTATGTCATGAACCATTTTCATTGCTTATCTGGCTATAACTGCCTGCTGTGTTTGTGAGGGGCAGGTAGTGCTCTTATCATAACCTCTGGCCTGCGCCCCCAGCATGCCATCTCAGCTTACAGGAAGCAGTGAGGTGGGGGGTCGTCAGCGAACGAGAGGCCAAGGGGCGTTTTTAGAAACTGACAGCATGAAATGAGGCGCACAGACCCCAAATGCTGGCCAACCTATTAGCCAGATTGTGCTTCCATGGTCTACAATGGACAGATTTCTGAATTCTTGTGGTGGAGTCGGTCTTGTTTCTCTGTAGGTGTCTGATAATGATTTGCTTGTTACGGTCAGCCTAGTTTTTCTGCATTAGGTTTATACATTCAGTTAGATAGAAGCTGAAGAGTGAAGGAGGGAAGCCAGCCAGACTGTAAGAGTGATTGTTGTGGTCAGGAACACAGATGTGTACGCTCACAGAGTCACAGCCATAACACTTATACACACGCACGCAAACCATTTATAAACAAACAATCACATATGCAGCTCAGGGCGTATGCTTTTATGTCGCTTATGATCAAAGCAATTATGGCAGTTTAGATGAAGTGCCACATATTTAAGGAGATTCGGATATGTATACAATTACAATTAGAAAATCATCAGAATACAATAAATCCTCGCGCATAAACAATGCTTCGATTTTAATGCAACACATGCAGGAGTTAGAATGAGGGTAGAAGTCACATTTCAATAGGAATTCATGCTGTGAAACCTCTTGACAGCATGTCCACATTCATCTCTGGGCATATGTGGTCTTTCTCAGCTGACGCCGGCCTCTAGAGATGCCATAAATATGTCCTGAAGCTGTTGAAACCGGGTTCATATTTATTTGGCTGGATTTAGAAGACATAAATTCTAAATTTGCCTTAAGCAGCCAATAAACCAAGATGACTGAAGATCTTAAGATGCTGCATCAGACATCTTTAATGCTCCTGAGGAGCACATGAGATAATGCTTTATTTTTTCATCTTTAAAGATTTGCGTAAATCATTCAAGAGAGTCCAAATAGCTTCCTGCTGCATGAGAAAAGCTTAGCAAAAGATCCTCTGACCCTTAAAACTTTACGATGACCTTTCTTTAACATTATGGGAGTCACCAGAAAATGGTCCAGAATGAATAGAACAGGTACAATGCATGTCCAGCCCCCTTGTAAGGTAGGCCTTACATTTCCTAGCTTCTTCCACAAGGCAGGTTTCTAAGGATAGTTTCAACCAGAAATGACAAATCTGTCATCATATACCCTCATGTCATTCCCAACCCGCATATGGCTTGTGTTCTTCCATTTAACACCAAATGAGATTTAGTGAAAGTGGACTGGGAGCAGGGACAGACGTTTTTACCATCCACTTTCACTGTATGGAGAAAAAAAAAAACAGCTTGGATGTAAATAGTATCAATAGGTATCAGTGCCAGTGATTTTCTATTTTTAATATATAATTAATGCATTTGTCTAAATTGGTGTATATATGTTTGCCAATACTGGATATTCAGTTGTGTATTCTAATATGCATTCTTTGCTCATAATTTCATAAAAGTTAAATGTAATGTTTAGCAAATTTCTAAATGAATATCTATTTTATCCACATTTCCAGAAAAAATTTGTTTGGCTCTTCATCAGCAGTACTAGCCATGAACACACAATGTGTCTAACAATAGCCTGTAACCATGCTAAAATTGAGACACATCCTCTTGTGGCTAACTGCTTTATTGCTAGTTAATTTGTGTAAATTGTTCTTAAGTTTGCCATCAGTTCAGTTCCTCCTGAAGCAGATCTCTCAGAGGTGAGTGAGCGAAAGGAATCCACCCTCAGTTGTTCAACTCCAAACAACTCAAACACTACAAAATATGCCAAAATATAAGAACAGCACGCTCTGCTGTTTCGCCTGGCATCCCTTTTCCCCCAGCAAATAATTGGTCTGTCCTCATCAATCATTTTTCGGGTTGCCGTGTTTGACTGAATCCTGCTGTTTGAATGGTGTTAACTGAGACACTGTGCCCTGTTCCTGACCCTGATATAAATCAGAGCCCCCAGCACAGGTTACACAGTCACACACTGCAATGAGTCAATAAACATCTGCATTGCTCAGAGCTCTTATCAACCTCTCTGTATCTCTGTGGCTTGTAGGACCCCCAGAGAGCATGAGGCTCCTTCTACACGCTGCAATCAAACCACGTCAAGAATGCTTTTGACAGCATTTGCTCCAAGGCTGTTTATTTGACGGACAACGGCTCTTTTTAACACTGTAGCTTTGTCCGCAGGCAAGTCAGCACCGGCCGTGCTCAGAGATCGCACCGGTCTCTCTCTCTATTACAACAATGAGCATGATTTCTAAAGCCATTATGACCGTGATGAATGGGAAACCTTTGAATATACATTTGTATGTATGTGTATGTGTCACCCGCATGTCGCTCTCTCGAGTTTACATTACCTTGGTATGTACTATGGTACTACAGTCGGTTGCTGTATAATAAAGCGGTCCCTTGTTCTTTCCATGCAGGTGGGAGTTTGGTGGTGGCCGAGGAGTCAGAACAGAGCAATGCCTGCTATGCCATCAGTCACTGATGCACCTTGTCACAGAAAACGCTGGCAGGTGTGTATAAATGGGTGAATTCTTTGCTTCGACATTCATTGATTTAAGTATTCAGGAGATGCTCTAATTACTTTGAAAAGTGCCCTTTCATTTTCTATCCACCTTTGCTTTGTTTGCTCAGGTGCTTGTATGGGTTGTCATGTCTCTGCTGCCCCTAGTGGCAGGAGGCAGGTCACGTTTTCGAGCAGAATCCGAAGCTACGGTAGGATTTGCTGGGGTGGAGGAGCTGCCGTTAGAGGCTTTTCCAGACGCTGAGGAAGAGCTTGAGGAGGGCAGTGACTCCCCATGGCACGGTTTGTTTGGTGAGTTGGATGTCTGGGAATGATTTCCACAATGAATGATTCAACAATGAACCGTACGGTCCTGAACAGGTGATAAACTTCTCTTTCCTTTCGTCTCCATCCGTTTCCGTCTCTCCCACAGAGCAATCTGTGCTCGTTGAGGATGACCAACAGCCAGCGAGATGGGAGCGTTCCCCCCGCTCACCGGACACTTCCGACATACAGACCAAAGGTGCGCGCAAGAAAAAGAAGAAAAAAGAGAAAGAGGAAAAGAAAAAGAAAGAGAAGAGCAGCAGGGGTCGGCATAGCAGCCGGGACTGTCGTGTAGAGAAACGTGAGATGCGTGTACGGGACCTGGGCATGGGCTTCGACTCAGACGAGATTGTCCTTTTCAAGTTCTGCGTCGGTTCCTGTCAGAAGTCTCGTGGGAACTACGACTTGGCTCTGCGTGCTCTGCTTGCCAACGGTAGTCTGCCCAAGCGCACTGCCAGGAAGGTTAGCATGCATCCCTGCTGCCGGCCCACGGGCTATGAACCTGTGTCCTTTATGGATGCTACCACAACTTGGAGAACCATCAAGTCCCTCTCCGCAGCAGACTGTGAGTGCGTGGGATGAGGCGAGCTGAACGAGGGGAGGGGGAGCGTGACCTGAAGAAACGGTGCAAAGAGAGAAAATGAGGAATCAAGAAGCCTCCCGGACCATGGCTACAGAATGAGGCCGGGCGAGCTGGCCATGGTGAAGCGCAGTGAGGGTTTGGTTTGGCTGTAAGCGATTCACAACAGCAGCCAATGCATGCACAGTTTCATCGCACCAGACCTCAACAGAAAAGCTTGAATGAGGTTAGAATATGATTCGACCAAGTCCAAGACCAAGAGATGACAAGAAACTCTTTGGGCTCGATATGGAGAGAGTTCGAGGATGGAATAACAGCAAACTTCGATTGTCCATCTGAATGGTTCTGTAAACAAAAACTACATGTTATAACTCAACGAGCATTTGCTTACCAGGAGTTTCATCAGACTTGGATACAGCGCGAAACCTTGTTTCATTTGTCAGACTCATTTGTTGATCCTGGATGTCAGTGCCATTTTCCTGGCCCTCAGTCTGGCATGTAATATTTCAGCCAGCAACATTTGGATCATTCATTATTAACAGCACATTATTGTTGTAATTACAATGTAATTGCACAAACATATGTGGAGTATTATTAAAAAGTTTAGCCCGATAGAAAACACGCAGACCAGTTAGTATTACCCTTTCAGCTGGAAGCGCTGACCGTTGATTGTATTTGCAGTAGGTTTTTCATTTCTCAGGATTTTCACAGGAATTATATGAGCTATTTTTCTATCTTACATTTTTAATACCATAAATAAAGTAAGAGGTATTAAAGGTTTCATGTTCCACAAGGCCAGGTTTTTATATAGTAAGTTGATGAAAGATATAGTAAAGTCAATAAAACCTATAAAGATGAATATTTGAGGCTAAAACATAGCAGCTTTGTTGCCCAACTGTACAATGAAACAGTTTTTTTTATGCTGCTACAAAGTACATATTATATAAAATATTATCATAAACATATGTTAGGTAAGCATGATGTAGGTCTAAATTGCCAAACCATGTGAAATAGTTGGATTTAGCTACATACCGAACTAAAGGCCAGTTCTTAACTCATTTTGCTTGATATTTTAGCATTTATTACATTGATTTAGTTGTACCGTAGTTATTTGGCCTGACGGGGTTTTTCCCCATTCTAGTTATCAACAACAGGAAATTAGCACACTGTGATGTCTACCAGACTGTGCTTTTGCAGGGTTATTAGCGTTCTCTTTTCTCAACACAGATGATGACCACAATGCATTTTGCCATTGTATATTTTACTGTTACCAAATGGATGCCATGCATCCCTTAACATTTACTGTACACTTAACAGATATCATATTTATTTTTTCATTTAAGTTATTTATTTATTACCATGTCTACACATGTGTCTTGTGGATGTTTATATTTATTGTTTGTACCTTGGCCTGTGTTCTTCAATCCCTGTCCTCTCACGATGAACCAGCGCGGATAACAACAAGGCTTTGAAGAAGATCAGCTGCAAAATATCACAGTTGCAGAAAAACTCGGAGGAGGAAGGGCTTGTAGATAACGTTGTCATTCTCTGACAAGGGATTTCATTGGGTGCTTTTCTGAGTCATTCAAGGGTTACAAAACTCTCAGAGCACTTACTTGGAAGTCTCAGATTCAATTTATGAAAAGGAAATTAAAATAGTTTTCTTCCAAAACACTAAGGATGAGGGGGAGATGGATTGTGTTCTGGCTAGTCTGGCCAATCTGCTGACCTGACCTGAGTCCTGATGTTTCAATATTAAAAGCTGCTCCGAAATGACATCTAAAAATATTGTTTTAAAAAGCTGACAACAATAAATTGCTTTGCTTCAGTATTTTACGTTTTATTTATCAAATATAATTGTTGCTGTTGTTGGCAAAGTTACTCTTTATTTTTGTACCTCATATTTTCTGTATAGGAATAAAGCTGTTTATACATGATGTGAATTAAGATTCTCATACTTTCATTTAGTGGCTCATCTTTCTACAAACACTTTAAACAGAGGTAAAAAAAATTTGAGTTTTAACAAGGTTTTTTTTCAGCAATACTAATGCTGATGAATGTTAAATGCGCATTAAACACCATTAAAGAAATCTTCAAAAAGTTCATCTGCACCACAGTGCTTTTCCCTCTGCTGACCTCTTGTCTCAGTTCAGCTAATGGCAATCATCAGGTAGTCAGGTAGACTGCTTGGAGACATGTATGTACATTATAGCACCATTAGGCCCTAGGTGAACCTCTCATCTGCTAAAGTGCAAAGAACGTTTCCATCTGTTGTCGGGCTGCTAATGAGCGCACCCCTCACAGACCAGCCTGGCTGTGGCTCAGGGGCCTCTGTGCGGTGAGTCTGCACCTCTCACACCGCGGGTGAACTTAATTAACGGGAGATTGGAGCCTCTTCTGCATTTTTAAGTGATAACTACACTACTAGGACCATATGCCTGCAACAATGTGATCACAATGGGTTAGCACTCTTCAGGGATATTGTAGTTGAAAGTTACAACCTAATTAAGTGAACTGACCAAAGCTCCAAAATGACACTAAGGCATTTTAAAAGTTATTCATATTCCAACTCTTCTGATGACATCATGCAAAATCTAAATCTTTACGCACAACCTTGTCAACTCAATGATGCAGTCACTCAAGGATCTAGTCACTGTTCAGTGCAATAAAGATTCTAATAATTCTAATATTTTCTTGTGTTTGTCAAAGAAATATGATCTCAAAAGACCTGGAATTAAAGCACACATATTGATTAACTGCAAAAAAAAAGTAGCCAGGTTATTGTTAAATATTTTGTGACAGGAGTTACAGTAATACTAAAGAGATTGATACTACAGAGAGTTAATTCTACAGATTACAATGAAGTAGCTGAAGTTGCTGTCTACACCTTCAGAATATGATGGAAAATTTGATTATTCATTTTAGTCAACATTTTAAAAAAACTGTTCAGTATTGACATCTGCTGGTCAGTATAAGCTACAACAATGCTTAATGGTCAACAGTTTGTGTCTGTTCAAACGATCTGCCTCACAGGATGGTAATGATAGAATTAACTACAAATAAGTTAAATAAGACTGTATGCCTATACTGTACACATATATTTTTCTCCACTTGGAATTTCGTGTCACACATTTAGAATTTAGTGATAGTGAACATCAGTATTTATACGCACATTGTTCGTCATTGTGATGGAATCTTTGGTAGAGTACATCTTTTACATATGTCATATGAACAGCAAAGGCCCGTTCACACCATGCACGATAACTATTGAAGGTTTCAACAACATAAGCAAACCTTACTGCGCATGCGTGCTTTTGTGGTCCTAATTTAACTTACGGTAAACATCCAGATAGAACAGCTAAGACCTTTTGGAGTAGATAATTTTTTTGATAACAAGCAAAATATGTTCGCTGCGTAAATCAGACTGATGTATTACAAAATGCAGACTCATTCTCTGCCATCAGGAGGTGTTTTAAGAACGAGAAACGAGAGGTTTCCCCGATAATGGCTGTAGACAAAGAGGTCTGAGCTTACAAACGCTGCTTTAGATGCAGGATAAAATGAAAATGACATTTTCTAAAGACAGTCTTCCTTCAGAAATATAGTGATATAAAAACACTCACGCCTTTGTTTGATTTTTTAAACGTGCGTTACGTGCACTAACCAGACCGATAAACAAACACAGACCGGAACTTAACTTAGCTCCAGGCATGTGCACCTGATGAAACCGTCTATAAAGATGGTGAAAACAATAACTGTATTTTTGTCCACACCAGCGAACAATATTGTCTGCATATTCTGAGCTCAAGCGCATCCGACTCTGCCGCTATAAATGATTGAGCACTCGATAGCAGGATTGGTTCCCACTTTATACTAAGTGTCCCTAATACCCGTGTACTTTCATAGTAACTAGATGTATATGTAGTATGTAACCACAGTGTAAGAACTGGTATATAGTATCTACAGCTATTTCTGTAACTACACACATGTAACAACCCTCTGAATGATATGTGTAAGTACACATGTGTACAGGACATTGGTAACATCACTTTTTGGTACATAAATTGTTACACTTTATATTAAATAGACAATTGCTATGGATTTAGCATGTAATTACTCTGATGTTACACAGCAGCGGGCAGTAAATTATGCATAACATTTAAATTGTGGTTGGTGTCCAGAATGTTATTACACTTTGGGCAGTTCCTGAGGAGTTACCATGAATATACACTGGTATTACAGAAGAGTAATTGAGCTACGAGTTTAGAGCTATATCTTTATCATTATTATTATTATTATCGTGCTTAGTGTGAACGGGCCTTTAGTCAGATATCCAACAAGGCTACAGAATGACTTAATTTACATAAAAATGCTTTAGGCCAGGGGTCACCAAGATCAGTCCTGTAGGGCTGGTGTCCCTTCAGATTTTTTTCATTCCAACCCTAATCAAACACACCAGGTGTGTTGAGGAAAGTTATAGATAAACTCTGTCCCAGATAGCAAATTAGTTTTGGGCCTTAACTGGCTGAATTAAGGCTGTTGTTGTGGACCACATACCGCCTTGGCTCCTGGCCCTCAAATGGCCCTTATGCTGCTTGTCTAAAGAATACCAGAACCATGCCTAAAGTGGACCAAAACTCAGCCACAACTCCACAGTGTCACCGGAAAGCAGCCACAATTGGTCCACAACACTGCTAGAAGCCCCAGATATCAGCCAAACAAAAGCCAAAAGCACCAGCTTTAACCCCGGAATTCAGCCACAACTATTCCATAAGCTTGGGAAGACAGCCATAACTGGACCAATATTATGCCAAAACTAAACCAGAAATTACCCTATATACAATTTATATATTGTACATGATATAATAAAAGAACAAAACAATGCAATTTCAGTATAGTGTTTTATTGGGGACACCTGATTTCTAGTGATTATCGTCATCTTGACTACAGAGACGGTCTCTGCTTTTGAAAATTAAATCGTTTAATTCTCGTCATTATACTTTACCATCACTCTGTTCTTCTGTTTGATAATGTTCAGTGCTTTGCTACAATCTGTATTGTTAAAAGCGCTATATAAATAAAAGTGATTAAAAGTGATGGGGAAAAGATAAACAAATAACACAAGGATAAGGCAAGGTAAAACAAAAGCAACAGATATATAGTCACAATGCAAGAGACAAAACAAAACAAAAGAAACCTAATTAAACTGTTACAGTACAAACACATATGTAATAAAACACAGTAACCTATTCACAAAAAACAATTAATATTTAAAGATGTGCACAGAATTGTACAATGTATACTTACCGTAAAAGATTCACTCTCTTAACAATAAATTGGTTTGGTTTACATTAAGATCTTGTGAAGTCATTCTTCTTTCTGTTACCCTCACGGTCACCAAGATGAAACTTTCAACCTCCTGCTCATTTGTGTGCACATACAAGATTTCTGCTTACAGCCTCTACAGTAGGAGTATACAAACACATTTAAGACACCACCAGTCTAAGAACTACCACTTTCAACATTCGTTCATAGTGTCTGCTATTTGAACAAATATATAGGATTTATAAAATTATGAATATTTTCTTTATTCTGGCGGACCAAAATCCAGCCACGGCTCAGCCAAATATATACAATTTGCTTTTAGTTCTTTTGGTTGGCCAGAGCTCAGCCAAATGGTGTTTCACAGCAGGCTGAAATATCAGACAACACCTCAAAAGAAAATGTGAATCAGTGAACATTCAGCAGTGAGTATTCTTCATGTCTCATTCAATAAGACATATCCTGTCAGATGGTTACCATGACAGACATGTTTGACCATACAGCATTGCTGAAATCAATAGACATATTGAGTAGATAGCCACCATTTACGTTAATAAAGGGTCGTAAAATATACTGTCAAGCTCCAAACAAACACACACACACACACACACACACACACACACACACACACACACAAAATGTCCATGAAAGTAGTCCATATTAATATAAGTTTTGTGCAAGAAAAACTAAATATCACTATTATTTACAAAGCAAAAATGAAAGTTCTGTCATTATTTACCTCGTTGTCGTTAAACCCCTGTGACTTTCTTCTACGGCAAATGAAATTGATAGCGAAACTGAATGGAATTGCCGTGAGAGAGGTGTGACCACAAAGCAAAGCTACACCGAAATCAATAGATATTTTGAGTCAAGGCCTCCATTTGTGTTCATTTAGGACTGGATTGGCTGGGGTAAGATGACAAGTGAATTCTACAGTTTCACACACCACTTTATTGGCCATTGTTACATGGGAATCAAAATGTAATGATAAATTTGTTTTACACTGCCACCTGCTGGCATGTGGCTCAACCTCATTGTAAAGTGTTCAAACTCTAAAGATGGTATGTGACTTTTTAAAACGGTCTCCTATGGCATTAGTATGCATAAAAGTCGAGAATTTGAAGGCTAACATGGTTTACTTAGCCCATGCTGATACTGCAACTACAACGTCTTTCTCTTTGACCACCATTCAAAGGTATGTTGTCCCTGCTAAAAACAAAAACAAACAAAAAAAAAACAATAGCCCAATAGAAACCATCACAGAAGTTCTAATGGTTTCCCTTAACATGCCATTATGAAGGATTAACTTCTTCCAGTAAACCATTAAAAATTCCCTTTTGTTGTGTGATTTCGGCATTTTTTCAAGTATAGATTCCATCACATACCAGTAGACACCATTATACTTTCCATTAAAACCAAAACAATTCCCATTATAACCATTAAATTCCTTACATTTTATTGTGTTTTAGGCAGGGTTCTATTGTTTTTGTTTTGTTTTTTACAGCAGGGGTATGTAAAATATGATGTAAAACAGTGTGGTTTTAATTTATAAGTCCTTTTGGCTTAACTGAAAACTGCATAGTATATGTGTTGCGCCGGGTTGGAACTAAACTCTGCCGGGCTCCAGCCCTCCATGAACTGAGTTTGATACCCCTGGTTTAAAGCAACATTGTGTTAAATTACTTGTCAATAATGTTTTCTGTTGATGTGGATCAGTGGTATATTAATAGTATACCGAGTAACAGTGGAATTGAGTTTGAAACCAATAATTTAAAGGGATACACACACATCCCAAAATAAAAACAATATCCAGTCAATTTTGGCATCGTTTATTCACCCTCATGCCATCCCAAATGCATGATTTCTTCTTTTTTTTTCTTATTAGCCCAGAAAACAATTTTTTGTCCATATAATGCAAATGTATAATAACTCTTCAAAAACCATAAAAAGTGAGCATGACATATCAACTGATGTATGGGCTTCTTATCATGTTCCCTTTCATATTCACAACAAAGGGCCTACACTTTTCCCCATTTTACCAGCTATTGCCCAGGTGGAATGTATTCCGGTGCATCTGGACTTTTCCAAAATGATAATGTACAACAGCTTTGAAATAAGCATCATAAGAATGTCAATACATTAACATATACAATAAATAAAAAATTTCATTCAAGATTTTTTTTCATAATATCACTATTCATTCATAATATTACTGTTAGTGACAAAATTAGATTCAGAGAGTATTGGGATACTTCCAAATCAGAGTATTGGAATATTATAAATATTAATATATCAAGCACCAAAACTTTTGAGGTATCGAGTTATCATTTCTTATGCTGCTTTAAAAAAAGGAACGAGATGCTGGTAAGTATGCTGGTGAGTTGTACTCTTGCATGTGATGAAAATAAATTGCACTTTAATAAATTATTCACAGTTTTACAAGTCACAGTCAAGTATGACCCAGCATGCAGCATGACACGGCATGGTAAGGAAGCAACATATCCACACATTAAACACATACATGTTATCTAACAAAACACAGACATACAAGTGTCTCCTCTCATGGTTTAATCCTAAAATTGGATCATTCTAGATCTAAACAAAGCAAATTCACAGAATTATTTGTGAATGTAAACCAACACAAACAAGAGAAAAAGGATTTTTCTTTTTCTCACAGTGCATTAATGAATTAATCTAGATTGGCAATAGGTCATTGTCTCAAGCACTTCTGATACACATGAACTTGGTGTACTAAAAGTGCAGGTTACTATTTCAGCCTTATTGTCTAATATTTGAGCCACTGGTAGCATCACAACAGTCTTGGCAAGAAGTTTAGGACTTGATGCTGCTTCATCTTCATCAAACCCCATGACACCGTTCTGCTCGACGCTGAAGGGATGAAACTCTGCCAGAGCTGTGTCAAAGTCCCATGCCTGGCGAAGGGTTAAGTCCACATAAGATTTAGTGTTCATACCGGTCTGTTTACCCATGTCGTTTCTACAGATGGCCGTGCGCAACGACGCGTAACTTGTGCAATTGCTATGAGCAAATGACGGAGGCGAGTGCTGACTGTCCATCCAACCCAAAACACGACTGTGATCCCCTTTCCTCAGTCCGATGGTGCGCTTGAGTCGTGTGCAACCTTTGGTTAATAGGTTTTTCCTGCACAGAATATACACCCATGGATCCAGGATAGGGTTGAAGGAGGCAAATCTAATGGCCAGGAGATCACTGCGATAGTCTGGACTTTTGCCTGATGATATATAAGCTGGATCGTACAGCTGGTTGACAAAGATGCGCACCTGTTAAGTAAAAAAAAAAGCTCATTACAATAAGAAAAGATCACAGCACCAGGTCCATATACTGTATACTGTAAGTATAACCTACATGTGACAATAAAATGAAAAGCACTTAATTTATTTAACTTGCAACTTTAATACACACTATTTCATGTTCACTATTGTTAATAGATATATTTCTTACAATGAGAATGATGTTTTAGTCAGGAATATCAAATTTACTTTAGATTAATTGGCTTTTGAATAATAGCTCCAAAAAAAAAGAGCGTGTCAACCCACTTTCAAACAACAGGAGCTCTGACTAATTAACTAAAAATAACCAATGTAAAAGTCAGTAATACATTTCTAGATAAAAAAAGAGCTGATGTAGTGGTGTGATGTTGAAATGCTTTCCACTGTTGTGATTAGCAGCTGTTTTTTTGTTTTGTTTTGTTTTTGTTTTTTCCTTATGACTTGCAAGCTCATTGGGTATAGCTATACATAATATAAATGACACTACAACAAATAAAATGAACGTTCTCCACTATAGGGCAGAATAACTCACCACTAAAGGGATGGAGCATACCAGGAACACAATGGTCATGAAAATTAACAGCCAGAACATCTGGATCTCTGCTGCAGATGTTAATCTGAATCTGCGCTTGGAACCTGTGTGTCCGGATCCCTCTGCTCTGACCATGCGACTCATCTTACTCATCCCGACCAGTGAACGACACACGGCGAAGTTACACAGGACGGTAACGGCGATCAACAATAGCATAAAACCTCCGTAAAGAAAAGTGTATGAGGCGCCGACGGAGTCCATGGCGCGCCAGTCTAAGAAACACCAAGTTCCGGGAAAGTGTCTCGTGTGTTTTCCGAAACCAAAACTGGGCATGATGCACAGCACGATATTGGCCAGGTACGTCGCCATCAGCGCAAACCGAGCCATAGCCCGGTCCACGTGCTGTGAGTAGAAGTACGCGTGGTTTATGGCCAGATATCTCTCCACTGACATTGCGCACAGAATAGACATACCAGCCGATCCGAAGAACAGCATAGAGAAAGAGAAGAAATGGCACAGCAGCGCTCCGCCCGGCCACCTGCCCGCGATATATGTGGCGATGACCACCGGACTGGTGAAACAGGTGCCCAGCAAGTCCGTGATAGCCATCCCGCAGACGAGAGTGTAGAAGGTGGTCTCCTTCTGCTCCTTTTTGGAGATACAAAGCACCACGATCGCCACGAGGTTTCCGAGAACTCCGACGCCAAACATACTGGCCGAAGTGATGAGAGAGCGATAGTCCAGACTCAAGGCACGATATGAGCTGTTGGCTTCAGACACATTCAAACCCACATTCAACAGTGAATCATTCATGTCTGATAGGTTGAAAAGTGCCAGTGGCTCGACAGACTTAAAGTCTATGCTTCGCTTTTCCATAAGTGCTTGAGTTTACCAAATAAATAATAAACGGACGTGCGGTTTACCTCTTAGGTTTACGCGCATCTCTCTGTGGCCCTCATACTATAGATGTCACAGCTTTTAAAGAAACCCACATCTCCTCTACCCACTGTGTGATGTCAGCTTTAAAGAGTGACGTCACTTTCAATCCCATGCAGCCAGAAATAGTAAACGCAGGTGTGTGGCTCATAGCAAGTTCAATTCGGTGAGGAATTGTAGTTGTGGCAAATGTTGCATGTTTAACTGCATTAGTTTACAGAATAATATGTTTCTTTATTGCTCATTATGTCCAGTTGTATGAAAGGCAAATAATAATGATAAATCTGTGATTTGATTAAATCACCATATTTGTTTAATGTGAATAATGGCTCAATAACTCATATACCCAGCAAACACAAAACGTTTTCACAACGTTGTATTTTGGTTGCAATTAGGTAATGTTGTATTACAACGTTTTAAAAACATTTTAAAAACATCTTTTAAATTGTTCATGTTTTTAAGTCGAATTGCTGCGTTTCGAGTGTTTTCCTCTTGAGTGTGTTTTTCCCTTGTGTTTATTGTCTGCCTGATCTTCAGTGTACCGACCTCCGCCTTGCCTAGGACTATTGTTCTGGTTTTCACTCACAGAATTTATGGACTTTGCCCTGTTATGTGTGGGCTCTTCATTCACTGTGGGGTTTGCCGAAGAGGAACGCGATTTTGGCGACGCGTCTGCATTTTAAATCGTGGACACTCCAGAGCCCCAGCAACAGCACAAGATGACCGCCAATCCAGAGTCACGCCACTTCTCGTTAGATCACCCAGAGCCACACCAAATCTCCGCTGACCAGCCAGAGCCACTTCCCAAGATAGCAGACCGCTGCACAAGATGGAAGCCAGAATGGAAATCATGCTCCAGTCTTCAGCCGCCATGGATGCCACACCTGTGTATCCTGGCATCGTGTAGTCATAGGCACCAGGGTGTATAAGACTTATAGCCAGTTTGGCGGACCCCCCATTTATGTCAGTAAGGACAGCCAGCATCCCCAGGGTTTCAGTCCCTCTCTCCTCAGTGCTTCCTGTTATGGTTGTCGCCATTTTTAGTGTGTGGGCTGCACGCTTTGCTCCAGGGGTCCCACCTGTCCCCAGGCCTGCGTCAGAGACTGCATTTCCCCATGACCGTGTTCCCAGGCCCACCTCAGAATCCATAGTGACCATAGATCCTCAGAAGGATCCGAAGGCTGTGGTTTTGGCGAAAGCCTCTCAGGGGGTTCTGCCAGTGGCTGCACTGCCATTGAACCCTCGCCTTGTCCTGCCACAGCCAGAAGGGACGCCATGGAGCGCTCATTATGCCCAGTCCCAGCCATGGAGGCTGTTAAACCCTCATCCTGCCTATTAAACGGCCACAAGAGTCACCAGAGAACCCATGCCTCGTCTTGCGACAGCTATCGAAGCCACCTGTCATGCCAAGTCATGACCACGGAGGCCACTGAACTCCCGTCCTGCCCTGATTCAGCCATAGGGGCCGTCATTGGCCTCTCGGCCTGCACCTGTCATAGCTATGGAAGCTATTTCTGAGTCCGCGTCCTGCCCTGTCATGGCCACAGAGGCAGTTGAACCCTCGTTCTGCCCAGTCACAGGCAGAAGGACTGTCCTGCTATGGCCAAGGAGGCCACCCTCAAACTCTCGTCCTGCCCTGTTTAGGCCACGGAGGCCATCCTCAAACCCTCATCCTGCCCAGCTCTGGCCGTGTTTCCCTTGTGTAGAGTTATGTGGACTTTTATTATGACATGTCTCCCTCTGTTTCCATGCCCATTCTGTTGTGTCTCCACCCAGCCTGTTAGTTTCCTTGGTGATTGATCAGCTCCACCCCCCGTTTATCCCTTTGACTCGCCTTTAAAAGTGTCCATGTTTGTCAGTCGAATCGCTGCGCTTCTTCATTACACTACCTTAACTGACTTGAGTGACAGGTTTCTTGCTGATCAGAGCCTTAAAATGATAATGTTGTTAATTTAGGCATATTTAATCATGCTTGAATATTTGACTTAAATAACATACAAATAATGTTTATTCTCTTTAATAATGACCATATTTTTTAACCAAAGTAAAACTTGCTAATATAACATGGTTATATATGCTCATGTTATATGGACTATATGTAAGCAAGTTTTACTATAGTTAAAATTTTTCTTTTTTCTTTTTACCTGCAGGTGCAGCCTGACGTTGGAAAGACAAGAAGTTCTATTGTTTTCCCTTGTCTTTCCGTAGAATTTAAATTAGACCAACCTACCTTTTTATGCAACTGACTTGAATGACAAAAGAACAAAAAAAGACCTTGAAAGTCTAAACAGTTTATGTAATCAGCCACTGTTTCTTGCTGATCAGACACTTAAAAAGACAGATATTTTCACAAAAAACAAATCAAAAATAAGAATACATCTTCATAAAACAAATTTCGCAAACGCAAAACATTAGTCATAACTAGGGCTGCCCTTTTTCTGGTCGACTAGTAGTCAATCATTTTTAAGCACATATATTCAATTCCATTTACCATTTAAATCATTATAATGTGCTTTTAATTGCCTATATCCTAATAAATGCTAAATCACACACATAGCGCATGCAGCACATCAGCAGAAGTATTGATCAATATTAATGTGTCAGGGAAAAACAGAAAGGAGGCTGCGTTAACATTTCATATTTTGAAACATTTCTTTGTTATCAGCAAAAGAGATTAAAAGATATCATCTCCACAGTAGTGAATGCACATAGTGCATGTTTTAGGGATTACATAATCTAAAAATAAGCCTATTTTTCCATTTGAATTGGTTCGTTTGAAATTAGACATGATCTTCTCTTTGGGTATATCATTGATATCTGTAAGACATTGGTCTCAAACATAATTCCTAGAGGGCCACAGCTCTGCCCAGTTTAGCTTCAACCAGCTCCAAACCACACCTGCTTGGAAGTTTCTATCAAACCTAAAGACCTTGATTAGCTGCATCAGGTGTGTTTGATTTGGGTTGGGGCGAAACTGTGCAGAGCTGTATCTCTTCAGGAACTGAGTGTGGCTTAGTTCACACTGCTTGTCTTGATTTTTTTGTTGAAATCAGATTTTTTTGTTTGCGCTGCTGTAATTTAAATGTGACTGCCATCAGCAGGGGCGCCGCTATGGTGCTACGGGGCCCCGCGGTACAAATCGTAACCGAGTTCTGGGGGCCCCCCTCCATCTTCGGGCACTTAGAATCATCTTAACTATTCCCCCACCCCAGCCACCAGATTCAGATACAGATTCAAAAGATGATCTGTATGACCAAAAATGTGGGAGTATCTGTCCTGCTCACTGCTGTTCAGCTTCCACTCTCTGCACAGACACTTGAGATCAGTGATTCTCAATCCAGTAGCCATGGCCTAACGCTCTGCACATTTTGTATGCATCTGACACACTCAGTTCAATTCATGGATCTCTCTCCTAACTAGCTGACTATCTGAATCCGGTGCGTTAAATAAGGGCGACATATAAAATGTGCAGAGTGGCAGGCCTCGAAGACTGGAGATTAACATTACATTGAGCAGACATGTAAAGTTGCTAATACTTTCAGATGATAAGCCATATTTGAGGTTGATGAATGATTGGATGTCCCGCCTAATTTATTTCCACAAAGACCAGCCTTTAATGATCTGTTTGTTACAGACTGCGTAACTCCACCGGTGGATTGTTTTTCTGTGACTAAGAGACTAAGAATTTTGGTTGGCCAAGCCTCTTATGGTCAACTAACAACCATCATTAGTCGACTATTAGGGGGCAGCCCTACTGTGTTCTGAAAGCTTGGACTGTGAATGTGTAAATGACCATTTATGTGTGAATCATCTTGGATTTGTGTGTGTATATTTTTGAGACTTACCTTACAGCGAATATCTCCCACACAGATCACTTGCACTCTTTGGCCAATTCAACACAGTCTCACCACCAGTTTGTGTTTATTTTTTTGGCTAATTCTTATGAAATTGTACTACCTCACTCATACGATTTTGTACGATCTCCTAAGACCCCAGTGATGGGTAGGTTTAAGGGAAGGATTCAAATTACCTTCAGATGGGGCTGGCCAGATTTGATCTTGTCAATCGACCGATGATAATGAAGCGCATGCCATGGGTGTGCCTACCTGGATGTTACGTCACCAGCTCGAGACCACAGACCATGTTACGATTCAGCAGAGGTAGTCTCGTGTTTTGGTTTACTGAGAATATGAAAGACCTGTCACAGCAGAGCTTTTCTGGTCTGTTTGTGCACGTGAATTAGGTTTCATGCATGTGAATTGGGAAAGACTAATCTTACTCCAGACATCGAGTCCCTCTCTCTCACACACACACTGCATATTTAGAGCTAAGCATAGAGCGGTATTGATCTCTGTGTTTGGACTGGGAAAATCCTTGCATCCATCTCCTAATCCATGTGGGAGTATTTAGGCACAAGGACAGGCACAGGAATCTATACGAAGCTATACTACTGTACTAATGGAAGTGACGATAGCAGAGCCTTCCTCTGTCCACCACAGGTGTCTAATAGCATGCGTGAACCTAGCGCTGGAAGTCTCATTTGAGGTAATGAAAGAATTCATCAAAGCCCAGGGGGAGTTTAAGAGTGATGTTGCTATGTGTAAGTAGATTGTGCCCTGATGCAGGCAGCATTCAGTGTGTGAGTGGCCGGCACCGCGGGCAAGTATCTCACTCAACCTTTCATATTTTCTCACAATGACCTTAGCCATAGACACCAACGCTCACACACCCACATCTCACACAGAGGGAAGGTGTGAGTGTGCATGGCAAGTATATATTAAGATATCTGTTTCTCGAACACACGTACTGTAAATGTCTGTGGAGGGTCATTTTTAGAGCAAACAGTGTCACATAAATATTTCACATTTCATTTTCGCTTTAGTACAAATTCATTATTTCATTTTCAAATGTAATTTATTCATCTGATTGCAAAGCCTGATATGAAGTGTACATACTGTATGCATATATATGTAAACAGATGGACAGGTTTTGTGTGAATTGTGAAGGGTCAAAATAAATCTTTCATTCATTAAGCAGTTCTTGTCAAGTGAATAATTATTGCTCCTATTCATTTCAGTTGCTCCTTTGTTGTGATGACAATCCCTTGGGAACGAAAAAAAAAGGAAATGGGTGATTACATACTTAATCAATAAAATGTCAATAGAAAATCAGTTACATAAATGAAGCACGTTTCAACAAATGACAAGATTAGCTGTTGCTATAGAAATATCACGCATCTGAGCCTGATTGCATCATGCCTTTGTCTATACAGTTTTGATGCGCAGAGCAACATGGTTGAAATAATTGACCTCTGACGGAGAGTACTGTATAGCAATTTCCTTCTCCTAATGGAAAGGAAATTGCCTTGAAATAAAACCCTGAGTATTCCATATAGATTATTTGTGATTTTTTTTCTTCTACAAATAGAATAACAAATAGCAAAATAACAGCCTATTCTGTAAACAGACCCAGCAAGGAGTGTATAAATGTATATGATTTACATGTACAAAGTAAATACATTTTTTTAATTATATTTAGATACATATTTTAGTATTAAAGTTTGTATAGCTCAAGTTCTGGCTCCCAAATAATATATGTAACGTAGGAGACAGGAGACGTGCGGATCCAAATGCAAACTTATTTATTATAATCCACAGGGTAGAAGCAAGCATGGTCGAGAACAGTAAACGTGAACATCAAAGGCAGAGACACAAGCTGGGGAGTCGAGCGATCGGCGAACGGTATCCAAGGGGAAAGGCAAGCGCGAGAGTCCGAGAACAGGCAAGGTCGAAAACGAGAATCCAGAACATAGAAAAACACCGGGAACACGAAAGGCTTACAAAGGGGGAGAACACCAGGTACACATAATGATCGGCGACAAGTGAGACACAAACAGCTACTTTAATACACCTGATAATCAGGCAAAAGGGGAGGAGGAACTAATGTGCAACCATGACAACAAACAAGCTGGGAGGAGACAAATGTTCATAATAAGAGTCCTTAACTGAGAATGGAAAGACGGACAAATAAACATAGTCCGGGCTGAAGTGCCCTCTGTAGGAACTTGATGGCACTTCCCGCCGGGCTTGTTACAACATATCACTTCAACCATACTAAAATCCCATATAATAACAGCTGTGAGATGAAAGTATTTAGTATGACTGCAGACTGTAGAAGATATGAATACATTTAGAATACAATATAGCCCCTGGAAATGTTCTACACCCTCATAAATAGCTACATAGTAGTGACTATAGTGCTTGACGCTCCAAAGTTTGGGTTAAGATTTTTTTATAAAGATATTAACTAGTGCTGTCAAATGATTAGTCGCGATAAATCACATAGAAAATAAAAGTTTTTGTTTGCATATAATATGCAGTATATGTTTTTGTTCTGTGTTTATTTATTATGTTTATATAAATACACACACATACAGTATATATTTATGAAATTTTGGAAGCAATTAATCGTGGAAAAACATTTGACAGCAGTAATATTGACACTTATTCAAAAGAAATGCAAATACTGTAATACTGAAATTAAAAAAAGGGAGTAAAAACATATAATGTGCCAAAATATTTCTGCTTTAATCGTATGCTGTTCTTTTGAACCTTGTGTTTTAATCCTAAAAACAGAAAAGAATTTCCACAAAAAATAAATAAATTAATAAGTATGTTAAGAAAAAAAGATGAAAAATGACCCACCTTCATGTTGTTCCAAACCTGTAAGACCTTTGTTCATCTTTGGAAAACTCTATTTTTCTGATAGCTCTCAGAGGGACATTGTTAAGTCCATGTGATATCAGTGGTCCAACTATAAGCCGGTGTCCCTGCAAAGTTTAGATCTAACCCTAACCAAACATAGCAAAAGCAAGCAATCAAGATCTTAGGTATACTTAAAACGCAGGTGTGTTGAGGCAAGTTGGAGCTAAACTCTGCAGGAAACTGGCACTGCAAGATCAAGTTTGATGACCCCTGAGCTACAGGGTGATGAGAAGGAGACAACTTGTTAAATAATATCATTATTTAGTTTTCTTTGTGCACAAAAAAAAATTCTCGTAGCTTCCTAAAGTTGTGATTGAAACACTAAAGTCACATAAATTATTTGAACAATCTCCTCGCTACTTTTCTGAGCCTTGTTCATGTAAGGATCCTTGCTGTCAATATGGGAGGGTCAGAGAGCTCTCAGAATTCAGCAATAATATCCTAATTTGTGTTACGAAGATGAATGAAGGTCTTACAGTTTTTGAACGATACGAGGGCTTAAAAACACATGCAAATGATAAGCTTTCTTGATGGCATGCAGCAGTGGCCCTGAGCGTCTTCCATGCTGACCTCTTGCCCACACAGCCATGGGCCCCTATAATCATCACCACCTTTCACCCCAATAGTGATGGCTCTGACTGAATGTGCTAAAATACACCACAATTGTTCACCTTCAACACCATAGGTGATTGACTGATGTCTCTAGTGGTCAATGATTTTAATGTATTTCCCTCATGATAGAGTCGATATCCTGACTAAGCCAATCCTTAAGTTTTTCCATCTCATCATGGCTTGATTTTGTGTACTACAGAAGTGTTGATCTTGTGATGAACAGCTGGGAGTCAATTTCTAATTAAAAGTTTTTTTAACTTTTAATTTTACTTTTTTTATATGATCAAAGACTGTAAACTGTTCAAACCTTCAAATCTGATTGGCTAATCACAATGTTGCGTCTAGGGTCAACAAAGATGCTGACCCAGGGACATGTTGCACTTAGCAAAATCAGGTTGGGTGCCACCTGCATAATCAGGATTTGTGCTCGGCATTTAACTCACCCAAGTGCACACACACCCTGAGAATACACCTGAAGCAGTAGTTTGTCTGACTCTCTCCCTCTCTACACTGTATATATCAAACACACCCTTGTGGCTTAACCTATTAAACCTAATTTTACCAAGGGCATCACATACCTGGGTCAGCATCTTTGGTGACCCTGGAACAACATTGTGATTAACCAATCAGATTTGAAGAAACAGTTTACAGTTGTGAAGTTTATAGGCTCACAATCAGTGTTTGGTGCTTGTACATTAGTGTCATTCATCTGTAACTGGGCGGTACCTTTTCAAAAGGTACATGTTTGTGTCTAAAGGGTCCATTCTGGTAGCTTAAAGGTACATATTAGTACTTAAAGTGTACATATTTGAACATAATAGGTACAACAGTGTACCTTTTGAAAAGTTACCACCTCAGTCACAGCTTTTGTACTGTACCTTTATTTTTGAGAGTATAGTTTGAACCAGCATATGATGATTAGGTATGTTGTGAAGCTCAAACCAGCCATCGTATTTCAAAACAGTACCTACCTGGCAAATTCTGTTTTTTTTTTTGTTTTTTTTTTAAGAGGGTTAGGAGTGATAAACTAAAATCTACAGCTCTGTCCACATCTAATTCCAGTTGCAAACTGATGACGTGCTGTCGTTGAGAGTATGACGTTATCTGTGTAGGAAGACCATTCACTCATTTAATCGTATTTTGACGTAAAAGTGTTGTAATGATCTAATGGCCTGTCAGAGCATTTGGCTCTCACTGGAGGGCAAATACAGTTTTCCCTCTGTCATCTCCCTCCAGGCAGCTCATTAAACCTCTTTCTGTCCTCACACGCTACTTTATGTCACACACTATTTCGCTCTCTTAGTCTCTCCAGTCCTCCAATCTCTTGCGTTCAGACACAACAAGCATGGTTAAAGTAAACCGTCTTTGTCTCTGAAATGTCATTAGTGAACAAGAGAGGTGAGGAGAAAATGAAAGATGCTCAATGTTTCCCAGAAGCGTGCAGAATCTGAATCGTGCACTGCATGTGAGAGATGTGTGACGGAGATGCTGTGACGCAGCCTCTCCCCTTCCGAGGTGAGAAACGCAATTCGCTGTTATACTTTTATTTCAGAAGCTCAGGAGAAGCTTTCATTTAAAATGGCAGGGGAAAAAAGGGCATGCTCTTGAATGATGTCATCACACCGCATTCAGCCACACAACATCTTTTTCTTCTTTCTTAGGATTTGGAAAGTAAACTTTGAAGCCACCTACACTAACCATCTGGGCTAATCTGAAACATACTAACTTAATCTGTTTCACCTTCTCATAAAACCATTTGTTAGTAAATAATAAAATAAAATGTTGCATATTGTATTGGTGCGGATATTTTGTAAAACATTTGCAACTGCTTTTTACCATGTGAAGCCTTATTAAATTGTGTTGTCTGCTACATAGAAACTAGAGAACATACAATTAGCAAAAATGTGCTAAAATGTGCTGTTCGGTTTTTAATAAACTAGTAAGCAGTATGAAGAGTACAAATCATAGTATTCAGTACATAGCAAGCTAGTTTTGAATTTGGAACAATTGTGTTGTGAAACAAGCCAACAAATGACTTGAATGTTTGATGTTGTAAACAGAAGCTTCTCAGGTGCACTATTCATAGTAGGTTCCAATATCCTCACAAATTAGCAGACATTAGCACTGGTGTTTACACATCCTACATCTCTATTGTTGTTGAGCACCATTGTGCCTTAAGGACTATTTAGCAAATCTTTTCTCTCAAAATATAACACATGGATGGCATGAATCATGTGAAGACGCGCTTAAACAATGGTGCTTGGGTGACTAACAGCTGCCTTGTAGCAATATTCCTTCTCTGAGGAATTTGTGGTAAAGTTAGCATCTGGTCAGGGAGATATTACAATTGTTTATCTTGTGACTCTTCAGCTGGCAAGACGCAGGAATAATACGTAGATTCTCAGAATGATATGATTTAATTCTTAAAGGGATACTTCACCCAAATTAATACCATCATTAATTACTCACCTTCATGTCGTTCTAAAATCAATAAGACCATTGTTCATTTTTGGAACTCAAAGTAGGATATTTTGGATGACATCTAAGAACTTTCTGACCCTTCACAGAAAGCAATGAAACTACCATGTTCAAGGCCAAGAAAAATAGTTAAAATTGCCCATGCAAATGCCCCTGCCCGTAGCCCATTGTTCAACCTTAATTTTATGAAGCTACAAAGAAACTTTGTGTACAAAGAAAAAAAATTTAATTATACATTTCTTCCATGTCAGAATTCAATGCACATTCATGACAGAACCATGACACAAGCATGTGCATTTCTCTCTTTGCACACAACCTACAATGCATCCAGGTTCTAAGTCACAACGCCAGCTCCTGTGTCACCAGCACCACACACATGCATTGTGCTGCAATTGTGAATGCGCTGCAAAATAAAACAAAATCATATCGTTGAATAAATTCATTATCTTTGTCTTACTATTTTCATGGACCTTGAACCTCATAGTTCCATTGTTGTCTATCGGATGTCATTTAAAATATCTTACATTTGTGTTTGCCAAAAAATAACATACTCCTTGATTTTGTTATGCTTTAATGAAGAGAATATTGCGTTAATGCAGTAGTATGTTTTACATGGACATTTGAAAAATCAAATCATTCAGAGAATTTAAGCAGGTAGAAATTGAAGTATCACATATTACTGTTATCTGTTTAACTCAATAATAGATGCCTGTCTTACTTTCATCTTATTGAGTTTGTATAATGGCATAAAATTCATTAATAGCTGAAACTTGCAGAAGCAAATGTTTGAATGGGTGAATATCTGAATAATAAAACAAAGAACTGTGAGCTGTCTAATCGAGTATGGTCAGGCTAACATTTAATGACAGTTCTCAAAGACAAGCGGCACAAGCCAAGGCTTTTATCAGGCTGCAGAGTTTTATTTGTCTGCTATTGACATTAAGAAGTGGGTGCAGCCTGAATGAATTTCCTCTCAGGACATTAAGCAATTTTCCTCTTATTTCATTATGGCTCTTTGGGATTCACAGGCTAAGCACAACCACATGTGTGGCAGACTGACACTGTCCGTTTCTAATTAGAGATCCTGCATTTCCACTGGGACATAAACAACATCACATTAGAAATCAGGGTAATTACCACACTATGGAGCACTGAGAGATTAAACGAAAAGGCCTTGATTCCAACAAGTCTAATTTAGGAATGAAAGCATGAGGCTGTCTGCACATTACTCATTTAGAACGTACAGACACGTTCAGCTCTGCCTCACTTAAAGACCAACATTGGTGTGATGTGGCTGATAGCTTGCTCTGCTGTCACACGATACTTCCTCTCTCCTTCCCTCATATTTGCTCAAGACTACAAGAAGAACACACACTGCTGAGATGATGATGACAGGCAAAAAGTTGTTTGTGGTAGTAAAAGTGAAACTACTTTCTTTATGCTTCCAAAAAGAACACAACTAGGAATCAGTGATTAAGTTGTATTTACAACACTGTTCCAGAACAGTTCAACACAAATTTTAGAGTGTGTTCAGTGCATTTGGGAGCATTCTATCCTGTGTGGCTGTGATATAATTCTGCTCACTTCTTGTTTTTTTTATGGGGGTTTTTCTTGCTGTTCCTCTTAACCTCAGTGATTCTGCTTGTTAACCATATCGTCATCACTAATGCTGATGTTTTTTACTAACTACAATACTGCTTCAGTGTGACTTTTAATATGGTTAACAAGCAGAATTAATCATCACAGACTTAATCACTGATTTCTAGTTGTGTTCTTATTGGAAGCATAAAGAAAGTAGTTTCACTTTTACTACCACAAACAACGTGTCCAACATTAGCTTCGTCTTCTTTCTTTGCATAAAATCCCAAGCTGTTGCAAAACTTACCATATGCTGGTGGCCAGCAATGATGGAATTTTCAGCTGGGTAGAATATTTTGTCTATGATGACCAGCATGTATTCACCTGTTTGCAGAGAACCGTAGAAATCAGCATTGACCTCTCGCCAGGCACTTTCAGGAAGCGTAGACATTTTCAATGGCTCTGAATGTGCTTCTAGTCTGTTGACTTGGCAAGACAATTTGTTATCCTAACTTCAGTCCTTTATCCATGCATTTTGTCTTCCATGGATGCCCCTTTTTTCAAATAGAAGATACCATACCTGCCAGATTTTTCTTATTATATACACATAGCCAACATACTCCATTTAGTTGTGTTCTTTCAAGAGTTGCAACATTGCCTTCTAGAGATCAGTTGGATTTCATGACTGCATCACTTGGTAATCCTCATTAAAATTTCCTTGCAACATCAAAATAGAACAACTATGGTGCAGCACGTTATCCTTTGACCTCCAGAGATATCACTGCTTCAGCAAAGAGATATGAATTAAATATCTGCACATTCTCCAACTGGAATACAAATGGCAGTACCTGATCAGCATGTCCATTCCAGCAGCAGTGACTGTGCAACACACAATGATGCCTACATTACAGCCCTCCAGGTCAGCCCTTATTGAAAGACATTTCATTTCCAAGCTGGATATGGCTTTAAGGAATTTGTTACCACCAGAAGAAACTGAGCAATACAAGTACCATATGCTTCTGGATCATTTGAAGTAGGATGCAGCCTTAGCTTATACCCATGGTGCTATGGGAGATTGCCCGCACACACTATAAGTCCTTTACACAATCTGACATGTGCTTAAAATTGAACTGGAAATTAGGTGCTGGGCATCCGGCCAGAGGAGAACTGGACCCAACTAAGCCTGGTTCCTCCCAAGGTTTTTTCCCCCATTCTCACATGGATGGAGTTTTGGTTCCATGCCGCTGTCGCCACTGGCTTGCTTAGTTGGGGACACCTGATTTCTAGTGACTATCGTTGTCTTGACTACAGCGACATTCTCTGCATTTGATGAATAAATAGTTTAATTCTCGTTATTGTACATTACCATCACTCTGTTCTCCTATTTGATAATGTTCAGTGCTACAATCTGTATTGCGCTGTATAAATAAAAGTGATTGATTGATTGATTGCTCCTATTAAGAATGCTCCAATCCTGGGATCATGAAGGAGCAAATAAGTTAGCTTGTGCATCACACGTCCATCAATTGCTCAGTAAGCTTCCAGCACAGCAGGTTGCCAATTTTGTGAGATTTACCTAAGCTACTCGTCCAGACCAGCCTTGGTGAAGTTTGGTTGGAAGAGGAATCAAAAACCAATTCAGCGATACTATCAACATCAAAGAGGCATTCCTCTGCAGAAGTTTCAGAAAATTAACCTTCTGTTACTTGTAGGAGCTGAAACATCCTTCTTTGCTCCAAAGAGTGAGTACATTTCGGTGTTCCTGTAAGTCCAGCTACTTTGCATACTCGACTAGGGTGGACACTGCAGGGACCTATACTTCTTTGCGTGAGAAAACGTCTAGGTTACGAACGTAACCCATGTTCCCTGAAGGAGGGAACAGAGATGTTACATATGGGAACTTGCCAGAGAGACCAATTGCCTTTGAGCTTTATACAAAATTGGCATGCACTTGATTGCACTCAGGTGCACCTCATTACTGCGTTAGTATAAGAGGGCACGAGTGGAGTGCACATGCAGGTTTTCGCTGAAGAGACAAGCCAGGGTCAGTGCGACCTCGGGGTCATGGCAGGTGAAGTGTAACGTCTCCGTTCCCTCCTTCAGGGAAAGTGGGTTATGTTCATAACCTAGACGTTACCC
Source organism: Enteromius paludinosus (assembly GCA_032361165.1). Classification (NCBI taxonomy): domain Eukaryota; kingdom Metazoa; phylum Chordata; class Actinopteri; order Cypriniformes; family Cyprinidae; genus Enteromius; species Enteromius paludinosus. The sequence goes on along the minus strand of JAUMHQ010000046.1, from coordinate 626,952 downwards.
TTTCAGTCGAATCACTTCGACGTTACATATGGGAACACCCATGGAACAGGCCACAACTCCAAGGCAGCGTTACGCAGAGACCCCCCGCCGACAGGCGAGATACTTTTCAAGTTCGCCAGCAGAGGATCTGCATGTGACCTTCCCCGACACCCTGGAGGCTGGACTGGGGCCCCACAGGGTTGCCATTTGTACTGAAGCATGTGGTCCGGGGAACGGAGCACATGACTTAACAAACAGTTCACGCATGTGGAAATAAAGGAATGCAATATATCGATAAGATTATGGATATAATTGAAGGGAAACACAGCCTTCTGGCTGACTGTGGAAATATAGAGAAATTTCCACACCTACTGGGCGAAGGAGACCCAGAGGAAGCACAGCTGGAGCTACTCCGTCTAGGTCCAAAGTGCGGGGCAGGGAGGACTCAGGTTACGCACAGTTAAGGGAACACTGAGAAAAATAGCGCACGGATCCCGTAGGAGTGGTGCAGCAAGCCGGCACCCTCCAGCCCTCTCGCTCACCTGCTGTCCTCAGTGAGGACGCGAGAAGACACGGCCTCTATGCTGAGATTGTAATACCTGGCGAAGGTCTTGGGTGTCGCCCAGCCCGCAGCTCTACAAATATCTGCTAAGAGGCGCCGTGAACCCATCGCATAGGACGAAGCAACAATCTCATTGAGTGAGCTCTCAGTCCTAAGGGCAAGGCTTTCCCTTGTATAAAGGGAGATGGCTTTAACCACCCAATGAGCCAACCTCTGTTTGGAGACAGCATTCCCTTTCTGCTGTCTGCAATAGCAAAATAAGAGCTGCTGGAGCGTCTGAGGCTCCGAGTGCGGTCAGTGTAGTGGCGCTTTCAAAGCTCGTACAGGACACAGCAACTCTAAGGCTGGGTCTGCCTCCTCACGGGGCAGAGCTTGCAGGTTCACTACCTGATCGTGGAAAGGGGTAGTAGGAACCCTGGGCAAGCTGGCCGGGGTTTCAGCCGGGTCAAGCTTTAGGCACTCTTCGGTGACAGAGAAGGTTTGTAGGTCCCCTACCCTCTTAATGGAGGCCAGCGCAACGTTTAGGGGGGCTGTCCTTCAGCACCAGATACTTTTAGACCTGTTTTAGAATGAAGGGGCTCACAGGGAGCGTCCCGCAGGGCGACGGCAAGGTCCCAAGAGGGTATGAGATGTGGTCTCGGGGAATTGACCTGACACGCACCTCTAGGGAACCGAACGATGAGTTGCTGCTTACAGAGGGGCGTGCCCTCCACTGCAGAGTGACAGCGACATACACTCTGAGAGTAGAAGGGGGCAGCCTGTGCTCCAACTTACTCAGAGAGTAAGTGAGAACATTTTCATTTTGGGGTGGAGTAACCCTTTAATGTCAAATGCAGAAACTTCATGCGTTCATGACTGCAAGGTTAGATTATTAGAATGTTTTACTGTGTGGTTAAAGTCAAATTAGTCAAATTAGCCTGGAAGCATTATCATATTAGTCTGTAAACACTGCACTCCCTATTAAACAACATATATTTACAATCTTGCTAATTAATAAAGCCCTAAATGGTTTAGAAACTCAATACTTGAGTAAGCTCTCAGTGCATTACAGTTCCCCACATCTGCTGCGTTCTTAAAACTGATGATACCTGATGATACATTGACTTGTTTGCACAGATACTATTTAAACTGAACTGAGCTGGATGATGCCATCACTGAATTCAATGTCTCTAACTGAAAAGTGTTTACTGCTTTGACACAATCGGTATTGTTAAAATCGCTAAATACTACACTGAAATCACTTAATTAACCATGTTTTTTTTGTAGTAACCATGGTTATACTGGTTTTACCATTATAGTAAAACCATAGTAACTAAAAATGAACCATGGTTTAACCATAGTTTTATAGTAAAACCATAGTAACTATAAATTAAACTATAGTTTTATTACAGTAACCATAGTAAAACCATAGTTAAATTATGGTTTTGTAGTAAAACCATTTAACTACACAATAAACCATGGGTGGTTAAACTATGTTTTTTCTATTAAAACCATGGTTTGACTACAGTTACAGTACCATGGTTTATCAATGGTTTCTGTAGTAAAACCATAGTAATTATAAAATAAACCATGGTTTTATTGCAGTAACCATAGTTAAACTGTGGTTTTGTAGTAAAACCATAGTAACTGCAGAGTAACTGGAGTTGCCATGGAAATGGGGCACAACACTGTAACAGCAAGCCAAAATCGCATACTGCTTAAGTAGGTACAACATTTAAAACCGAACGTACTACCCGACCGTTAAAACAGTACATTCTATATGGGGGTAGTATGAATGGAACTCGGACATACTACATCCGCCATATTGATGCTGTCACGTGTCACACGTCGTCACAACAGCACGAAAATTTTAACTTTCAATAAGTCATCTGTTTATTTAGATTGTGTTAAACAAGTTTAATTTAATCACAATAAACGTTTTCTTCCTGAGGTGCTTACACTTAAAATGAGCCGCGTCTCCACTTTCCGCCATTTTTTTAATATGACGCCTCCTCTCCCGGAGCCTCATGGGATAGGAAAGTGTCCATGGTATGCCTACTATAGAATTCAGCCGGAAGCAGTAGGTCATCCGAGTACTTCTCGCATACTGAATTTCAAATGCTATGAATTCGGAAATATTACTCGCCTCGTATACTGTTTTTCACGTACTTTACAGTAGGGAAGTAAGCGATTTCGCTGCGCCCAATATTCGTATACTGCTTAAGTAGGTACTACATTTAAAATTGAACATACTACCCGACTGTTAAACAGTACGTTCTATATAGTATGAATGGAACTCGGACGTACTACATCCGCCATATTGATGTCGTCACGTGTCATGCGTCGTCACATCAGCACGAAAATGTGAACTTTCAATAAGTCATCCGTTTATTTAGATTGTGTTAAACAAGTGTAATTTAATCACAATAAACAACTTTTTTTCCTGAGGTACGTACACTTGAAATGAGCCGTGTCTCAACTTTCCGCTATTTTTCGAATACGACGCCTCCTCTCCCGGAGCCTCATGGGATAGAAAAGTGTTCATGGTATGCCTACTATAGAATCAGGCCGGAAGCAGTAGGTCATCCGGGTACTTCTCGCCTGCTGAATTTCGAATGCTATGAAATCGGACATACTACTCGCCTCGCATGCTGTTTTTCGCGTACTGTATAGTAGGGAAGTAAGTGATTTCGGACGCAGCATTAGACTTTGGCTGATTGTGGGGTGCGCAGGTGTCTTTATGACAGCTAACGACCTCAAACAGGTGCTACTAATCTAGAATCATGAGCAGAGTGAAGCTGGACTATTTAAAAGCTAAGTAACAGGTCTTTTGAAAGTCAGAAATCTGCATCTAAATAATACTTATTTGACACAGTAATTCCCAAATAAATTGTTAAAAAAAAATCACACAATGTGATTTCCAGATTTGTCTTTTTAGATTCTGTCTCACACAGTGGAAATGCACCTATGCTGAAAATTGTAGACCCCTCCATGATTTCTAAGAGAACTTGCAAAATCACAGGGTG
>JAUMHQ010000046.1:607791-623306 GCA_032361165.1 Enteromius paludinosus | reverse complement strand
AAAAACCTTGTGAGAACCAGGCTTAGTTGGGTCCAGTTCTCCTCTGGCCGGACGCCAAGCACCTAATTTCCAGTTCAGTTTAAACACATGTTAGATTGTGTAAGGACTTATAGTGTATGTGTGAATTAAGAGTGTATTAAGATATGACAGTGCAGTGTATTAAGCATGTCATTAGGCAGTGTAGACTTATTACTCTGATTAAATTAGGCTCTTCAGTCAATTTTATATGCAGATTGTACTTTTTGATTATTTTTATCTGACCTGCAATGCTCACTGTCTGATGCCCTTAAAATTAATCATTCCAAATTTAATACCTCTAATATTTATTAATGTTACATCCACGCCAGGCTCCACCGTCACTCCCTCACACAGATCCCAATCCTTGTGCCTACTTCTCCAGTAAACTCACAGCAGCTGAAAGAAACTATGACATCGGGAACAGGGAGTTGTTGGCCATCAAATTGGCATTGGAGGAGTTTTGCCATTGGCTGGAGGGGTCTCTTCAGCCTTTTCAGGTGATCACAGATCACAAAAATCTCCAATACCTAAGTGAAGCCAAAAGATTAAACCCCAGACAAGCACGTTGGGCCTTATTCTTCACAAGATTTAAATTCTCCATCTCCTACAGACCTGGTGCTATAAGAATGGTCGAGCTGATGCTCTCTCCCGACTTCATGCTGTTCACGAGCAACCTGAAAGCCCTGAGCCCATACCTCCAGAGTATATCTTTGTAAATCCCATCCAGTGGGTGACCCCTCCAGCCACCCATGAAACCGCTCCAGACACTCGTCCAGAATGTCCTCCCAACCGTCGATTCAGAACACCTCCCCCGCATTCCCTTAATCCAATCTGTACATACCTCAGTGGGCACTGGGCATCCAGGGACCAACAGAACCCTCTCACTCCTTCAAGATCGGTTTTGGTGGCCTGGGATGTGCAGAGGTACGTGAGAGGGTGTCGGGAATGTGCTAATGGCAAAAAGTCCACGTCATCTACCAGCAAGAAAGCTTCTGCCACTTCCCGTGCCTAACTGCCCCTGGTCACACCTAGGAGTGGATTTCATTACCGATCTCCCACCTTCGGAACGTATTACCTGTGTCTTCGTCATTGTCAATAGACTCTCTAAATTCTGTCTCCTTATACCTCTAAAAGGTCTTCCCACAGCCTGGCAAGCAGCATCCTTGCTTTTTGATCATGTGTTCCGGTCCTTTGGACTGCCAGAAGACATCGTGTCCGATAGGGGGACACAGTTCACCTCCAGAGTATGGAAAGCCTTCTTTAAGCTCCTAGGTGTGGCCATCAACCTTTCCTCTGGTCATCACTCTCAGACCAACGGGCAAACCGAGCATAAGATCCAGGAAGTGGGGCGGTTCCTCTGTACCTTCTGCCATGGCCCCCAAAACACCTGGAACCAGTATCTGGGCTGGGCCGAGTATGCACAGAACTCTCTCCATCAAGCTACCACTGGGCTCACTCCTTTCCAATGCATACTCTGTTTCCAGCCCCCTCTCTTCCCCTGGAACGGCGAACCATTGGATGTACCATCTGTCGATTACTGGTTCTGGGAGAGTGAGGGGGTCTGGGACCAAGCACATCAACATCTGCAAAGGGCAGTGCGTAGGCAGACCACCACAGCAGACCGACGTCGTTCCCAAGCTCCTGAATGTCAAGTCGGCCAAAAGGTTTTGCTATATACAAGGGACATCCGCCTACGCCTGCCCTGTAAAAAATGGAGTCCCAGGTTTGTTGGTCCCTTCACACTCGTGGAGCAGGTCAATCCAGTAACATATAAACTCCAACTACCAGCACAATACATGATCCATCCCACGTCCCATGTGTCTCTTCTTAAACCCTTTCACGAACCCCTGTCTGTTTCCACAGAGCCTGGCCGTGCAGAGGAACCCCCTCCTCCTATGGTGGTAGACGACGGACCATCTTCACCGTCAAGGAGATCCTAGATTCCTGGCGCTGTGGTGGTAAACTTCAGTACCTCATGGACTGGGAGGGGTATGGCCCTGAAGAGAGATCCTGGGTGTCTCGAGACAATGTCTATGATCGCACAACCCTGACAGAATTCCAGATCGTCCTGCACCCCGAAGTAGAGGCCGACCACCACAACGTTGGAGTAATGTAATGTTACATCCATCCCAGGCTCCACCATCACTCCCTCACACAGATCACAATCACCAGAATACTGAGCACCTGCCGCTATCACCTGACGCCACGAACTGCCTCATCAGCGCACCCTATATAACCACACACCACATCAGTCATTGTCCGAGCTCGTTCCTGAGAAGTGGACTCTTAGAACTCCCTCTGTGGATTCTAATACTTACCAACGAACTAACCTTTGCTCACTGTCTCCTAGATCTCCTCTGTGTCTCCAGGATTCTAAGGATTCCTCCGTTGTGGTTGTCATCGTGTTTGTCCTGTGCCTTCTCGTCTCCACCTGTGAACAGAAAATAACTATATCAACGAACTGGTTTATCATCCTTAAATGTGTCTGCAATGTTTACTCACCTGATATATCGTCTGTTGTGTTCTCACCTGTGAACTCATTGTCACAATAAACATTGCTGCTTTTACTTGCCTTCAGTCTCCAGTCCGCTTCGTAACAATTATACATTTAATAAGTATGGATCTAAGATCTACCCTACATGTAATTTCAAAGGTTTATTATATCAAGATGAATGTGACTATACCTTCATCACCACCTGCCTCAGATTAATTATTGAAAAAGGTAAAATTCTTAAAAAAAAAAATTGGAAAGTGGATGGGGCTATATCCTAATTTGAAGTGGTATCATTGGTCCTTATATTACACTCGGTTGTGAAATTTATGGTTTGATCCTTGTTCACAGTCTTCAAAAACATGAAACTAAAAAGAAAACTTAATTTCACCTACTGGTCTGCAAGTAGAAGTTTCTTTTATTCACTCCTAAAATATTTAAATATAGAAACTTCATTTTTCTCAAACTGTATGGCATATACTCAAAACTTTCATTTGGCACAATTTTAAATTACTTTGTGGACAAACTTTTGTAGTCATTTTGGGCTATAAAAGGTGTTCTAATGTTAAATCACATGACAGGAGAAAAAACAATGCCCAAAGAGCCGCTATTGTTGAATAATGACTCTCAATTTCCACTAAATTAGACAGAAAATTCCTGCCTTAACTCCTGCCAACAAACTTGGCAATATTCTCACTGTCATCAGCATGTACCAATCATGCTAAACCTGCCATTTTGTCTATGTGGAAGAATTATATATATTCAGATAAGGAGATCGGAGCGGACGAGACTTTAGGTGAGCGGATCCAAATGCAAAGCTTTATTCACAGGCATGGTCAAACAGGCAGGGTCGAACATCAGCAAACAGATATGCATAGTCCAGGTACAATACAAAGATAATGTAAAACAACGAGACTGTGCTAAACCGTAAGTAAAACTCGGCGAAAAGAGCAGGATCTGATTGTGTGTTATATAGTCTGTGTGATTTCATTCAGGTAAGCGTGTGATTGGTGACAGATGCATGTGTGCAATCAGTGCAATGAATGATGGGAAATGTAGTCCGGGGAAAGTGCAGCAGTCTGTGACATAGACTGTAAAAAAGCTAGACGACGCGCCTTCATTCACTTTCATTGAAGAAATGCTTCCTGAGCATTGTCCCAATAGGGTGAGACTATATTGTGCTGATTTGAGTCTGCAGTCTGGTCCAAAAAACCACAGAATCACCCTTACTGTATATTAATCTTGTGCAAATACACATAAAAACACTTCTATTCAACATTTAGTACTGGAGTTTGATGCAAATCATGCTGGAAACTCCTCATATATACCTCATATATACCTTACTTTTGTCCCCCTGACGTTCATGCTGCAACAAATCGAAATGATAATTAGCTTGAAATTTGATTGCAAAATAACTTTCTCATTCTTAACAGAAGTAAATAACACGTTTTTTTTTACAATATAGACGCTAACAGATTTTGGTATTCATATAATATATACATTAGGCTTTTACTGCCAGATGGCTATTAAGTAATTGGCTTTTGGAGGGTTTTCCTAATGTCTGGGAAAGGAAATGCAGAGGCTATATTTCTTCTCATGTCACAGTATTCAGGCTTTAGCCAATTGTTCTCAGCCCTTAAGTGGCACCCATGCTGAAGATCATTGATCAAGTCAAATAATTTCATTTAGTCCTTATTGCTTTTGTGCTCTGAGATAGTTCCACCTGACATTTAGTGCAGCATTGAGTGAATGGGCGATCTCTGAAGATGTCGGAATCACAGAGCAAGTGACTCATGTGACATACTGTATGTACGATTTTCGATATTCCACATAAGTACAGATGGAAAAAGAAGCATACATATGATTTGAAAAGACCAAGCAGAGAAAACTGTGAGGCTATTGCTTAATGTTGGGGTAGAAGTGACTTGCAAGACAAATTTACAGTAAAACATTTTTACAGCAAGATACTGTTAAATTCTTACTTTTTTACTTTTTGTAAATATATCTGAGCCAACAATACACTTTCAAAAGTTATTCATGACCTATATATATATATATATATATATATATATATATGTTATGGTCATCTTTTTTATTGTATTCTTATTGTAACATATGAAATTGCTTTTTGAACAAGAAAAAACATGATTTTTTTATATGTAACTGATCATTTAGGTTTAGTCATTTCTGTCATTTATAGAAATGACAGGTATGGAGAGGAAGGATGAAACTCTTAACGTCTTATTTTGACGTTCATGTTTTTCAACGATTATACAAATGCACATGAAATTTAAAATAATGACATGTAGGCCTATAGATAAATAATTTATATATATTATATATTTATTACTTTGTTTGTGGGTCATATAGAGAGAGAGACTTAACCTATTGTCTATTATTAGTTGTGTTCATGATAGGGAATTCACTGGCTTATTCCCAATGATAACAATAATGTGAACTGTAAAATAAAGTAAATAAAATAAGTTGGAAGCAGGAGCTCTCACTACAACCAGAATGGTCATGTTACCTCGGTTCTGTCAACACTGTATTGCACTGCATGCATTTTAAAAATCCTACTTATTACTTACAAAGCTATGCACGGTTTAGCTCCTTTGACTGAATGCATTATAGTCCTTCACATATATTGAGATCTCAAAATTCTATCCAATTGATAATACCAAGAATATCCAAATTAACTGCTAGTTGTATGTGCTTTTGCTATGTGCACCTAAACTCTGGAACAGTCAGCTTTGTTCAGACAAATGCCGTTTAAATCTAGATTAAAGACCCACCTTCCATTCTCATTAGCCAGTTTAAATTTCAAATCCATTAAAGGGTAGTTAGCCTGCATAAATTAGGTCAACTGAAACTCGGAACACTTCCCATAACATCATAAGAAGAACTGCATTCATATCATCCGTTTTATCCTTATTCCGAAATCACAGTAGTCAGTTTGATACAGTCCATTTCCAGATCAAATGATAGACCCGCACCTAAAGACAAGCAGAAACCATGACAACAGGACGAGCCCCAGAGACAGATCCCCTGTGAAGACTTCATTGACATGGCAGTCATTGGTTTGGCCAGAGTACACAATAAGATAGCTATACAGTCAAGTCTGGTAACAAGATTTTTTCTCTATGTGGGTTCCTTGCCATTGTTGTCTCTGGCTTGTTTAGTTGGGGACACTTAGTATTCGGCAGTATTGATTGCACTGACATTATTTAATGCATTATTTGTGCACTGTTTAAAAAAATAGTGATACTGTTGATAGCCGCCATATTCTTTGTATTATTATTTTATCATTTTTGACATTGATGGAAACCAGGTTGTGACAGATAGAAGTATAGTTTGCACTGTGTGTACTAATGGTACTTTGTATTGACTGTACTGTTATTTAACAACATAGTGACAGCTGCCAAAATATCTCTCCAAAAGACTCCCAGTAAACAAAACAGCACATGCCATTATTAATGTGTTCCTCGCAGCCTCATTATTTGAAAATTCAATATGGCATCCATCAAATTGATCATCGGATCAAGGGTTCAACTAGACTGTACAACATTAACCTTTCCACGTCTCCAATGTTTTTCTGACCTCTAGTCTTTACTTCTTAATAGATGTGTGATTGCATGTGAGTTGAGTCAATACTGTATGTGGTGTGAAGTGAATCGCTGGTTTTCCATTTATTTTTCCTCCAAACAGGAATGGTAATGATCACTGGAGCTCTAAAACATATTTTTTCATGCTGAGTGGCTGTCTACAGATGGACTTTTTTGGGACAGCATAGGATGGTTTACTTTTCTAATTCAGAAATGAGGCATGAAAGCCCAAGTTAATGGGAAGCAAGGTGTGAGAATCTGGAAACTAGTTATGTGTGATCATTACACATGATATATGTGGCAGAAGGATGTCATTAGAGATGTCAGTGGGGTGCAGATAATCTACACAAACAGCAGTCAGTTTGAAATAATGATGAGTGTAATGAGACTGTTTGGCTGGTACACAGTCAAGAGTGGGAATTTCTGTTATAGCAGGCTGTTGTTTGACCAATTCTGAACGGGAACAGCATTACAAAGAACTTTTGATCCACAGTGTTTTATATGACACTGTTATGTTCTCTTTAACGATGAGCTAGACTGCATGGAGAGTATTTTTTTTACTTCACCGCGGATGTAGCATATATCAAATGCAGATAACACAGTGTCATATAAAACCCTGTCATGGCAGTTCCGCATTTTTAAGGGACATTTATGAGAGGAAAGTTTTGCTTTGCTCTTGTGAAGGTTCAGTGAAGCGGTTCTATTTGCTTGGGGGCAGAGTGGCAAGAAAGATTAGATATGAATTCCAAATTTGATTGCTAATTACACTTTAGCAACCAAGACTCTGTGAAGTTTCACTCATAACCTTATTTGCATATCACAGATAATGTGTAATTATAAAAAATTAAAGTCCAAAACTAACTTAATTATTATCTTTCACTGTAGTTGTTTATTATTTTTCCACCTCGTTACATATTCAGTGGGCTGTGCAGGGTGAAGGGTGAAGGCTGGATTGCCCACCTCTCCTGAGCATCATAACTCAGCCAGCTGTCGTTTTGCCAATGAATGTAAATTAAAGAAAAGCTTGCATGTACTGAACAGAGCTTAATGATGCGGGACAGTGACCCATTCCTGGAAATTTCTTTCTCAGTTTACGTAAAGGAGCACTTCTTGTTTACGGAAATACCAACCCATGACTCATTTTTTTTTTATACTGGAAAATGTAATTAAGCACCACTAAATCAAAAGACAGTTGTTTTTTACTGACACTAGACAGTGAATGCTAGCCCGTGTGAAAATGAGATTAAGCTATCTTAATTGTAAATCACTGGTTTATTGATGAATAATAATAATTTAAAAAAAAAACTGTTTCTGAATTGGCATATTTATTTATATGTATATATGATAAAAAAGAAGGTGCAGAAACGATTATTACTCAGAAAATGCAACAATTAGTTATTAAAAAAAAGGACACATAGTTTTATTTTTTGATTATTTTTGTTTGTTCGTAAAATATGCTCCAACAGTCTGTTTTATTACCATTTTGTAAAATGTAGTTTAAAGTGTATATGACGTTAGTAGCTGGAAAATAAGAAAGACAGAAATATAAAATAATGAAATTGAAAGTTAATTCAATTTCATTATGCTATTTATTATAGATATCTAAATTCTAAATATCTAAATTTGCCTACTTGGCTAAAAAAAATGGGGGAAGTAAATCAAGAAAGAAAGAAATAGCTAACAAAACAATTAAGAATGAATAAACTTTAATTTGTTCATAGTAAATAAAACCTGCTCAGTTAATTCATATTTTAATTTTTTATCTAATTTACTTTGTTTAAAAAAGGAAAAAGCAATTCAAGAAAGAAAGTTTAAAATAAAGTATAACAATATAAAATAACTAAACTTAATTAAACTGTTAATCGTAAAATAAGCTTGCTCCGTTATTTCATTCCTTAAATTCTACGTTACTTGGTTAAAAAAAAAGAAAGAAAAGCAACCCGTCCAGCCCTTCTCTCTCTGTCTTTTTTTTTCTACCAGGAAGGAAGACACGTAGTTAAAACAAACGTCGTTTCATTGGTGGAGCGAGAGTTGGTGGGCGGGCCTGACGCGTGTGTTTACTAAGCGCAATCAGTGATTGGTTATTTGTTTAAATGCCTTTGGTCTGATTGGTCTGCAGTTTGTCACTGTTGACCAATCTTTGCCAAGCGGAACTATTTGAAAATCGTGGCGTGCGCATCACAATGAATGAACAGCTGGTGTTGTCTCGCTGTTTGAACAGTGCAAGAGAAAGGTGAGTTCGGCTCCTACGTTAAATAAATATGTATTTGCGTGACATTTATTGTCGATGTCAAGTTGCAGTTGGGATTCAAGTCTGTGAATATTTTTTTATGATTTTACATTTAGCTAATTATTTAAATCTAAAGCTTAAACCAAGCCCTCTATAAACCCTGCCTCGATATTACTTTGACAAATCAAGTCATAAGTTAAATCAATCAAACGCTTTAAGCAGTTCTTTTATGTTCTCTTCAGGCAAAATGTTGGGACACATTGAGCCATCTGAGCTTCAGTGCTCCGTGGCAGTGGAGCGCTTGAATCCAGCAGGTCAAGCCATCAAACGGCAGCTTATCCGCAAAGCCACCGTCACATTAGGGCGGAATGAGTTTCAGGAGATTGTACTGCGGGTTCACGATGGCAAAACTCCACAAAATTTCATGCTGCGTGATTTCCAGCTCTTCACGCGCTTCGCTAAGGACGGTAAATGCACTGTTAAATTCATCCCCGAAAGCACACAGGTTCTGGTGTCTGATTGTCCACCGGATCGTTTGAAGATGTTTCTGAAGACGCTCAGCATCAAACATCAAGCATCCCAAGGCACAAAGCCTATGAGTGATAGGGATAAACTACGAGCTGGCCTTCCTAGAGCATTTGAGACCCTCAGTCCACTCCAGCTTAAGGATGTGCAGAAGGCCAACGAGATTAGAAGTAAAGTGAATGCACCAATCCAACCCAAAGGTCCTTCAGAGAGATCTGTCAATAAGGCCCTGGGTGAAAGGAAGCCAGTAAAAAGACCCAGACCTGAATGTGATGCTAGTCTGGTATGTTCATCCATTTGTACACGACTCGTTCACAAGTGCTTACATTTTTGTTATTAAAGACATTATTAAAGTAGGTTAACTCAATAAAATCTCTTGACCTGCACTGCATTCAGCACATTTTAAAAATTATTTTGACAGTACAGTAAATGCATATTAATGTATGTCTATTAAAAAAATATTGACTAAATTTGATCAATTTAGAAACCAATTAATTTTAGTAAAGTCATATTTCAACAACCGCATGTAAAGGTTTAATGTTCTTCTGTGGTGCATTCATCAGCATTATGGACTAAATTCATAATGAAGGAAAATTTACCATTGGCTAGCTTCGGTAAATTGCATTAAATTGACACATTTGTTTAATATTGTACAGGGTCCCTGCCAAATATGTTATTATTTGCCTGTTTAGGTTAAAGCACTTCATCCCAATAAGAAGCCTGTATTGGTCCTACCTGTGGCACAAAAGCTCAGCAAAGAACAAGTTGCAGTTCTCCATGCAGTCTTGAGTGGCAAGAATGTGTTTTTCACCGGCAGTGCAGGTAATTTATTTTTAATTTTATTCATTCATGGCCACATATTGTTTTGAATAGAGCTCTTGTACTTAATTGCATTTTCAACAGCTCTGTTCATGACTTTATCTTAGGTACTGGAAAGTCCTTCTTGCTCAAAAGGATAATAGGCTCCCTGCCTCCAAAAAGCACATATGCAACAGCAAGCACAGGTGTTGCGGCTTGTCACATAGGAGGGACCACTCTACACAGTTTTGCAGGTTAAATACATTTACATGTCTATGAATTATAGGGCAATGCTTTCTCCAGTTCTCTTGATGCGTTGAAGTTAGAATGGGTCAGTAATGTTTGCTTGTTTTCACTCATGTCTCTGAAAAAATGCAGCTGCAGTGTTTAGTAGAAAATCTCTATATAATTAATGATGGCAAATGTTTTATGGAATGGGTAGTATCCATTCATTCCAAACCAAACCGTAATCATTGGTGACGTTTTTTTTTTTTTACTGTGCACACTCTACAGTATAGTCACTTTCTTGAAGTGTCATCATGTTTGACACATTTCTCATATCTTAAGTGTTGTGTGCTGATGTGTGTGAGTTATTTTAGTTTTTCTTGTTATCAGGTATTGGTTCCGGCTCTGCTCCTCTTGAACAATGTATTGAGCTTGCTCAGCGTCCTGGAGTGCTGCAGCACTGGACGTCTTGCAAACACCTCGTTATTGATGAAATTTCAATGGTGGAAGCGGAGTTCTTTGACAAACTGGAAGCCGTAGCCAGGTGAACCACACTCCGAACTGTTCATGATACCAATTTATTCCAGTGCACTTAATTTTCCACATGGGTAAAATTCAATTGAACATAAATTAATGTGGTGATAAAGGTTATTATTTTTTGGTGTTGTTTCTAACGGTTTAGTAATTTCATTTAATGTGATTAGTTGCATCTGATTTTGTAATTTTCTCCTAATGAACACCAGATGGCAAATGAAGATTTGAATGTGATTTGGATCAGAATTAGCAATTGAATTCAAAACATTCCATCAATTCTCAAATCCCAGTCTAGTACTTCGCATCTTTTTGAAGAAGAGTAACAATGTATACATTTTGTAAAATAAAATGCAACCAGAGTTGCATTCTAAAACAAGTGTCAGCTGTATATTATGTGTTTTTAGATCCATCAGAAGATCCACTGAGCCGTTTGGAGGGATTCAGCTAATAGTGTGTGGAGATTTTCTTCAACTTCCACCTGTAACAAAAGGAAAGGACAAGGCACGCTTTTGTTTTCAGGTACTGCTTTCCTCATTCAAACCAAGAATAATTATATTTGTTTCCACACCGGCATGTAATTATTTTGTTTGTTATAAGCATATTCTGCTATTACTTAATAGCTGCCACTTCACATTCGGGCACTTGTTCATCAGCTTTCTAAATCTGATATTGTTCCTCTGTGTCAATGTTATTTGTTGTCTTTTTCTTATAGAATTATAATTAGTTACTAACCTCATTGTGAACAAGCCTTTAGGGATCATTGCTTGTTCGCTTCAGTCTTTACATGACTTTGGTTGAACCCTTCAAAGCAAAAAGTTCAATCAAAAAGAAAAGTCTGTTTAGCTTTTTTTTAAAAATCCTGATATTTGTCCCTACGTGACATTTCATAAAGTTCCTAAATTAAAAAATGCAGTCCGTATGAATCGAGTGTTTTAATCCAAATCTTCTGAAGAGAATAGATCCCTCTGAGCAGATTTAATTTAGGCTTAACATTACCTACAAAGAGAGTCATATGAATTTCTTTTAGCATGTCTTCATGAACTTTCTAAAGCAAGTTTTGGTGGAGCGGATTTTAAATTGTGGGACATAAATTTAAGGTTTAATTAAAAAATCGGTGGAATTTTACTGCGTTTGGAATGCGAGTAAATCCTGAACCTACTCGTTTTTAAATGACTTGCAATTTAAAATTTGGCCTAATAGAACATACCAGTTTTGTTTTCTCGTGTGTGTGTAACAACAGTTTTGAACATCTCGATTCTACATTTACTTATACATTTTTGCCCGCAGTCGAGAAGCTGGCGGAAGTGTATCCACATGAACATGGAGCTGATGGAGGTGCGCAGACAAACAGACAAGGCCTTCATCTCTCTCCTCCAGGCTGTGAGAGTGGGCAGGTACCACTTATTACATCCACAGTGTAGTGCTGTGAGTCACTGGCTCTGAGTGTTACTGAGATAAAGTCCATGTGGTTCAGGGTCTGGGGTTTTTTTTTTTTGTTTTTTTTTTCTCTTTACAACCTAAGGTGGTTCTTGTAGGAGGGATTTGAATGTTTCAAGCTCCATCTTGTAATCAATCAAGCTGTCAATTTATTCAGCGGATTATCTTGATTGGTCCCCTTCTGTAGAGTCACAGAGGATGTTACTGCACAGCTACTGAAAAGCGCCTATCACAGCATCGAAAGGGATGGTATCCTAGCAACCAGGCTGTGCACACACAAGGATGATGTGGAGCTCACTAATGAGAATAAACTCAAACAGTTACCAGGTTAGTCATACAGAAATACCATTTCAAGCTGTAGATGGTTTGCAGGTTGAATCAGCTGGTAGATGTTCTGGTACCACTGGCAATGCTGTGAAGTGAATGGTATTGACTGAGATCCTGGAAATAGAAATAACTATTAGAAATCTGATTTATAAGTGACGATAAAGCACTAGAAACTACCTATGACAATGTATAGGAGTACATTTATTTAGTTTTAAAAGTGCACAAACCGTAAGATACACAAATTACGTTTTCCATTTTATCTAGTCTATTATGTGTTTCTCTTGCAGGGGTCATGCGAGTGTTTGAGGCTGTTGATAGTGACCCTATGTTGTTTCAAACAATTGATGCACAGAGTCCAGTGAGTCGACTGTTACAGCTGAAAGTGGGAGCTCAGGTAGGTGTTTCCCAAAACCCTTACTGGCAAACATTTGAATTTACAAATCAAGAGCAAATGTTGAAAGAAACTTTTTACTACTTCAGGTCATGCTCACTAAAAACCTGGATGTCCAGAGGGGTCTAGTGAATGGAGCCAGAGGAGTAGTGGTTGACTTTCAGCCAGGCAATCAAGGTACAACTGACTGTATAAAGATGACTGGCGCTTTAAACACACCTTTTTTAATTTGTCACACTTGCATGCCTATCTTCATAAAAATGTGGTAAATAAGTGGGTACATGTAAAAAATAATGTCCAGGTTGTATTCTATTACATAATCAGAAAGAGCTATTGTTTAAAATAATTGGAAGCCAGTCTTTATGTAATTAGCCATTATTACTAACTTAATTTACATTGGCTAATACAACACTGGCAGTAGTACAAACACTTTTCATTTTAAAAGACCCCAATTACTTAAACATTGTGTGAGATGTTGTGACACACCGTCATTCGTGACCACCCCCTCCTCTTGCAGGTCTCCCTCGGGTACGATTCCTTTGTGGGGCTGTTGAGGTAATAAAGAGAGAGCGCTGGATGTTTAAAGCTTCAGGGGGGCTGTACCTGAGCCGACAGCAGCTGCCACTGAAACTGGCCTGGGCCATTTCAATCCACAAGAGTCAGGTGAGCTCTATTGTCATGTCCCACCATGAGTCATTTTGCATAGGTAGTAAGCTACTGAGTCAAACCTGTACCAACTGACTGCATGAAATGAAATGATTTAATTTTACAAAATTGTGCCGTTGATCTCGTACTTCCCCAGAGGAAATTACCATATGATTCAATTGAAAATGCTATTAAAATAAAAATGACTTGGCTCAGGAAAAGTGTTTTTACGTCTTTGTGAGCAGATGCTCAGGTGCTGTTGTTCTGGTTTGGTATGGTTCTTGGGACTATTTACCCATCTTTTCTTACTATGTGCTTTCTGCGGGGAACTGTCAGAGTTACTGCTTTTTAGCTCATCAGCTGTCTGATGTCAAATGTTTGAGAAACCTTGCATGTGTCCCAATGCTCAGTAGAGGAACTGAGGAAAATATTAAATCAATTCCTCATAGCTATATGGGTCTGACACTCTCCAGTGTTACATGCCAACAATGGCTTGATTTGATTTTAGCACTATAATTGACACAAGCAAATGTACATTTTATTAAAGCAATAGTTCAACCCAAAATGAAAATTCCTTGTTTACTCATCCTTATTTTATGCCGAGTGGTTTTTATTGACGGAACCACTTTTGTTCCCATTGACTTAAATTCTGTATTGTTTCATAATATTGTAAAATGTGTTTTCTAACAGTGACTTGTTAAATTTACTGGTTTATATCTTCAAGCTACAGTATTTATTTTTTATTTTTTATTTTTATTTTTTTTTGTTCACTTACGACCAAAACAGAACTGATTCTGAACATCCCCAACCATCCAAATGACCTTTTTTATATACATATATATATATATATATATAATTGAATATTAAAAGAATGAAAAAAAAAAAAAATTTGTGTCAGATGAATGTCAAATTTTGATAGCTAGAGTGCTAATTATCTACTGATGAACATGCACCCTTTAGTATGGGGGTGTTCATTCCTGCTTCTTGTGGGCCACTGTCCTGCAGTGTTTGGCTCCAACCCCAATTAAACACCTGAAATGGCTAATCAATGTCTTACTAAGTGTACTAGAAACTTCCAAGCAGGTGTGCTGAGGGAAATTGAAGCTAAACTCAAGTGGCCCTCCAGGACCAAGTTTTAACACCCCTGCTTCAGCAGCGTAATGAATTAAATTAACAATTTACTAGCTTGAGTAACCAGCCTATTTGCTTTGTGTCATAGTTAGCTTTGACGGTGAGAGATCCAATACCATAAACAAAATCAAACTGATTATTGAATGAAATTAATGCTGGGTTTCTTGATTGATTGCTGTGTTTAGGGCATGACTCTGGATTGTGTGGAGATCTCTTTGGCACGTGTGTTTGAGAGTGGTCAGGCCTATGTTGCTCTGTCACGGGCCCGGAGTCTGGAAGGCCTGCGTGTGATGGACTTTGATCCGCGAGTAGTGCAGGCCAACCAGGACGTGCTGCTCTTTTATAAGAGACTGAGGAAAGAGAGACTCCTCATGCAGGTCAGTTCACCCTGGACAATCACTCTGTTCCTCAGATGAATGCCCTTTTCTCTGTTAGACTAGACTGGCTCAATTTAAAAGATGAATCAAAATGATTTTAGATTGGCTAATAAAAGTCCCCCAGGAACCTCAAATAACTGGATGATTTTACAGTAGTTGTTTGAATTGAAATCCCCTAATTTCAATAAGGCTTTCATTGATGTAGGAAGATTATTATTATAGGTCTCTGATTGTTATCTCATTTTCTTCCCCCAGTCCTCAATAAATGACTTCGTTGGACAGAGCAATAAGGAGAATTCTCGTTGGTGAGGTGATGTGGAACTCTCATTTTCATATGCACTGTGTGCATGAACGAATCGGGAACATGAAACTCATTGTAATTCAGTTATCATTTCTTATTGGGTAAATTATGATACCCTGCTTTTCAACTGAGCAATTATTTATTTTTATACAGCTTGCCTAAACCCTGTTTTATGTGACCATGTATTTCTTTTTAATAAAATTTTCTTTGGTTTTATACATATGTTTTGGTTTTATTATGAAAGTGTCAGGTTTTTACTGTCATGTGCCAATGTAGAACACGCTTTCATGGGCTGTTCTAGCTCAAGACTTTTATAGCAAATACCAAACAAGGTTTTTCCCTCTATCAAACGAAAAGGCCAAATATATAGCTATTACATTCTCACACCGACAGAAGGTTTAAGGAGCAGTGTTGCCAACTATTTCCAATGAAAAGTAGCTAAAACCTGCCCGAAAAGTAGCTAAATGTTGCCAGATGAGGCCA
>JAUMHQ010000046.1:566329-582576 GCA_032361165.1 Enteromius paludinosus | reverse complement strand
ACTTTATTGTATGTATTTTCTGTTAATAAAATAGCCTCTCCGAGGCGTGACGTCACTCCCACTGCGTCTGTGTTGGCCCCCGCGTGACAATATATATATATACATTTTTAAGTGCTGAAGAAAGTAGATATAATCATAAACAACATTTGTTTGAGTTTGCTGTTGGTCTGTAGCTATTGATAAAATTTTACATTAATTAAAGGGATAGTTCACCCCAATTCAAGTCATTACTTGTCGCCCAATATTCAAAACACAAATTAAGATATGTTTGATGAAATCCGAGGACTTTCTAACACTCTGTAGACAGCAACTGACACTTTCAAGGACCAGAAAAGTGGTAAGAACATTTTTGCATTCAACAATTTCTTCTCTTCAGTCTTCAGTCTTCGATGCACATTCATGACAGTACCATGCATTCCAATGCAAATATGCACAAAATTCATCTTTGAGCACAAAAAATATTTTTTAAGTTTAAATAGCTAATGTCAAATGGGCTATTTTAAAATTGTTTTTAGTATACCTTTCCGGGCCTTGAATGTGTCAGTTGCATTGCTGTCTATGCAGGGTCATAAAGCTATTGGATTTCATCAAATAATATTTAATTTGTGTTCTGGAGATGAGCAAAGATTTTGCGGGTTTGGAACGACGTAAGGGTGAGTGACTAATAACGGAATTTTCATTTTAGGGTGAACTATCCCTTTAAAATTCAGCACACTGAAGTATTGGGTACATTTTTATTCACACTAAACATTTTTTTTTCAGTGCTTTTAAGTATTGTGCAAAGGATTTTTTAAGTGTGTTTTGGGATTGCCTTTGCTGTGAAGGATATGTGTGATATGTTGGCAATAAGAGAGTATCTTGGCAGGCAGCTTAATTAAGATGTCTACCTTTTGGTCGAGAGCATGCTTATGATGATTTTAAAATGCGGCCTTTGTGGGCAGCTCATTAGCTTTTGAGATGAAGTCAGTGTTGTTATGCCAGCTTATTATAAAATACTTGAATAAATTCATTTATAAATATAGGCAGTCGCGGTTTGTGCTTTCTGGGCCTGTTTCCAGAATACAACAACATATTTGAGTTTGTTAGCGCTTGACCTACACAGTACAATAGAGTATGACCGATCACTAATAGCAGTTGTCAAATTTCTCCACCTACAGTCTGAGCTGCACTAGATAAAATTTCCATTTTCCTCCAGTGTTTCTGCCTGTTTCTTTACCCCAATGTATTGATTGACTTAGATGGTCAGTTTTTAATAAAAGCAAGGCTTGGCACAGGTAGGTTTTTTTTTTTTTATTAGATGGCTTGGTTACTTTTTTAATTAATGTTGGTATAAATAGATATGACTCCATGAGAAAGAGACACATTTATAAACACACTTTTGCAATAACGGCGTGCACAAAAGATTTTCTTTTGATAGTCCACTATAGGTATTCTACAAGTAGCTACTAATGACTGATGCTTAAATGACTGCCAGTTAACATGTAGCTGCAAAGTAACTTATAGTTAGTAGAAAGTGGAGGATCAAAATAAAGTATCTGTATTTTTTTCTGTGATAAACCAGATTATTGAAATCAAACAGTGTGTCTTATTTTGATGAAGCATATATTGTGCTTTTGTCAAAACAAGTTTTTCGTATGCGATCTGGCGTCATATATGCCCATAAGCAAACAGAGCATAAGCACATATCTCTTTCTCTCTCTCCGTTGTTTAATTAGACTTTATTTGTGAATTTTAAGATGACAGAGGGGGGTAGATTTGCGACAAGCTGTCAGCATCCTGCTGTTTGTTCTCTATGCAACTTTCGAGCGAAGTCCTACCACCATAGCCGACTTAATCTGTCTATTTCAGTACTAATTGTTTTGGATCTGTGGATAAAAACAGAGAACTGGCAGCGGTCCACCGGCTCGCCCTCATGGGAAACTGCAAGGCTCAATGCAGAAAATGCCGCATAAGTTGTCATATCAGGCAGAAAGAGGGAAGATACTATTGCCTCTCACTGAACCTCCTACACCTTTCTACTCACTCTGGGGATATAAATAGATCTTGGATATATAATACATTGTTATATTATGCATGCATGCCACATAAGGATGTCACTTCCAGTGCTGGCCTGTGACTCACTTGTCAAAGACACTCAAATCTGTGTGGGGAAGCATGGGCTCTGCATATTTATACGGTTATTCCTCAAACTCCAATTAAGTGTCAAAATATGCCGCATCTCAGCACTTCTGTCTGGCACGGTTTGGAGATAAGCGCTGCAGGTTTGCGCATCCAAAATGCGTCTTGAGTTGCGGTAAATTTGGTTTGGCTTATTGCTTTCTCAGTCGTGGATTGTTACAGGGTTTATTTTGAGAGCAAAGACATCTGTTGTGCCACTTCAGTAGGCAAATCTGCCCGTGTGCCAACTCCCGCACAGAGGAGCCGGGCAAAAGGGCCGCTGAGCGGGTGCTGAAGCTGGCGGGGCAGCGTCTCTGTCACGTACTCAGAGGTGTCCCTTCACCTGCCGTGATCCTTCCCTTTCCGCTGTCTTTCAGATGCGTCTTATCTTCACACACACAAGCCATTTCCTGTCTGCCCTGTCTGCCTCAACCCTGTCCGCCTATGCAACAGCGCAATTGTACATCACTCTCAGTTTTCTCATGAGTCTGGAAACATGGGATTCCAGGAGAAAACGAGCAATTTTATGAGCAATTGTTCACTTCATTAAAGCATACTGTGCACCTACTGCTGAGTTCGGGTAATTGCTCTGAGTTGTTCATTTCCTATTTATGCAGCCTGTATTTATGTTGTGAACACAGACTGACCTACAAAGATGAGGGAAATGGTGGATGTTTTAGGCCCTTAATGGGTTAGATCACTCAAAAATGAAAAGGATGACTGCATTCACTCACCCCCAGGTCATTAAAAACCAAAGAAATGGAACATGAATGTAGAAATTTGAGTTTTTCTGGTTGCTCCTGGCATGCGATTGCTATACTCACGCTAGATATATATACAGCATATATCTGACCCTGGACCACAAAACCAGTTATAAGGTCATTTTTCTGAGATTCATACATAAAATAAATAAGCTTTCCATTGATGTAGGGTTTGATTTGAAATTATTTTAAAATCTGGAATCTGAGGGTGCTAAAAAAATCGAAAATGAACTTTAAAGTTATTTAAATTGAGATCTTATTTAGAAGCACAACTGTTTTCAACACTAATCAAACCAACCGAATCGGCATGTTTGAGGGATCATGTAACACTTAAAATTCAGCTTTGCCATCGCAGGAATAAGCTACATTTTTAAAATATATTCAAATAGAAAATAGTTCATTTAAATTGTGAAAGTATATCTAAATATAACATGTTTTACAGTATTTTTTAACAAATAAGTGCTGTCTTGGCCTGCAGAAGAGATTACTTTTGAAAACATTAAAGAACAGACCCTAATCTTTTGAACAGTAGCAAATATAAGTTGATTTTCATGCTGCTTTTCCATATTTTTAAGCTTCAGAGCGTTGGTGCTTATTACTTAGAACTGTTTGGACAGGAGCAAAGAGCATATTATTATAAATCACCGTTTGCATTCATCTGGGGGAAAAAAAAGGTTATACGTTAGGAACGATGTTAGAGTGAGTTAATGATGACAGAATTTTCATGTTTCTGGTGAATTATTTCTACAATGTCTGTCTGCAGTCTGTACATCACGGTGTCAGAAGTTCTTGATTTCCCGTGTGGGTGAAGACTGGATCTTTCTCATCCTCTTGGGGCTTCTCATGGCATTGGTCAGCTGGGCCATGGACTACACTATTGCCTTCTGCCAGCAAGGTGAGAGAGAGAAAAGAATGAAAAGAAAGAAAAGGACAATTGTCCGCTTGCCAGGGTTCCATGAAAGTACAGATGGTGTCATTTAATCAGTCAAGTATAGTTTTTTTTTTTCCAGTGGGATATCGTCATTGAGTGTAATCTGGGACGGAAGGCACATTAATGCCTGAACAAACTGGTGCCAAATCACTGACCTCTTTTTACAAAAGAATGAGTTTATTTACCAGGACTGGGGTGTGGCAGTTCAGTCAATTAACAAAAAGGCACAGAATTGTTTTAGCACTTATCAAGGACAGTTTTTTGTAGCACTGCAGAATTAATCAACATCAAGTGATTTCTATATATAAAACAACTCAAAGATTTACAAAAATGACAGATATAGTACTTTTAGATGTTAGTTCTATCCTCACCAGAGGTTTATTTATTTATTTATTTACGTTTCAAGCCACTGCCATTGTTTTTGATGATTTACACCTAAATTTGACGGCCTTCAGAACATTTTCTGATATGCATATATGAACATGTTATATATCGAAATAAAGAGCCGACCCTCCGTTTTTAAACAAGCAAACCTTTTATTCCGTCTCAATGTGTTCATGTTTTATCACCACTTGAATGCAGATAGGTTTAATTAGAAGTACAGCGTTTTGGACAACAACAAAAAAAACGGAGAACTTGGAATTTTTATTAAAGTACTGCATTTTCAAGCAAAATAAATTCAGATATCATATTGTTTCACTGGTAAATAATTGAAATTTCACCTGTAAATAATCAATTGAAATTGGATTCAATACACACATGTTATACACACACACACACACACACACACATTTAGTCTACATACATATATACCTACATCATGTATACACAAATACTTTTTTATACAATTATACATAGATTTATATATAGATCATGCATGCACACACATATTCATATTCACGTTATTCGAGAAATAAAGACTCTAGTCATATCAACTGTTTATTTTACACTGGACCTGTTTCTCTACTTAGTTCACACCTTGGTCAAAAAATCAGGTAGTCAAATAAAAGTGCACAAGTAAATGTAGCTGTACAGTCTAAAGTTTGAATAAGTTATGGGCATTTCTTCAGTTAAAACACCTTATTTTTTTCATCCACACCAATAGGTGTCAGTACAACTTCAAGGCAACTGTCATTTGGTTAGAGAAAAAAAAAAATCAATAAATAACAAAAGTACAAGTTTGTTTCAGCTATATTGCTCTTTATCAAAAAACTATTTACAAGTAAATGAAGATGCATAGTCTGAAAATACCTAATGAAAAAAATCCATCCACACCAAGTATAAATTCTAGACAAAGTCTATGCAGAAAATTTGGCAAGAAAATGAACTTTTACTCTGAACAATTAAACAAAGGACAAGTAAACATATATGAATAGTCTATAGCTGTAACCAAATGACTATACACTATGCAGTTTTACTGTGTACTATTTTCATACCATCTAGTAGTGTATGAATTTTAGACAGTTGAGTGCATGTTGGATACATTAAGTGTCCCAACATTTTTTTGGTTCATTAAGTGCACCATCTGGGCAATATAAAGTGTGCTTTTTCCTTTTGCAATTTTCAATATGAACACTACTCACACTATTTATACTACAAATGGCATAGAACAGCGCATAAGTACACCGACTGGAAAGCATCTTATTCCTCTGCAGAGATGTAATTATATGGTGCGTGTGTGTGTATCGTGTCTGCAGCACAGAAGTGGATGTACGGTGGTCTCCACAGTAACATGTTGCTGCAGTACCTGGCCTGGGTCACTTACCCAGTGGTTCTCATCACCTTCTCCGCCGGCTTCACACAGATACTGGCGCCACAGGCAGTGGGTGAGATACGCACACTCACTCACCCATGCTCATGTAATCAATTTAAGCCGAACGGCCTTTACGTGTTCTCAGATCTCTTTGTAACCCCCCTCGTCTATTCTTCCTCTAGGCTCTGGGATCCCAGAGATGAAGACCATTCTCCGAGGTGTGGTGCTGAAAGAGTACCTCACTTTCAAAACCTTCGTCGCCAAAGTGATTGGCTTAACTTGTGCCCTTGGAAGTGGCATGCCTCTAGGCAAAGAGGTGCATGAGAGGGGATATCTGATCCTAGATAAGCGTTCTAATGCTAAAATAGTTTAAGCCTTCGCCCTGTGATCACATCTGTTATTTCTATCTCCTCTCGCATCCTCTAGGGACCATTTGTTCATGTTGCCAGTCTCTGTGCTGCTCTGTTGAGCAAATTCATGGCCTTGTTTGGAGGAATCTACATGGTGAGATGCTTTCTACTAATGCTGTCTTTTGTCAGTAACTTTCTGACGTTTCATACTTTGGTAACACTTTATAATACCTTCCACTAACAAACATTATTATAACATCAAATAATCCGAAATGTCATATACCGCGGCTCAGTTATGAATTTGCATTGTGTGAATCTCATTGCATTAGATAGCAAATGTGAACATGCTCCAAAATTGTGCTCTTTCGCATGCATGGCACAAGTTTGAATCTATCTGATATTTACAGACTCTTCTTGAAAAGGAAAAAAAGAATAATGATTGAAAAAAGTATTGATCAATTAAACATCATATAACATTTGTTAAATGCATGTTGTGGCTTATTCATAATGACCTATTAATGACAGATATTATAAAGCGTTACCAATGACTTTGTGTTTGTATCATCACTTTACATGTCACTGCACATGGAACGTCATGGCCTTGTTCTTCAAGTCTCATCTGCGTGTATCATACAAACAAGCAGCTGAGGGTTCTCTAGGGTTTTATGTTAGTCTGTGATTAGTGAGAGTACATAAGGTATCAGTTCTCAAGGGATTTGCAAGCACAGTGAATGGAGCCGTTTGGAAATCACGCTAAAATGAGTCAAACGGCCTTCTTGCGATACCATTTCTGGACTTTGTCCATAAAGTAACCTAAGAAATCACAGCTCGCCGGGGAATGGATCAATAACATGTTGTTAGAGCATAGTGAACTTGACAGAAAATCGGAGACCATAAACATTCCGGCACATTTTAACTGTGTCACTGTAATTGAATGCACTTTAATTAGGCAAATGTCAATGGCATGTTTACACAGTCAGTCAGGCAGTGGGGTCCGGGGTAACGGACCGTGCTGATAATTATTTGTCTGACACCTCATACCTGTGGGTGTTACTTTGATATTGGGATATGAGTGAGCACCAATTAGGGTCAGGGTGAAAGAAAAATACTCTGGTAGCAGGATGAAGGGGATTATTAAAGCCGGTTTCTACTACTGAATAAAATATTTTAAAAGGTAATAGTGAGTTTTTATCTCACACGTGATTTTTTTCTTACAATTTTGAGTTTACGTTGCACAATTCTGACTTTTTTCTCAAAATTGCATGGTACAAACTCGCAATTACTGTTTTTGTCAGAACTGCATGATGCAAACTCAGTTGCGAGTTATAAAACCATACACTTCTCAAAACTGGACGTTATAATTCACAATTACAAGTTTATATCTCACAATTCGTCAAAAAAATCCGAATTGCAAGTATATCCTGCTTTTCTAACTTTATGACACAATTGTGTGTAGCACTATTCTGTGGAAAATGTCAGAATTACCAGAATTTTGAGATAAAAACTTTTTAAATTCTCTAGTGAAAAAATTGGAAAATGTTGTCATGTTGAGGGAAAATTCACAAATGTGACCCTGGACCCAAGTCGTGGGGTATATTTGTAGCAGTAGCCAAAAATACATTGTATGGGTCAAAATGATCGATTTTGCTTTTATGCCAAAAATCATACGTTTATTAAATAAAGGTCATGTTCCATGAAGATATTTTGTAAATTCTCTACCGTAAATATATTAGAACTTAATTTTAGTTTATTAATAATATGCATCACTAAGAACTTGGACAAGTTTAAAGGTGATTTTCTCCGTAGATTTTTTTCAAGTTGTATTTCGGCCAAATATTATCTTATCCTAGCAAGCCATCAATGGAAAGCTTATTTGGACACAGTGCCCAGTTTTTAATCATAAGTGATATAAAAATATTTTTTTATGGGTGATTGCGGATTATCGATTAGATTTATTACCCGACTAAATTATTAGATAGAATTGATAGATAGATAGATAGAATTAGGATATGAATTAAATGTTTAATAAAATGATTTATTTCTCATAGATACAGACTTGAAACAACAGCAGTGTAAGTACTTAAAGTATTGTTAGGTGTTGAAAGAACAGAGTGCAGATACTCACATGTATATGTGTTATTTTGATTTACTGCTGAAGGAAGAGCCCTTTGAGGGAAACAAGGTAAGATGCAGGTATTATTATGTTTGGGTGTGTTCATGTGATCAGATTGATTGAAAGTGTTACAATGACCAACAAAAAAGAACATTTTATTTTTTTCAATCTCCATTTGTGTTTCTTTATTTCTCAAGTTTACCATTTTTCCATTGTAACTTTAGAGTCTTACCGGACTTCATCCTCCCTGGCCGTAGCAAAGCGTTCACAAAGATAGCACATAGTGAATGAAAGAGCAGCGTTTGTCCATTTTTTAATTGTGTTCATAGCAATACCTTGTTCCGCATGTCTTTGCCATGTATCCGTCAGTGTAATTCCTCTGTTCCACTCTTGGCTGCCTGTAAAATGCCAAGGCGACAGTCGTTGAAAACAGGATTTGCATGTATTGCGTTTTCTTGTTAATCTGACAGAACGAGCTGAGAAACACCGAGATGCTGTCAGCCGCTTGTGCAGTGGGGGTGGGCTGTTGCTTTGCAGCCCCTATTGGAGGTAAGTCCAGACATTTTGATCATAGCTGGCCACTGGAGATAACGCCATATCACATTTACGACAGTACCGTTCCCCTGTATATTCCAGCTTTGAGCAGAGTTGTTTGTCTTATGATCTGCTGTGTTGTGGCAGGAGTGCTGTTTAGTATTGAGGTCACATCTACGTTCTTTGCCGTGAGAAACTACTGGAGAGGATTCTTCGCTGCAACCTTCAGTGCCTTTATCTTCAGGGTGCTGGCGGTGTGGAATCAGGATGAGGGTGAGGGAGAAATGCGTTACGGTAGCCAGCACAGTCAGATGACTCATTCTTCATACATTTCTGACTGTCATTCTCTCTTCGCCATATTGCAGAGACAATCACTGCCCTCTTTAAAACACGCTTTCGCCTGGACTTTCCCTTTGATCTACAGGAGCTTCCAGCTTTTGCTGTGCTCGGGTTTGTGTCACACCTTTGCCATCTTTCTCCCAAAAACAAGTTTGGTTTACAGAATTTAAATGATGGTAGTCAAAAGAACTGTTTATCTGCTTTCAAACATTAAGAGTTGTTTTCTGGTTGACAGGCCAGGTTTACTCAGGTTATAAATCCAGCTAGTTATTCTTAGTACTTAATTCTTAGATCTAAGCTGTGAACTTCCTGTCATGTTTTATGAGATTGATGTTTCAGTTCTTCGGTTGTTAATGTTTTTTTAGGATTGCCAGTGGTTTTGGAGGGGCGTTGTATGTCTACCTGAACAGGATCATAGTGGAATCTATGAGAAAACAGAAAACTATCAACAAGTTTTTGCTAAAAAAGTGAGTTTTTACTACTTCTCTTACAATAATTGTTGTTGTACAACGTATTTTGTTTAGGTACTAGCTCAGCATAAAATTGTATTCCTGTTAAAAATTGTACAAATGATAATTAACAAATTAATGATTCTTTCTCATGTTTGGCTTCCCATAGAAGACTAGTGTATCCAGCAGTGGTCACTCTTCTTATTTCTACACTCACCTTTCCTCCAGGGTTTGGGCAGTTTATGGCAGGCCAGGTCTGATGTTTGAGATTTACTGTGTGTTTCATTGAAATTTTCAGATTTCCCTCTTTGTCTATTTTTTTTTTCCACAACCAAACTTTTTCAGTCTTTCAAGTGTGCTTCATGCTGATAGATTTATTTGTTCCAGATCAGTAATTATGCATTACATAACAAACTGCGCTGCCTCCTCGTTTAGCTGACTCAACATGAGTCACTAGTGGCACTGTTTGACAACCAAACCTGGTACAAGCAAGGTGTTTCTGAGGAGTTTATCTACTCAAGTCACGTACCTCAGGCCTGGAAGCACCCACAAGTCAGTGTGTTCATCACACTCCTCCTCTTCATTGTCATGAAGGTGTGTCTCACTTTATTATGTAAAATATAATAGACTAAATCACCCATACATCCATTCCAGATGTAGATGAGTTTGTTTCTTCATCAGAACAGATTTGGAGAAATTTTGTGTTACTGCACTTGGTCACCAATGGATCTTCTGGAGTGAATGGGTGCCGTCAGAATAAAAGTCTAACAGCTAATAAAAACATCACAATGATCCTCAAGTAATCCACACAACTGCAGTCCATCACTTGACATTCTGTCACTTGAAAGGTGCTACATAATCTGTTGCATCTGGCCAAATTAAAGGTCTATAATGCAATATATTGCTTCCTCAAAGTCAATCCCATGATGTTCTCTCAAATCAAAATCCACCAACATATTTATTCAAAATTATTTTTAATTGTAAACTGTGCTTGATCTGTGCATATTTATCTTCTCGCTAGAGAAATATTATATATCCAATTTTATAATGATATGGATAGAATACTTGTATTTTAGCCAGAAGCAATGGTTTGAAGTTTGATTATTATAAACACACAGGATTTTCCTAAAACTCATAAATAAAGTTAAAAAACAGACAGGATTTAACTTCACTAGGTGTGGATTATGGATTATTTTGGATGATTTTAAACTGTTTTGGCTGTCATTCTGACAGCACCCATTCACTGCGGAGGATCCACTGATGAGCAAGTGATGTACATTTATCTAAATCTTTTCTGATGAAGAAACGTCTACATATTTGGGTAACCTGAGGGTAAGAACAATTTCAGTAAATGTACATTTTTGGGTGAACTATTTCTTTAACAGCAATTTTACACTCAATGAACTCAAAAGTAAATGTATGCAACATTGTATGATGCTTTATATTAATAACCACAACAGTTCTGGTAAATCACAGCCATCCTGATTTTCAGTACAGCATCGTGATTACAAGCGTGATATTGCTTAATTATTAAGTGTGTGACCTTGTGGCTTCTAAATGTTTTCTTCAGTTCTGGATGTCAGCTGTGGCCACAACAATGCCTGTGCCTTGTGGGGCCTTCATGCCGGTTTTCCTCATTGGTATGTGATTCTAGCGTGCGCGTGTTGTTTTTGAAAGTCAACGCTGTGGGATATGCTTTTTTTGGTTTCCATTTCAATTCACTATTGTACGAGTGAGCACTTTTCGAACGTTATTTTGCTCTTGTGTTCATGCCAGCCATCATACTTTAGTTTGTTCTTAATGGTTGTTTTCCTTTTCCCGCAATCATGTTCTCCATTTCCATCCCTCATCACTGTCTGACTCGCTAAAGCCTGTGTGTAAACACGTCAAAATCACTGGAGTCAATGTGTGTGACCTCACGTAAGTATACGCCAAGCACGTGTGCCAAAATTGGCGTTTTCGCCACCTCCACAATGTCACGAAATCGTTGTGAATTTTGTGTGTCGTACAGGGGCTGCGTTCGGGCGGCTGGTCGGTGAGAGCATGGCTGCCGTCTTCCCCGAAGGGATACACGCCGACAACACTGTATATCCCATAGTTCCCGGCGGATACGCAGTTGTAGGTGAGAGCGTCGACTGTGCATGCCTTCTCGCGGATGTCCATTTGTTTTCTTTCAAAAGCCATCAGTCTCAGCCCGTCGTAGCTATATCTTATTCACACACGTAATTGAACCTGCAGGGTGTTGTATGCAGGAGTCATACATTTTTCATTAACCCACACAGACCAACAGCCAAATTAGATCTTGCCTGTGGAAATGGCTTCAGCGGTAGCGCTGCATTGTGCAGCGGAGCAGAAAGCTTGTCAGGAGCACAATAGGAAATCAGATGGCTTGCGGTGGGTGACTGCTACTGTAATTTGATGCGGGACGAAATGGTGATTCCCACAGGGGCGGCGGCTCTTTCTGGCGCAGTCACTCACACCGTGTCCACCGCCGTCATTGTGTTCGAGCTGACCGGTCAAATCTCGCACATCCTGCCCGTGATGATCGCTGTGATATTAGCCAATGCCGTGGCTCAGAGTCTGCAGCCTTCCCTCTATGATTCCATCATCCGGATCCAGAAACTTCCCTACCTGCCAGAGCTGGGCTGGGGACAGGAGTGAGGGCTGTTACGTAACTTCCCCAAATTATCACTCTCATATCATTCCCCTGGCTTTTTTAATGCTTACTCCCGTCTCTCTCTCTTTTGTAGGAAATATAATATCCGTGTGGAGGACATAATGGTGAGAGATGTGCGGTATATCACTCTCTCCTCCTCTTACCGGGATCTGCAGGAAGCTCTCATAACAGGCCAGCTTAAAACCCTGGCCTTGGTGGAGTCCAAAGGTGAGACATATAAAATAAATGCATATTTTGCACAAAAAAATCTGTTGTTCTGCACACGTTCTTTATACCACTATCTTACATTAGGAATTTCAAGACAAATTTTAGACAATGTTCTCCCAAAGAGCCTTTTTTTCCCATTTTGCGCAATATATTGTAGAAGAGTGATTCGGCTAAAATAACTCTGCAATATCAGCCTTTGATTGCTGAACCATTTTCGGCAAGAAATGAGCTGCACTCAAAATGAGTTTTCAATGACTGATGAAAGTATCTAGAGAGCAAAGTGGTGCGTGTGCATGTGTACTTCATATAATGCATATATAAAATATGAGTTTTATTCATTTCTTTTTAAAGAAACTTGCGGACAAAACAACTATATTATTATGTTATACTTTATATAGAGGCCTGGAAAGTAAATGATCCTCTGAAGGAATCTGACAAACAGTTTAGTTCAGGTGTTTGATGGTGCTTAAAATGGACAGTGTGTTAAAACAATACTACTAAATGAAATGAGGCTGTAAATGTTTTGTGACATTTTACTGATTGTAGTAGTTTCTTTTCCAGACGTTTTCTTGATGTTCCCAAAAGAAAGCTCACAGTTGGAAATGTAATCCCACAATTCCACCTCATACCCTGTGACAGACACATTCTTTACCTTCTCCATCTCCTTTCCCGCCCTCCCACCATTTCCCCTTTGCTATCCCCCGTTCCTCCAGCTGTCCCGCTGTGTCTCTCTCACTTCTCTCTTTCTCTCTCTTTCCCTCTCTTTCTGGTCTCTCTGCTGTCTCCCTTGCCTGTGTCCCCACCTGGCTCCAGAGTCCATGATCCTGCTGGGTTCTATGGAGCGCTCCCAGCTGCAGTCCCTGCTCTCACAGCAGCTCAGCCGATCCCGCAGGCTGGAGTACTTGAGAGAACGTGCTCAGGACAATGGCACTCATGTGCCCACCTTCCCCCAAGACTCTTCCCCCAGGACTGGTCGTGGTGTACGTTTCCTGGTATGAACTTCAGAGGGTAGACGCTAGTGTCAATTACAATTGCCCACACAATTTTTTATGATCATTATAGAAATGAATCATTCCATTCAAAAGTTTGGGCTCACCCATTTGTCACTATTAACTAACTATGACTTCTGCCTCAATAAACTCCTAGTTAATGCTTATTAATAGGAAGTTTAGGTGTTGGATAGGAGTAAAGTATGTAGAATATGGTCAGGCAGAATGTGTGCTTTATAAGTACTACTAAACAGCCAATATGCTAGTAAGCAACTAGTTAGTAGTGAGAACTGGCCCACAAACCAAAGTTACTATTTAATTTTTTTATTAAATTTTATTAAATTATATAAATAAGTTTTATTCAGCAAGGACACACTGACCCCACACTTTTTAATGGTAGTTTAGACTAAATGACTGTAGATAAAAGGAATATATGAACCAAAAGTTTTAATTGTTGTCACATGTTCTAAGGCTAAATGCTGTCTTTCTGTGAAACTGAAATCTTATATGCACTTTTAGATTGCATCAGGTTTTAGATTGCAAAATGCCATTAGAGATGCATTGATGTTAACATTTTGGCCACAGGATAAGCCGATAATTATTTTCAGTACATGGACAGTAGCTGATAAATTCTTATCTGCAGTTTCTACATTACTGAGATTTGATCTGAAACAAGTTAAAATGAAATTCAAATGCTGCAAGTAAATGTAGGCACAACAGCATACTATAAAAATAACACCGTATAATAGCAATAGTAGTAAATACGGACATTCATTTAGATGTTAAAGACCACAACAAAAATGCTCAAAACATTATTAAACTATTAGTGTTTTTAAAGGGGTCATGAACTGCCTTTGTGTTTTTTATTTCGCGTTGTTCTCGGAGATCAGGTAAAATATTTACAACAAAAAAGGGTAGTTTCTGTCCTGCCCTTCATCTGTCTGAACAGGGGTGGTGAATTGTAGACTCCCTGCTATGATTGGCTTGTGTATGTTTGACACGTCCTTCATAGATTGTCTCTGATGTGATTTAGGTTAAAAATGCATAAATACTCACTACATATCAAACGATCTGTTTAACAGACAAAGCAATAGTGACCACATAACAGAAACTGTTATGTGTTGTGACATGAAAGTCGAATCCAATCAACTCAGCACAGCGTCGTCTTGTAGCTTCAGCCTTTTTTATAAATCCCACATGGTGTTGAGTCAGCAAAATATAGTGAACAAAAGTCAATTTCTTTCCTATAATGTTGGGATCAGAAGGAACGCAATGGAAATGCTGTTTTTCCACAACGTGACACAGCACAGCGTCTTGTTTTTTTTCAGTGCAATTTTATCGTTTCAGAGTAGACCTGTGCATTCACCACCATTCATAAACACTTTGTTCGTACATCGGTGGGTGGGGCGAAACAGGCAGCGATGCCAATCATCTTCTGTGGAGGCGGTGCTTATCCACATTATTCCACAAACTGTCATTTTGACAAACTGCCTTTAGTGCAATGACCTCTTGTGTGTCAAAAGGAATTTTGGCTTGTCAGTTTATCACCCCTTTAAAGGTTAATTTGAAATGATTGTTAATTGATGGCATAGGTAATCTGAATGTTAAAATAGGGGGGAGGGGAGTGAGCAATAAAGCAATAAATCCAAAACTCTATAATATATGCATGCAAGAATAACATTTAAAAGCTGCGGTGAAGAGGCACATTTTCCATAGTTAAAGACCAAAATTTGAGTCTGTGTAGTATTGCTTCAGAGATCTTGAAATGTAGCAAATGAGGCGCATGCACTACTTTTATGTATCCCTTACAGTCATTGAGTCATGAGCTTTCGTAAAGACAAACTGCATACACATTTCTCCTTCCGTGTTCAACTGAAAATGACATATTGGCTTGGAACAACATAGAGAAAGCAATAAATAATTTTCCGTTTTGGGTCAAGTATTTCTTTAATTGTGTTCAATGTTAGTCTGACATTGTTTTTGGAGTCTGTGTTCCCCTGTTGTCTGTTTATTTCTCAAGAATAAAAGATTGTCAGATCGCCGTCAGGTGTTTTCTTCACGTTATCTGTTTCATACCAAATAATTTCTTCTCGGCAGGCTGTCATCTCTGAGTTCAGTAATACAGCTGGGAGTATGTGAAGCCTGTTTTAGTAATCAAACTTACTTACAAGTGGATCTAACAGACTGTTTTTCTCCAGATCTCCACTGAAGAGTCCTCCTACAGCCCCACACTGACTAACTCCCAGATCCCCCTCAAGTCTGCTCTGAAGACGGTGTCTGCAATCAGCAACACAGAGTCACTGAACAGTGTGTATATAACACTTACTCACACATTTCAACTCCTACTCATGTATGTCATGTTGCGAACTGTCTGCGACCCCCTGGTCCGCACCCATCTTGTGCTAATCTAATCACTCCTCTTCTGCAGGCTCTCCAAACCTCTCCTCTGGGGAACCTGTGAAGGAGCTAGTAGAGGTACGATGGCTCTCTAGGGATCGTGGCTGATACGTGGCACTTATGTAGCTGTAGATTTTACAGGTGCCCAGAGACTGAATATGGGACAGAGACTCAGGGGAAACCA
Organism: Enteromius paludinosus; assembly: GCA_032361165.1. Classification (NCBI taxonomy): domain Eukaryota; kingdom Metazoa; phylum Chordata; class Actinopteri; order Cypriniformes; family Cyprinidae; genus Enteromius; species Enteromius paludinosus. Next base: position 566,735 of record JAUMHQ010000046.1, on the reverse strand, counting down.
TCTGCCAAACCAGCTTAACAATTAGCCTAAACATCTTGTTTGTTACTTTTTAAATGTTTTAGTGCTTGTCTTTTGTTGTATTCGTCTTGCTTCTGTTTAGTTATCTCCTACTTGGATAAAAACCTGATGTTGGATTCAAATCATATTAGATTTCATGGATTTTTATTCAAGCTTTGAGCTGCAGCATATTTAAATTTTCTCTTTATGCTTAAATGTGGCATTTACTATTGCATTCTGAGTAGATCTGGGGCCTCATTTATAAAATGCGCAGAAACATCATAACATTGATCTTACGATCTCAAATATGCGTACATTTGATTCATAAATTGAACACCCGCTTCGGATGTTATCACTCGATTGAATGGGCCGTTATCAGTCGTTATCAGCCCATTCATATGGGTCAGCA
>JAUMHQ010000046.1:552197-562309 GCA_032361165.1 Enteromius paludinosus | reverse complement strand
CCTTCCAAATAAGGCAAAAACAGACTAGGGTCAAATTCTAGGGTTGTAAATGGACCTGTAAAACCGTTTCTGGGCATTTTTCCCCTTTTTCCCCTTACTTAAGCTACATAACTTCTATGTACAATTTAAAATATTCTCTCAATGCATTCTATGGCAGCTGTCCCTGTCAATCTCTGTAGTGCCATTAGGCCACTTGTTAAAAAAGTTGTAAAAGCTTTAAAATCACAAGGATTACTGATGTATTTTATGTCATAGAATAAAGCATGAAAAAGTCTTGAACTTGTGTGAACCACAGATATTATTTCAGTCATTTTAAAAAGTGACTTACAGAAGATGATGTGAAGGAAACAGAAGTGTAAAAATGCTTGTTCCTGGGCTTAGACCTAAAAAACGATGTCATCCCTACAGCACTCTATTATTCAGCCATAGAAAATGACAAAAGATTTTAATAAAAGAAGTGCAGATCATTTGTATGATATATTCTAAAGCCACAAGGGAGATTTTGTTAGGAACGGATTGTATTGTAAACCATATGGAGATGCAAAGGTAACACTTCAGTTTAGGGACAATTACTCACTATTAACTATTTGTTTAGCACGCACATTACCAGCATACTGGCTGTTTGTGAACTGTTGACTTGCAAAGCACATATTTATGCCTTATCGTGCACAGCCATATTTTAGATCCCTGATTCCAATACTTACAGTGCATGTGTTATTATTATTATTATTATTATTAAGTTCATAAACTGATTAAATCTTTTAAGCACATTTTACCAATTCTAAACCACATCAGTCTTAATAACAACTATTAATTTTCTATTTAATAATTTTTAAGTGATATATATTTGTCCTTGAAGGCTGTAAGTGAAAAGCTCCTTATATTTTGGTGTGCATAGTAAGGTTTTCTTTTACAGATAAAATGAGCCCAAAATATTAACTCAGAATGAAAGTCTAAATATATTAAATGCCCATGAAAAAGATGTAATACTTACGCAATTATATAATTTTCCAAGTTGAGGCATGACCACTAGAAAGCAAAATTCTCACTGGGTCAGCAGAGTCAGAAAAACATTTGGAGAAGAAAAGACACATGTTAACTACATCTCCATCTTCTATCCTGAAAAGCTTGTCTTGTAGAGATGGACTAAAATGAACTCCCAAAACTGACCGGCAGATTCTGGAAGATACATTTTTTAAACAGTGATACAAGAGAATGTGGTGCTGGTCCTTTGAGGGTCACTCTCAACACATCTGTCTATAAAGCCTACAAAAATCAGTCTTAATGTATTTCACAACACTTCAGCTTGTGATTCTTATTAAGTGAGGGTCTTGTTTTAGGATTTTTCACACAAGCAAAGTCTCTGGGAACCTAACAATCGCTTCTAGAGGCTCCAGGTAGGTTGCAGTTTTGGAAAATGGTGGCATCTTAATTCTTGATTCTTTCGCAGTTGATGTGTTTTTTTTGACTGAGCTGACTCAATTAGCATTTCACTGTCCAATGGTCATGCCTTAACTTCTAGCATTGCATCCTTCTCATGGGTATTTAATAACTCTTTTTATCTGTTAAAAAAACCTGCCTACTAATTAAAAACACCTGAATATGAGTTTCTCACTTTCAGCCTTCATGGCCAATTAAATCATTTAATACAAAACTGCTATTGAGTTTGAAGATTGATGTGGTGTGGTTGGAAAGAAATATGCGATCAGAATATCAACTATAATAATTCTACACGCACTGTAAACGCAATAACTACCTTACTATATTAATAAGCAGCAAATGAGTTAATTGTGGTCATACAGTAGTTAATAATTAAAAAATAGTGAGAACACAAACTATAGTGTGACCAAAACTATTTTATTATCACAGCTGTACTTTAATGAAACATGAATGTCAGGCATGATCTCTGTCCCTTTTTGTTCAGACGCACACCATTTTCTCACTACTTGGCCTGGATCATGCCTATGTCACCAGCACTGGACGTCTAGTAGGAGTGGTCTCTCTAAAAGAGGTGTGTGATTATATTCTTTCACTAGCTCTTCTTTATAGCAGAAAAGCACTTAAAAATCATGTCTGTTTATAGCTGCGCAAGGCCATCGAGGGCTCTGTAACGGTGACCGGCGTGAAAGTCCGTCCCCCGCTGGCCAGCTTCCGGGACAGCGGCAACAGCAGCAGCGTCTCAGAGGTCACCGAGCTCCACAAGCTCTGGAGTCGTCACAAGAGCCTGTCTCTCCCACGGGAACCTAACCTCCCCGACCTGGACGACCAAGCGGAGCAGCCCTCCGAAGGCAGCCTGGTGAATGAGACTGAGTGCACAGAGCTGTCCAGTCAGAACAGCCCGTTGCACACAGACGACCAATCAGAGCTGCCCTACGCCGACGCCACGCCCCAAGAGGAGCAACTCGCAGAGCTCCCCTGTGACTGTACCCACCCTCTGGAGGACGGAGGCCCGGAGGTCGTCGACGAGCAGAGCCCAGCTCCGGTGGAGGAATCGGTGAGGAGCGAGGGAAGCCCCTCGCCCTCGGAGGGTCAGCTGGAATGACAACTGCTTGCGGTCGGTAACGCACACTCCATTTACACCATAAACGGGATTGCGAAGTCAGGTTGAGGAAAACCTGGAGGAAGTCTTTATAAGCAGTGAAGCACACTCCGTACTAATCAAACCAACCCTAATCTCTGGTCCTGCCTTCACATGAAACACGCCGTGTGTGGGATGGCATAGATACACGCCGCAGTGTGAGTGGGCTCGTGAGCGATCGTCTGTATGTTCCTCATCAATTTGGGTGTCTGTTGATTTGTGGCTTTATAGTGCTCTATTAGCAGATTCATTTAAAGAAGTTTATGTTCAATGATGTCGCGGCGGGTTTTCCTCATAAACCTGTTTGTTCGTTGATTTTTGGCACGCTTGTGTGTGCGCGCTTATGTGTGCTCCTTCGTCTTTGCGCAAGCGACAGAGTGTACGTAAGAAAAGCCGAGTGTGTGCATGCGAGAGTGACTCAGCTGCACCTAGCCAACGCACCCATCTGGTGCGGACACTTTAAATCCAAATAAAATTGTCTCTGAGAGCCAAACTACAATTTTGCTCTAAATATAGCCCTTAATAACCCACACTGCAAGAAAACATGGAGGGAGAGAGCGGGGGAAAGAAAGGGAACGGGTGGGCAAAAGAAGACATGGAGAGAACAAGGACATGATGCAAAATGAGCGAAAGACAGGAAGGACACAGAGCCGTGGAAAGGCAGGAGAATGAATGGGAGAGTGGGGTAAATTGTGCCGCTTTTAATTTAGATTGTCAACCGGGAACTAAGAAATAATTCATGGGGGAAGTGCATATGCCTGATTATATATTAGAACAGATAAAGGAAATATGGATTTTAAGCTTATCCCACTTTATTAGGTGGATCTTGAGTAATTTGGGGAATATTTGAACTATTTCAGGTAAAATATGAACATTTATCTTATATTTTGATATTATAGTTTACAGTATCATATGAGTATTTGTATTATTTCCCCTGCAGTTGGATTTGCATTTGATACACTTTTGGGGAAAAACAAAATATTAATTTCTAATTCCTTGCTAAATGTATTTATTTATTCGTGATGTGACAATTCATAGCACCTTTTGTTTTCCGCGCTGGCAATTCAACAAAATGTGTCATATTTTTAGACATGGATACATTTGTTTTGACACCAAACTCATTTACCTGCCATGCGGAAAATGTACTTTGGCATCCGTTTTTTTTTTTACACTAACTAAATTGACAATGTGAATCACAGGCAGCTGAATACAACAGACGCGGTCATTTGGACATGAATCATCCAGTTTGCTGGATTACAGGGATGGCACATCTTACCCCACTCTCCCCTACAAAACCAACAGCTACTCATACAGAGGAGTTTCCAAAAAGCACATTGTAATTACCATTCAAGCAAAACACAGCAATGCACAGCGTTTTCCATACTGACAGCATCAGAAGAAAAAACTCCTTTTAACAAAGCATCGAGCACACGGTTTGGATAATGTTGCCTGTAATTACGAGTAATGATATCCCACAATATGTAGGCACGTTAAGCATGCGCAGATCTGTATCAGGACCAGTATCAGTAGCATAGATGCCTGGCCATATAAAGCGTATTAAAGCATCTTCCCTAGAAGCTCCAAAAGTGGAGAAACTGAGCGTCTTAAATTCTTAATTATCTGCATGAACCCCGATGCAATCATTCGCATGCTCACGCGCATAAACAATACGCATCATATGACTTTCCTTCCAGCCAGCTTGAATTGACTGCGTAGGCCTGTTTCACGTTACTTCATCAGGTTTACTCACACGGCCTTTTGCTTTTTTTTCTTCAAGGCCAGATTTGTTCAGAAATCCAGAGCGCAATGCTTTTTCGCACATGCTCGCGATAGATTTCGGCGGAAGTGTAGATTGAGGGACGGTTCGTCCCGTGCTAGAACCAGCCTTTGTATAAATCCCATCGCGGGGAGTTCGTGTGGTCACTGTGCAGATCTTATCCAGCAGTCATCGTAATTCATTGCAACGACGAATATTCTGTGTACATGCGAAGCTTTTTCCGTTCGATTTCTGAGCTGCCAACTGTGCAATAATGTCGTATTAGAATTACTGCTTGCCAAATAGGGATCTATTTCTACAGTGCGTATTATTTTGGAACTGTTTGCAATAATGCACATCTTGAATAGGACATGTATCTGAAATGCCTTCAGATTTAGTTTTCACAACTCGTCAAGTGTTTACTGGACCTCGCCGGTGGAGTTTTCACTAGTATCAGCCTGGGAATGATGCATAACGTTCTGTTTGCATCCAAAACTGGGGCTGAACGACGCTATGCAGTATGGTCAAGAACAGCACAACTACCCCAGACACAGCCTAAGCAGAGCTAAACGGACGGAGTTACGTTTCTTTTTCTTGTGCACTGCAGAAATTGGAGGCTACGGGTTTGATTTAAAGGGATCAAGGCAAGTGGACCAAAACCATAACCATGACACTGACTTCCTGGCACAGCCTTTTCTCATTCTCTCAGAAACGCCTGCTGTGGGTTCTGCGAGCCATTCATCCAGGCTGCACTAATCAGCTGTTCTATTAACGTTCGTTATCCTGACGTGGGACAGGAGTAACTTAAGCTAATAATGATCTTTAGATATGTTGTGTCACGTTTTGTCTCTTGTTTGCCGCTTGTGCAGTTTAAGTCAAGCCCACGGTGTGTAAAGTGTCTGCTATTAAGCCGCACATTCAGTGTAGAGTTAAGCAATAAGTCTGCTCCCATATCCGTGAATGGTTTTTATAAATCATTTGCTTGTACAGAATACAGGGTAAAGCGGTATGTATATGAACTCTACTCACATACCCTGTACATATAGAGATAAGCATATTGAATCAGCTGTTACCATTATTTTTCAGAAAACATGAAATTGTTTTGTACATCAGTAAATATTAAATTTCAACTTTAAAGCTTTCCGTTTTATGCAACTCGTTTTTTGTGGGAAATACTTTTTTTCAATCTTTCGTCTTGAAAACATAGAGAAACCCTCAAATAAAGTGTACCCATAAAATACATTTTATGCAAAAGATACAAATATTCCAAGTGTTTTTGCAATTTTAGGTTTGCACAAGACACAGTGAAACGTATGAATATACACATAACTTTAATGAAGTCATAATTGTCACGTTTGACCTCAGCCATTTTCTGTACAAACAATAAAAAAAACTTTTTCGTAGGGGGATTCGCACATTCACATCAATGAACATCATGACATTACCGGTTCGTATTGATGATAATGATGACGAACGTGATTGGTTATGAATTTGCACTGCCCTTCCCCATGCTTCTGCAATGAATGAATGCAGTCTGGAAAGGCAACATATACGTTCTGTCTATTGGTATACTGCAGCTGCATGTCAAGGTTGTATGAACTAGCTTCAAAAAAACCTGTTCATTCAGCAGCCAATCACAAATCAAACATCTATTGAAGTGCAGATAGGGAGAAAAAAAGATGGCAGAACAGAGAGAAAGAAACACGGTAGAGGATTCTCACTCAGTTTGGTATGGAAGCCTATTTCTGCCACAAAAGAAAAAAAAATCATTCTTTGGCAATCATGAAATAAAAAGTAATCATGAGATAAAAAGTCAAAATTATGAAATAGATATTAACATTAAAAAAAAAGTTGAAATTATGAGACAAAAAATCAATGAAATTATGAGACAAAATGTCAACAGTACTCAAATGACAAATAAATGTACTTTTTTATCTCATATATGTCATAATTACGACTTTATAATATAGATTTTATCCATTTTAATTTAGCATGTCGTAATTCAAATATTTTGGTCATAATTTTGACTTGTCAAATACACTGATATGACTCATATTTGACATCATTTTGGCTTTTCATCTTAAAAATACAACTTTGCACTCATGACTTTATCTCAGAATTCTGACTTGGTCTAATAAATAACTTTTTGTCATACTTTTTTTTTTATTTCATAGGTATGACTGTCATAATTTAAGCCTTTCATTTCATGACTACGACTGTCATAATTATGACTCATGATTATGAGATTTTACGTCATGATGATTTACCAAAGCCTGATTACATCATGCATCTGAAATGGGCTTCCATAGTTTGGTAATATACATCACACAGTGATCATAATAACAGGCACATTCTATTCATAGTTACAACGCTCCACCAAAGCAGAACCCTCCTGCACCTCAAGCCGAGACACACAAGCACTTGCAGCGTGACATCTAAACCCAAACAAAATAAACAACCGGGGGTGTTTCTGTCCCTCAGGAAGTCCCCCCGATCCTGAAGTATTAACAACATTTTACTATGAGCATTACGTCACTTTTGAACAGTCACAAAAGGAAAACCATGTTCCTCACAGAGATTTCCCAGTCTCTTGATGTGTCGTCACAGGTACGCGACAAGCGGCGAGGCTGCGGAGTACACCGAGAGCGCAGGTAATGAGCATCAAAATGTCACTATCATCCAACTCGCCGCTTGAATGAGGAAACGGTACGGTGGTTTTCTCGAACGCTCACTTCAAATGAAGAACATGTAGCTCAAGAGGAAGCAGGGATAGAGAGGAAGAGTTGACTCAAAAAATGGAAATCCTGTCTTCAAGAGATCATCCTAAAATGAAAATTCTGGTACTAATCACTCACCCTCCTGTCGTTCCAAACCCGATGAAATCCGGGAGTTTTAGGTCTTTATCATAGACAGCAAGGATCCTAACACGGATATTTGATTTGATTTTTCAACAATTCTTCTGCCTGAGAAACCATCTTCAACCATTCTGGAGAGTAACGCAGAATATAATCAGCATTGTTTACATTCAGTAGAGAGAAAGTGCTGTAGAACCCCGATCCTTGCTGTCTGTGGAGGATCTAAAAGCTTTCAGAATACATCAAAAATATCTTCATTCGTTTCCTGAAGATGAACCGAGGCCTTGCAGGTTTGGAACTACGTGAGTGATTAAGAAAAGAATTTTCATTTTGGGGTAAATGAACCCTTTCAGTTATACGAACGGAAGTTGTTTTCTATACAATGTAGGTTTAAACTGGAAATGAAAGGGAAACCTTAAATAAGCACCATTAAAGTATCACAAGAGGTCCACAGGACTTGTGCGCTATGTTTGTAGAGTTCTGAAGCCGTCTGTCATTTGTGTGGCAAACATGTATGTTGTCGCTTCTGAAATTCTGGAATCAGGGTCAACTATAGTAACCCTCATTCGCCTAGTATTTTTGTGTGCTACAGAAGAAGGACGATTCTGATAGACGAGAGGGAGCGAAAATAATGACAGGATTTTCATTTTTAGATGAACTATCCCTTTAAACGTATGGAGAAGAAAAACAAGTCATTGTCTCTGAATGCATAACAGACTGGACAAACACTTCACAGAAGGGTTACTACAAAGGGACCGAGACAAACGGGTGAGCGAGAGCACAGCGTCACTGCTTGGAACCTTCTTCCTGTTCATCCTCCTCCTCCTCCTCCTCGCCCTCTTCATCAAAAGACACCGCCCCAGAGGTGTCAGAGATGCTTCGGCAGTGTCTGTACCAGCGGATGACTTCCTGAAAGACGTTGTCCTCTCCTTCCTCCACCTCTCTTCCATCCTCCTCTTCATCCTCAGGTGAAAGGCCAGACTCGGAGTAGGAGGTGGAGTAGTAGCAGGAGTCTCCCTTGCTCCACAGAGGCCTGCGGTCTGGTTTGTGAAGGCCGTCTGACAGCTGGAGTTCTTGGGCGTGTAGTGGCACTTCTTCGGAGATGAGCGGCTCGTCTGGGTCGGATTGACTGAGCGTGCCGTCAGAGCAAGGGATTTCGGCGGCGTCCGTCTCAGCCTGACTTGGCACTGGGCAGCTTTGATTGGATAATACAGCGTCTGAGGGAGGAGCAAAGTGTAAGAACACCTATAGATGCAGGTCAGAGAGGGCAGAAGTGGAAAAGAAGATGGACACGGACAGAAAGATGGCATGAAGCACAAACGGCAACGGAATGATTAAGACAAGCGGAAAACACAACAGAAAAGGCAGATGGTAAAGAGCAGAAAAGACGAATGACAAAACTAAATCCACAAAAAAAGACGCACTGCAAATATATAGGCTGCACAAAATCCAAGTATGCAACTCATTTTTATTTGTGGCTTAAGCTTCAAATACTGTATATTGACGTGTGTTCACTCGCCCTCACCTGAGCTAAGAGTTGTTGTGATTGGCTCGTCATTAAGAGGAGGATCCTCTTCATAGGACTCTTCGTCCATCTCCTCCTCGTCTACAGAGGTCCAGGCACGAAGCTTCGCCTCTGCAATGGCAAACTGTTCAGCCACACCTAAAAAAAAACAAACAAATCGTATCGAATGACCCTGGAGTTCACACAATGACGCTAATTAAACAGACGGCGGTGCAACAGAATCTCTTTTGACAAAGTGATGACGTACAAGTTTACTCGTCTGATTGAAAAAGCTCTGCTTCTGAGAGACTCGGGGGTTGGCTTAAATGCAGCCACATTTACTGCAGTCAGGAAACTGATGACAGCCAAACATGTAGCTGAGTATAAAAGCTGCCGGGAAAAGTCAAGTCAAAGGAGGAGAGCCAGAAGACAGGAATGAAGGAAACTGACATGCAGGATCAGCAGGTGTAGCTGTGTGACTGTGTAATCTAATTTAACACCATCTGCTGAGACTAAAAGCCTTCAGCTGGCACATCACGCACGGGCTAAAGTTGACTGACACTTGATAAAATTCCTTCTTGTTCCATTATACATTAATGCTAATTATGTTCAGAATACCATTCATGTTAAAATAAGAGTAAAATGGAACATGGAAACTATTTTTACAATTGTTATCTTTATTCACATTATTATATACTTGATGAAGTATATGCAGTATATAGGACAGACAGATAAACATGATTAGCGCTGTTAAATGATTAATCGCATCCAAAATAAAGGTTTTTGTTTCCATAACGTGTGCATACTGTGTATATTTATTATGTATATATAAATACAAACACATGCATGCATATATTTAAGAAAAATATGTTCTTTTTTATATTATATGATATAAAATATAAGAATACAAATACATACATGTATATGCATGTAAATATTTTCAGACTATATAATGTATATATATATATATATATATATACTGTGTGTATTTATATATACACAATAAATATAAACATTACACATACATATATTATGTAAACAAAAAAACGTTTATTTTGAATGTGATTATCATGATTAATCGTTTGACAGCACTTTATATATATATGTGTGTGTGTGTGTGCATGGCTAATGTGATTACTTTATATTTGTGTGTGTGTGTATATATATATGCACATATCAAAATAATAAAATCAATCTATAATTTTATTATATATATATATATATATATATATATATATAAAGATATAAAGATAGGAATACCAGTAAATTTTGACCATGTGGGGACATTTCTTAGGTCCCCATGAGGAAACAAGCTTATAAATCACACAGAATTAAGTTTTTAGAAAATCTAACAATGCACACAGTTTCCTGTAAGGGGTAGGTTTAGGTGTAGGGTCAGTGTAGGACAATACCACATAC
>JAUMHQ010000046.1:516728-542364 GCA_032361165.1 Enteromius paludinosus | reverse complement strand
AGCAGTCATTTCTGCAAAAGGATTCCCGACCAAGTATTGAGTGCATAACTGAACATAATTATTTGAAGGTTGACTTTGTTTGTATTAAAAAACACTATTCTGAGTGCCTCAGCTTCCTGCAAACAATTTTATTTGTTTCCAACACATGCCAGCAAGCACAGGAAAAATGTATTTCTACCATAATCTATGCAAGAGTTATTCTATTCTACATAGAAGAATAAAAAAATTTTCAAAGAATTTGCGCCTACCCAATCTCCTAGTTTCCCCATACCAACATATACAGTGGAATAAATGCAATATCTTGGTGTCATTTTAAAGAAAACGCTTTGAAATTACAGAAAAAACTGCTGTAAGTGATAAATATTATTATATATGTTGTCTGTCCTAAGATAAACCATGTCAACAAAAGGCGTTTTAGGGCTAAATTTATGTAATGGGGGGGTATACAGTAAAATAAATATACAAAGTGATTCATATCTGCATAAAATAGAGATTCTAAGCTTTCAAATGGTAACACATATGGGGTTATTGGTGCACACAAAGGGTTAAAATTTCAAGGCACAACTTGAATGTAACTTTGGTTAGAGTTTGGTAGAGTGTAACAGGTTAAGATTTGGATTTAGGGATTTGAAAAAGTTATATTTGTGCAGTTATCAAGGTTACTAAACCGACAAAATTGATTCATTTCATTGATACCAAAATTAGTAGTCACGCTCAAAACACTACGCACTATTTGTTTACCTATTTGTAAAATGATTTGAAAGAATAAATATTAAAGCGGCTTGCCATACTTCACAGCGTGTAGCTGTTTCATTCCCTGGGTTAAGAACGTGTCATTTGCTCGCATCCAATGCAGTCAGTAGCACCTGAGATAATACAATGGAAAACACGCTATTCAACCATGGACACTGATGCTTAAGCGTATGAGGCTTGCTAAGCCTGTAAACTATAGTCTGAATAAATGGTTGCTTTTATATCTAGCTTATTTTCATGCCTAGAAGGATCATAGGTTTTGCTGTCACAGCCAACGATGCATCAATTTACCCTGCGCTGTAAGGAACCTCTACGTTTCAAGGTCAAGAAGCTACGACACTGTTGCTTTTATCCAGCACATTCAACGGAAAAGAAATAATCTTTAATTCAGCAGCAGTCAGAAACCATAACTGCTGTCGTGCATGTGATCAATGGAAAAAGTGCAATAGTGTCTCCAGGGTGGACTGTGGTTTAAAATAACTTGTTAGAGGATGTCTACCTTCTGTGACTATGTTGTCTCTATACTGACAATTTGTCCTTGAGCACGTGTTTAAATATTACTTGAAGATTAAACCTAAAAATGACCCTTAACAAATTTTACCGTTAGCAAATATCCCCATTTTGATTAGGGAGAAAAAGTGCCCACAATCAGTATTAATAGGTTTGTGCTTTTTACATATCAATACAAGTTGCCAACAGGGAAAAACTTAGTGCCACAAATTTTCTACAGCATGCTAAATTACATAAAAAAAAATCTCTAATAAAAACCGTACTGTCATGACCTTCAGCAAAAAGGTCTATGCTGAAATATTAAAATTCAGTCCCAGGTTCCCAACCCAATTTACACTTTCACTGTCTGATACAATTCTTCATTTAAAAGCACCTTTTTAAAAAGGCACTCACTTGACCCATAAATATTAGCAGCACACATCTAGTGCATCGCGGAACAGAAATCAGTATAAACGTCATCGCTTTGCTCGGTCTACACATGCTAACTTGTTTTGTTCCCATCTTTAAAAGCACATAGAAAACTAAACTTTGAGTCTGAATCCCCTGCCATCTGCACTTTCCTGAATTTGAGCTAATTCCTGTCACTTCAATTTGAACAATCTGTTCAGTAGGCCCTCTGCTGGCAGAAAGGCTCATTGCAGTATTAATGCACCAAAGTTGAATTTCTCCAAATAAAACCCTCTGTACATTTTCCATGATGAAAATATCACAATGTGATAACAAAAAGCAAACAGCTGCCCCCACACCCCTCAAACACTCTTCTTAGCAACTTGATAATCTTTTATTATTTGCAATGTTTCATCTCTCCAACGTTTTCCAGTTTGATGTGAAAGCATTTAATTCCTTAAATAGAGCAAAAAAATATTTACACATTTTTTTTTTTACAACAAAACTAATCAAAGGATCATTGTAAGCACCTCTTACCATCTGGAAAAAAAACAAACCTTAAATACAGGGAACCTGCCATTTCTGTTGGAAAAAATAAACGGCATTACATCAGGTTTTTTTTACTTTTAATTTATGAAAATGAAACAAAAGACAAAAAAAAAGAAAAAAAAAAAAAGAAAATCCATATGTATGTACAGAACGCTCCTGAAATGTGTTTCCACTTTGCAAGTAGAAAAGGCTTTAGGATCATTACTGTCATTTCATCAAGTTGATTTTTCTATATGCTTCAAGTTTTAATGATTTTTCTTAAAATTCCACCACAGGCTTGCTCAAGTGGGGCTTCCTCAAAGTCCCCATCTGTTCTTCAAGAGAGGTAAGACGCAAAAGTGTGGGCTAGGAAGCAGGACAAGGATGGCTTAGTAGGAAGCATGTTGGACCCCAACCTCATCCAGCAGCACTAAGGTCAAAGTCCATCCCAGTCCATCATCCTGAAGTTCAACAGGTCCACCCCTTTCTAAAGGATACAGGAAGCAAAAAGAGCGAAATACAAACGCTACTCAAATTTCATTCGTCACTTAGAGAATTCACCAAATACTACGCTCGTGTAGCAGTCTCTGGATTTAAAAACGACTTCCTCTCGCACGCACATGAAAGAAAACGCATGTAAGAGCTCAGCGTTTGATCCGACAAACCTAAAAGACATGATCGCAATCACGCCCTCTACTCAATATATATGACGCCGTGTCTGTGCCGTCATATACCACACATTGCATATAAATCTATATTAACATGTAAGAGCAGCGTTGGTTTGTACTTTTATCCCCAAGAATTTCTCATTAAAAATAAATGACGATGAATTGGTAACACGTTTAAGCAGTCCTGCAGAGTTTTTTTTTTTTTTGTGTGTTTTTTTTTCTCTTCGTTTTATTGTTTTTGGTGGACAATTAGCCACAATAGATATAGAGAGCAAAAGAAATGACTGAGAAATGATTGTAGTTTATATCTGTCGAGAGCCACCCCGAACAGATACGATTGGCTTTACGAGGATCAAGTTCAACTTGGTTGTCAGACATCCTCCTCACATTAGTCCCTGGCAGCAGATAGTCTCCGGTGCTACCTGGGCTAGCAAAGTTCAGGATTAGCTGTTGTCCGATTCGGACTCTGCCTCCCGTAACCAAGTGAAGAAGGCAGTGACGGACTTCAGGGCCACACCCTTCCCCAGCTGCTCCGCTGGGTCTTTGCTGGACTCCCATTTGTAGAAGGCTTCCTCTTTGATCACGTCCTCGTCGTACAATGCGTCAAAAAACATGCGCAGTAAATCTGAGTAAAAACAAAGACAACACTTATTCACCTATAATTTTCCAGCGGTTTTTTTGTTTGTTGGAAAAGAACAGCAAGAAAATATTACATTAATCAAAAGTGGCAGTTAAAATATAAAATATTTCAAAATGACAAAAAATCTGTTTCCAATATTGGTAAGAAACATCTGATAGGAGGAGGCGTAAAAAAAAAAAAAAAAAAAAAAAAAAAAAAAAACTCACTGGCAGGCTGCTCCATCTGTACCATGAGAGCCTGAAGAGCATAGAGTGCCTGCAGCTCCTTCGTTTCATCAGAAAGGTACTTCTGCAGCAGCTTGGCCCTTTGGGTAATCTGCTCCACATCCACCTTGTAAGGGTTCTCACCTATAACGGTTCATTAATGCATACAATTAACATCAAGCACGAGTCAGAGCAAGTTCAGGTCTGAAGTCAAACTAAAGTGAAGGAAGTGGACTGCGTCTAATAGAGTCACTTACATATAATGGCAGACTGACACACAGACATCATCAGGGCCCGCACAAACTGACTGGAGCTCATCTTCTGCTCATCTAGGTTGGCCTTTAAAGGAGAGAAACGCCAGTCGGTACACGTTCCCATGTGCATGTTATACCCATAACGCAGATCGCTGCAACACCTTAGAGCCTTGAATCTCCGCCAAAGCGCACACACTCACCTCTACCCAGTCATAGATCCTCTGGTTGTTGGCTTTTTCCTGTAACAACCTGTCCAAATGTTTACTCAGCTCCTCAGCAGTCAGTTCCTTCTTACTGGGCTTCTCAGACTCCTCACCAAGAGTGAACTCCATTTTCTGCAAATATAACATCTTAATGACCTTCAGGCTTACAAAGACGTACACGATTTTGCATATATTTTGTACTTACAGTGCATAAACACAAATGCATGTAAAACGTATACAAATATTACTGCAATGGAAAAAGAACTTCCATGGCATTTCTTCCAAATACAGGAAAAGTTCTCTTTTGCAAAGGATCATCATAAGAATATCATGAGAAAGGCGTTATGAATAGAACTAAACTTTAATGCATTTGGTTTCGGTGCACAATTTAGAACTTATGTTGAGCCAGTGAAGAGTTTTTAGTACCTGCTCTGTAACAAACTTGTTGACATCCTCATCTTCAGGCAGAAAGTCTTTCCAGCTGAGCTCCGAATCCAACCACAACACTCCAGCTTTTTTGCGGCTCTGAGAACATTATAGAAAAAAAAATTAAATACAAACTCTAAAAACTGCAATATGCAAATCTTTAAGCATTTGCCACAGAATGCAACTTACCAGTCCTTTGCAGAGAAGGTGAAGTATTTCAACAAGCAAGACTGCTGCTTTGCCCATAGGAAGAAGAGGTTTGGACACTTCCCTGTGGATGATTTAAAATTATCAGATGGTTGTTTTTTTTTGATGGTTTATAATCTTTGCATGCAGGTAACTGAAAACCAAGGTCCAGTGTCTAACCTGAAGAGTTGGCCCATGGGGATGCCTCCCTCTTGCAACATTGGTGTGATGATCTCGGCCAAGTAGAGCCAAAAATGAGGAATGTCAATGGCCATGTCATCTGCTATCTCCAGAATCTCCTGCAGCCTGGAGTGGGTGAAATCAAACAATAAAATAAGTGTACGGCCGCAAAGAAACCCTTTATATTGTGTAGAAAGTATAATGCCAAGTGAAATTATTTTAGTACTTAATATTTAAAAACTAAAACCTAAATATATAGTACTTCAACATTTGAAGTGGATGACTGTTTTAATACAGTATAGTAGATGATAGGTAAAGAATATTGGCAGCAACTTTAGAGCAATCCACTACATTTTAATTAAAGATGGCAAAAAGATCAAAACAAAAGACAACATCCATTTAAAATGATTTACATGAAGGCCTTGTGAGATTTATTCCTGACCAGGACTCAAGGCATGGAGATCATGAGTGGAAAGACTGGCTACAACGTTCAAATGTCTGCCACACTATTGCACAATAATACATTGCAGCGGTCTTTGAACTCACCCCTTGTAGTACTGCTCAGGAGTTAATATTCTAGCACTAACAAGCTTCTGAAACAGCAGCCCCACATGCTCTCTAGCGATGGTGCTGCGCTCCAGTGTGGACTCTACACCGTTCCGTACAAACACGAAGAGCAGAGAGGCGCTGTTCAGCTCCTGCACACACTGCAATGCCTCCTACCAAAGAGTAACAAGAATAATGCTGGGGTGAATTTTCATGTTATTTTCAAAATCTTTCCTGGCTCAATAAAATATAAATATTGATGTACAAACCTTCATGTCGTTAATGTGAAGATACTCTTCAATGATGGATTTGGATTTTTTGTCCAGCTCTTCCTCGCTCATGGCGGGTTTGGCTTGAACAGGTGGTGGAGGAGCAGGAGCTGACATCGGCTTCACTGAGAAACCAAAGCAGGGAAAGTGTTGATCATTTAAAGATTCATTCGTTTTAAAGAACACTGCTGTACAGATCTTTTAGCTATCGAGTATTACCTGTCTCCTTGCTTCTATCACGCTCCCGACTGCCACGGTCGCGGTTCTCCGTCATGCTGGACACGCGGCGTACAGAATCCGGTGGCCCACGGCTGTCGCCTCGGCGCTCCTCATTTTCACGGCTGAAACTGCGTTTGGTGATGGCCTGACGGGGTCTGTCGAGGCCTCGGTCCCGGTCATCCCGCCTACTATCGAAGCGGTCAAAGCGATCTCTGTCTCGATCACCACGATCTCTATCGCTACGGTCCCTGCTGGAGCTGTTCCTGCACAGCAGATGTGTAATTCAAACTTGTGTAATTAGATTTCTTGCAGCGTTGATATTAGTGCTCATTTTGCCTACAAAACAAAAACTACGAAATTACCTTTGAGGCACTCTACGATCAGAATCAAGTGAGGAGGAGGATGAAGAAGGGGGTCCAGACTGCTGCAATGCAGAGAAGCGGTTGATCGTGCTAGGTCTCCCCTGGTCTGCATCAGATAAAAGGACAACATTAGACTTGCATTTACCATAAAAAACACTGACATATCTACATTTTCAGAAGAAAATTAGGGATTCTTGCAAAAAGCGAGCTACATTTTAAGGGTGGTGCAGGTGCATTTTTCTGGTGCCACAAAAAACTTTTTTTTTACCATTCAATCATACTGTAATGTGTTTACGTCTCATCTTTTCTTGACTTTATCAGCATTGGATGGATGACATGGGAACTAAGAGTATTTCCAACTTGAACTACAGTCACAAAGAATTGTTTATTACATAGAATCTGTTGCACCAGTATCATGGACCATACGCATCACCTGGCCAATGAGTGTAGTTTGGGCTTCTCCTCAATTCATCCTACTTACAGACATGTTGTCAAATGTCTTTTACACACTCAGTCTGTTTTTATCCATTAGTAAAACTGCAGTTTTATAGGAGTAGATGAATCATGTAGACAACAGGTTAAATGTGTTCAAGCCCTGTGGTGTTAAGAGTAGTTTCTACAAATGTTCTCGGTGGTTAACAACAGCTGAGGTCCCTTAGTCAATAGCTATGTTTCCATCCAAAGATAGAGGCTGAATTAGACTTGTGTGCAAAACTGGAATATTGCAGAACACATTTGCGAATAAAGGGCTGTTTCTATCCAATGAGTCACAAAAGAGAACAAAAAAGTCCCTTTCTTGTAAACTGACACTAAATATCATTAACAAAATTTTTTGAAGAAGCCACTGATTAAATTTTCATACATGATAAATCATTTGCACCTCACATCTACTATATAGCAGTTCTTGGCCTAATAGATAGGGAGTTGGACTTGTAAAAGGTTGTGGGTTCGAGTCCCAGGTCCGGCAGGGATTGTGGGTGGTTGCAGTGAATTACCAGCGCTCTTCTCCACCTTCAATACCACGACTGAGGTGAGACCCTTGAGCAAGGCACAGTTCCCCGGGTGCCGCAGCAACGGCTGTCCACTGCTCCGAGTGTGTGTTTACAGGGTGTGTGTGTGCACGTGTTCAATAAAACTGGGTGATTGCTCACCTTGATCTCCAGTGGACTTGGCTCCTGTGCCTCCACTGCTCCCTTTGCCCCAGCTACCCCATGAGCCCTTTCCTCCTGGGGCCAGCAGCTGGTTGTTGAAATCACCAGGCTGAAGAAAAAAGACAGGACAAATATGGCTAAGCATATCAAAAAACAGGAATCATTATGCTATGAAAACATAAAAAAAAAGTCAAAAAAATTTACCTTAGTAATTTTACTAAGGCGGCTTGTGTCAATCGGTCTGTTCTTAGTGGTAATAGGCACTATGTTCCAGCCTTCATCTTGGGTCTGACTACCACGGCCCCCAGAGGAATGCGGCCCACCACGGCCCCCTCGACCCTGACTGGAGTCTTTCTTAGACAGCAGTTGTTGCTGTACTTTGATTTGCTCTCTATGTTCTTCCATCTCTGCCTCTTTATGAATCTGATCAATGGTTTTGGGACCCTGATCTCCTCTTCTGGGCACCCAGTTGTTCTGTGTGACAGAGCATATACACAGTTAAAAGGATGAAGATATAAATAGTTAAATGTACTGAAACACACCACATGCGTTTTAAGAAATGTAAGTGAGGTTACTGCCAAATACTTGTGCTTAGGCCACTGTTACAAAGAAAATTTGCAAAACCAAGCATGTGGTTACCTTTCGGAGATCTAAAACATCTTGAAGCATGAAGCGGATTCTAGAAGACGTCTTCCTTTCTTTAATGATTTTCTCCATTTGGTGGAAGTACTGATCCATTCGAGGCTGCATACAATAGAGCAGCATTAAATCTGACTAACTGTATAAATAGCTATACAACAGAGAAATACACTAAACGCAAAAGGAATGTAGACCTCATAATTGTGAGGCTCATAATGGGGATTTGACTGGTCATAAATACAAACAGAGCTGTACCTTGGCCTTCTCAAAGTCTAGATCTTTTCCAATAGTGGAGAGCAGACGGCAGAGGCACTCCAAGCTCTCCTCATCATGGTTCTTCAAAAGCTTGACAATGCAGTCATGCATGATGGGTTCTGTCAGCATTTTCAGCTTGAACAGCTCTCCGATGAACTTGATGTTTCCAAGCGACCGTCTACGTGCCTTGTCCTTGGAATCCTCCAGCTCCTCCTTCAGACGCTGGCGCTCCTCATCCTAAGGTGCAATTGAAAACGGTTAAATTTTATAAGAACTATTTCATACACCTTGTACCAACTGGATTGTTTCCGAATGTGGCAAGACGTCACCACCTTGGCAGCATCCAGCTCTTTCTGTTTCTGCTCAAAGATCTCATCATCATCCTTGTCCTTTTCAAACTCCTTCTGACAACGATTGAGTAGTAGTTTGCGGAAATTCACAGTGACTCCCGGTTTGTCTGAAGTGGGGACTTTAAGCTAGAAAAGAAAATTTCCCAATTACATCTCTTAAAATATATTTTGTCATCAACTACTACTTTAAATGTAGTAAACAAAAAAGCTCAAACATACATATTTGCTTTGTTTACTTTAGTGCTGTTAAATGAATGCGATTATTGGCAACACAACACACAGACTATTGTTACTCACCCCCATAAGGCAGCGGCACATGTTGGCATAAGCTACAGAGAAGTTGGGTTCGGAGATTGCTTTCTCAAAGATAAGGTCAATGACACCCTTGAGCCTCTCTTCTGTGTCTATGGTGAGCTCCGTCACCTGCTTCATCAGCTGCTGGAACATCTGTGGCGTGAGCTTGTTAAGGACGCTGCGCACGCGGCGGAACAGCTCCTTCGTTTTCACAGCTTCTGAGTCTTCCTCATCTTCCTCTCCTCCACGGCTTCGGACTTGCTTCTTCACTGTAGGTGTCCAAGCATTCTCAGCCTGGTTGAGTTCCACATTGTCTTTAAGAGACAGGCTAGTGATGATTTTGGGGTTGCGATTCATTTGGTCTTTGCCTCGACCTGGCTGAGGGCGCCTTGCAGACTGAGAGGAGTGCAACTTTTAAAAATAAATGATCGATCTCAACATACAGTCAAATTGTTTTTAACTCAATTTTGAAACGTGAGTGTAAAGAATATCAACTTACCGGTCCACGCCCTCCTCCGCCGGATGACTGTCTACCCAAGTTAGCGTATGAAGGTGTGAAATCAGGTCCACAGTTCATAAGTCTCCTGGGATCCAAAGGCTGCAAGGGGGTTTTATTTGCCTGTTGTCAAAACAGCAAAGAGCAAGTGAGTTATCATTTTTAGCAAGAGATAGCACTGGTTAAACTAGTTGGGTTCAGATAGAAGCCTCACCTTGTCCAAGACAACATCACTGATGTGGGGCAAACCCTCTGGCTTATGCATGCTTGCACCAATAAACTGGAAGCCAAGCAGGAATTCTCGGTCATATCGTTTCTTCTCCTCTGGATTGATAGGCTTCCATTGCTCTGCAAAAAGATTTAAAAGAAAAAATTGCAAAACAGGCCCACAATCATTTAGAATAAGAATAATTTGCCCATAAAATCAAAGTCTTAATACAATATGTACCAGCTTTCCAAGTTCTGTTTGTTTGTGGCATTCCTATCAAATTATATCAACTTAAAAATATAAAACACAATGAACATCATCAAATAATCCGACTTCTAACCTTCTTTATATTGATACTTCTGTTCCACAGGTTTAGATGCCTCAGGTTCAATATTTTCTGTGTCAAGCTTATCCTCTTTGTCTTCCCATGTTTCGTCTGACTCTTCAGCTGGTGGGGCAGGGGTTGGAGCAGGGGAGGGCTCTTTCTGGGCAACCTCAGGCTCAGGAGCAGGCTTTTCCTCAGGCTGAAACAGATTCAGAAGATTTATAAATGCACAACTTTACGATAGAAGTCCTACTGTAAAAAGGCCACAATGCAACATAATATACAAACCTCTTTGAAGGCATCTAGCACATCTCCAACATCTTTTTTATTTAGATCCTTCATTTTCTTTTTCTTCTTTGGCACTATTGTCACGGCAACTAGGAAGAGAGAAACCAAAGTCAAACTTCATTCTGAAAGAGGAAACAACAATATGCTAATTGTTCCACAAGAACTTATTTCCCAAACCTTGCATAGTCGTTTCCTCAACAGGGCAGACTGTTACAGGGGCAGGTGGCGTCTCCACCTTCTCTGCTTCCTCTACAGGTGCTTCCACAGCCATAAGGCAGCTCTGTTGGACCTGAGCAACCGCTTGCTCTGCAACTGGATCAGTGGAGCTCTCTGTCTTCACCACTGGAGCCTCTACGGAGTCCTCAGGCAAACCGTTAACCAAAGGCTGTTCCTTTGGCTCATCAACAACTGGTTCTATAACTGGGGTCTCCGTGGATAGAGGGGTGGTGTCCTTGGAAGCAACCTCGTCATCATTAGCTACAGCAGGAGGAGGCTCCACAGGAGTGGAGACGATAGCAGCCGGAATAGATTCATCAGACGCGGCATCGGTTTCGGCCACAGGTTCAGGCTCTTTGGCTACCTCTGACTCTTCTTTTTCAACATCAGTAGAAGTTGGCTCCACTTGAGGGGTGACCTCAGGCTCCTCCTTTTGAACTGGGACATCAGGGAGTACTGGAGCATCCACAGTGTCACCAGTTTGAGGCTTTGAAAGTTGAGGACTGCTTGTGGGAGGAGGAGAAGGCGTGAGTGCAGGGGATATCACTGGGTCTTCTCCTGGAGGAGTGGGATCCTTGCTTACGGGTGAAGCAGGTCTGATCTCTGGCACAGGTTTAGAATCAGCTGCTGAAGGTGCAACGTGGGGTTGCTCTGGTGTCTTTGACGGAGGGGGGGTGGAAACAGGTGGAGGAGGAGCCATAGATTTCATTTGATCATCTGAGGATTAAAAGACAGGAAATGTATTTAACACAACATTTTAAAAATGAAGCTACTGAGTGCTAAATTACAGTCAAGTTACTGCAACTAAAAAGGAATAACAAAAGATGGCCTTTAAGAGGTTTTTGATTCTTCAGTGTCATAAAAATCAGGTAACACCAAAGCCTGTCATTTTTAAAAAGCTCTCTCACCAGCTCTGATCACAGCAGCAACAGGCGGAACACTTTCACCATTGGTCTGGACAGGACCTCCACCCTCTGGACCAGCAGTCTGCACAAGAACAGCAATCCGTTGAAAGCAACATGTTTATATCATTACAAAACACAAAGTAGCTATCAACAAACCTGCGGAGGAGTGGGTGTGGAGGTAGTTCTTCCACCAGACATGATCTCTTCTGTGATGTCACGTCCACCCTGGTTGGGGTCACGTATTCTGATCTGAGAGGAAACAACTGATAAGTCACAGATAAATGGATTAAAATGAAAACACCAAATGTTGTTTCCCTCCCCCCGCACCTGTTTGCGTTCTCTAGGTTTGACTGGTCCTGTCTGCTGAGGCGGAGCTTGCTGGGGAGGAGGAGTTGGTTGCTGCTGAGCGGGGCTCATGATGACAGACGGAGCAGACACTGGCGCCGGGTACTGCGGAGTTGCAGGATAATAGGCAGCCGCTAAACAACAACAAAAAAATAAGACCGACAAGATTAGATCCTAAAATGAGGCCGTCAGCTTTAATGGGAGGAGAATACACATGCAAAGTTCCCCCTTTGCAAAAACACTTTCTGGTGGGCCGGGAAGAGCAACACTCCATATCATCCTTGTGATAACTGACAATCACAGATCGAACCCAGAATGTTTGTGGTTGGTTTTTTGTCTAGAACACAGAGTCGTTGAAGTAGCATTACATCAAAGGCTACATGCTTCCTGCCTTGTTAAAACAACCAGCCAGGCTACGACAAAGACAAGAAGTGTAACAAACAGCCCTGCACTTCAGACTTACCCGGATAGCGCTGGGAGGTGAGAGGAGCTCCGTGCAGCGAGAGACGTCCGTTCTCTCTACCTGCACCTCTCCCCCCACCCCCCTGCCTCTCCCTTCCTGCCAGGGAGGGATCTGAACTCAGCCAAAGGAGAAGGGGAGAGAGGAAAGCAAAAAGAAACCAAGAAAGAGACAAAGGTCAAGAGTGAGTAAGAGGAAACAACAAGCAGCAGATCTAAGTGCTGAACATGGTTAGTGAGGCAACAATATGAGCAGACATGAACATTAGAACTAGGGGTTTAGAGGTTAGTTATGACAGAGATATTAAATGCATGTGTCTAAGGTAAGTCTAAGGTGAAGTAAAATTATTCAAAATCACACACAGATGAATTATTTTCGGAGTGGGGTGGGGGGGGAATCTCACACACACACGTAACTGCTGTTCAGCAAATTTTTAAAATGCAGTGATTTCAGGGACAATTAGTGGGATCTGGAATAGATTTCACAATGCGTTCAAATTCAAACAGTTTGAAACGTGTAAAGACTGCATTTACATACTATTGACAAAGGAACAATATTATTTTCATATATTATGTATTTACACATTATATTCTTTCTACTTACTGGACAAAAAGTAATTAAATACTGGTACATTATGAAAAAGGCACTTTCAGTCCTGTAGTTTGTATTAAATGCAATTTTGGCACCACTAGCAACAGTTATACATAAAAAAAAAATAAAAAAAAAAGTGTCCCGAACATTAAAAAACTACGTTTTTGCAGCTAGAGATGGCAATATCAAAACGATAAAAGGTGAAGCTTAACGGTGCTATGAAGTAGGGATGCACCAGTGACCGGCCAAAAACCGGTTTACTTATAATGCACAATCGGCAACCAGTCGGTTGTGTCTTTTTTCAGGGCAATTTTACCAATAATGTGTCTGTGTGCGCACTACATCCACTGTTTGACTTGAAGCAGCCCTACAATGGCCGATCGATGTATGACATCAAAGTACAGCGAGAGCGAATATAAAGAGCATACGGACCCATCAGCTTTCAAATGCTCTCGCAGTACAATCATGTCATACCCTGATCAGTCGCTGCAACGCCTTTTCAAGGCAAACACATCTCCTGTAATCATTCGCTATCAAATAATTTGAGCACAAACACAAAAAACACCAAGAAGAGAACAGCCGTTGGTGTATTGGCGCACAAATAACAGTTGCGCAAGCATATCAGTCCGCGCACTACAGAGGTACACAGTGAATGGTTGTTTAGCGCATCTTATCACGTGTTGGATAAGAAATGAAACCAACTACCTTTTGACACCGATAAGATTTTTTTTTTGTAAAGAAGAACTTGCAAGCACTTTGAAAAGCCAAAATTAAACGTCTGTTCTATACAGCAGGACTTTTACTTTACCTTAAAAATACATCGATTTCATTTCCATTTTAAAAAACGTTTACATTTTGGAATAATTTATTCATATATATAAAAAAAAAGGTTGTCAGATTCGCCTATGAAAAATCCTGATTGTGCTATTATGGAGGAGGACGTTAACAGATGAGGTCATTCATTTTTGTATTAACTGTACCTTCCACAGTTACTCGAACAGTGAATAAATTAGAGAAACCAAGCAAAGAACATTTACATTGTCAAAATTATGACAAGCATTTGGTGCGAATTTAAGCTTAAAAAAAAAAAAAAAAAAAAAAAAAAAAAAAAAAAAAACACCGGGGAAAAACAGGCTTGGGTGGTAAAAACAAACAGGGGAGGCCCAGAGCAGAGCCTCTTACCATATGTACCGTATTCAGCTGGACTGCTCCCAGGGAAAAAGCCTGCAGCAGGGAACTGCTGCGCTGGCTGCATGTAGGGGGCGCGGTACTACAATAGAAAAATCAAGAAGTCGTTAGATGCACGAACAGCCTCCCAAAAAGGGCACAACTTAACCATTAAAAGACAAACATGCTACCTGTCCATGTAGGAAAATGGCATGGCCCTGAGTATTGGCAAACTGCAACTGTTGCTGGGGAATCATCATAACCTGTGAGGTAGGTTGGTAGACATGAGTAGGTGCAACAGACCGGGGGGTGCTGCTGGGTGGGACCCGAGGAGCACTGCCTTGCATGTTGGGCCGGTTGGGGTAGTACTGCTGTTGGGGAAAAAAGACAATTTCAGCAAACAAGTCACAAGACCAAACTTCACATGTTCTGTTACTGGATCCCCCTTCATGCAAACAGGACTATTTTCAGGTCTTTAACATCACATGATCTAGAAAATTAGTAGATCATATTTTAAGACTAATATATTTTACACTAGCATAGCTGATACTTTTATTACAATTACAAACAGAAATGCTGAAATATGACGACATCTGTTGCCTCATTCATTCTTTAACAATTAAAGCCTAGTGAGACTGCATTTTTCCCATCACATACCAGCAGTTCACACAAAGCATTATGAATAAATGTTTTAACTTGTGGTCCTTCTCAACATAAATTCAAGTTAATTTTCTAGTTGTATTGTACTTCAAAATAATTTGTGGCTAGCTTTTTCTTTAAAATTTTTACTTTCTTTACAATTTTGCCATGCATGTATGAGAAGCATTTTGGACAGTCTAATTATGTGAGCTGTAGACAGAGGGAGATGAGAGGACCAGTTACCTGCAGTGACCTGAATCCACCCTTCAGCCACACAAAATAGCAGAAGAAATAGGGTGGAGAGAAGGCGTGAGAGAGAAACAGACAACAAAAAGCAGCAGTAAACGTTAGCCAACAGCAGTGAATGCAAGCTTCCAACATGCACAGTTAAGAACAGCCTGAGAAATACGGTGCAAGCACAACACAGGTCAGTGGCACACAGGACACAAGCTGGCGATGTTGAAAGGATGTGAAATGGCTATTAAAACACATGCAGTCTTTTTAGGGTTAGGGTTGGGTATTCAGAATGATTTAGCAGGTTCAGTTCTGTCAACTCAAACATGCATTTGTCCACTATCCCTAATTAATAAAAATCTAGAACACACATAGTGCCCGACCCTGTTTTTTTTTTTTTTTTTTTGAAAAACAAACAAAAAAATTTAATCAGAACATGATTCCTTAAACATGTGCATTCCCAACCCTAATGAAAATAGTAATGAAAACAGGAGAGACCAGCAGAAGCAGCACCTAAATACCAAAAACTGTGAGGGGAAGGGGGGACAGACAGAAGGCTTTGGAAATAAAGCAGGCTCCATTTTATGAAAATTGGTAGTACCTGTTGGTGTAAAGCACGAGGCCCTGGCGCAAACTGGGAGGAAAGTAAAGAGTAAAAGGTCAAAGTTGAGATGCAAAAGGAGGCAGACTTTACCACACGTGCAGTTTTTCATCAAACACAAGCAGGAATTAGGACATTTAGCTAAGCCACACAACACACTGAAAGCTTTGTCGGTCGTGGAGAGTTTCATAGCTTGAAGATGGTGTACCTGTCGGGGTTGCGGTGCACTGTTCATTTGTGGAGATGGCCCGGAAAACACAACAGAGGGTTGCTGACCTGGGGGATAGGCAGCCTGTGGAACAAGTGGAAACAGTGATATTGTTAAACAAGACTCAAATAATCCTCATGATCGTAGGTTTCATCAATTACGTTTTCACCTGTGTCAGTCCTGGTGATTGGGCAGGGTGGGGAACGGCAGGGGGTCCTGTTATAGGCTGAGGTGGCTTATTCATTTCCTGTGGTTCTGCATGAGGGGGCCTCACACTTGCCAACCAAACTAGAGAATCATGAAATGAGATGAATGATTTTATGATTAATAATCAGATACAACCAACCTTTTTGTTTTGTTTTTTTTAGTAATACAGACAGCTGAGTTTTGTAACGCCAATAATCAAAATAATGA
This sequence comes from Enteromius paludinosus, assembly GCA_032361165.1. Taxonomy (NCBI): domain Eukaryota; kingdom Metazoa; phylum Chordata; class Actinopteri; order Cypriniformes; family Cyprinidae; genus Enteromius; species Enteromius paludinosus. Next base: position 526,244 of record JAUMHQ010000046.1, on the reverse strand, counting down.
ATAGTTTTGCAGCCATGTAGGTAAAGTATACAATAATGCATGATAACTTGTGAAAGTCATACCTCTAAATTAGTATTATGAATCTCTGGGGTAATCGAAAAGCCCTCAGAGTCAGTCCTTGCTTGTGTAGTGTGTTAGCAACTCACCCTGGAAAGAAATGAGCCAATTAGTTTAATATTTCATTGATGCTAATGCATTTTATTTATTTTTTTTTCAATTTAAGCAGTTGACATTCACGGAACTTTCATGTCACAACAAAACCTTAGTAAACCTTCGATCTCTTAGTCAAGTTCTAGATTGTAATGTAGGCACAGTCAGCAACACTATGATCCATCCCATAAATAAGTACACTGCACACAAACGCAATTCAAAAACTTAACTTAAATAAAACAACAACTTGATTTGTCTGCCTAAAAAAACAACTTTAAAATGTTATGTAAATGTTGTAGTCAGACTGAAACCACACCCATCTGTTTTGTGCAAAGTGGGACAAACAAACTACGCAATCATAGCTCAGGTTCGTTCAACAAACGAAAATCAAGCTACAATCAGCCTTATGACGTAAACGGTTTACCCCTTCAAATAGTTTATTTTCTCATGTAAATATCATTTGAACTATGTCACCAAGAGGTTTTTAATGTCATTTATGGTCACCTAGGCTTTTTAATAGAGTTTTAATATATTTATCAAGCTCAAAGCTAAATAACTAAATCCTCAGTGTAACAATCCTTCATAATCATTCTAACATGATTTGGTACTAAAGAAACATTTCATAAAAACACTGAAAACTGTTGTTGCATAATATTTTTGTGGTTACCATGACACTTTTACCAGATTCTTTGATGAAACCACATTTAATTAAAATAGAAATCTTTTGTAGCAATCTTCTAAACACACTTTAATTTCCACAAGTGACAAACATATGAACATCAAACATGATGGCAGCAAAGACAGGATCTGGAAGACGCACCAACTATGTCGCAGCAATGTACACTATGTACCCGATTACGCTAACAGAAAGATCTGAATGAATGCTCTCTGTGAGCAAGTAAAGAACGGGTGGGGGTCTACTAGTGTCAATTGAGATAAGACCACACCACACCCTTAAGACCTCATACACACAGAGGCAGACTGGGCATTCAACAAAATTTCTCAGCTCAGCTGGGATAGGATGGGGAAGCCGCAGGAGAGCAGCTGGAGAGTTCAGACCATGGGTTATAGAGATGTAGGCTCTTCATTCTGGGAGTGTCTGTCTGCCCCCTGTGACCCTCACACAATAGGCCAGGACTTACCATCCAGCTCTGTGTTTTTGATCCCGACAGATGGCAACCAATAAACACCCTCAGACCCTCTCAAAAAGACCTGACTTTCTGGGAGAGGGCAGACGGGGGAGGTGAGCGATGCTGGGGAACTGAAGCACGTGGGGAATGTGCTTCCTTCAGAGGGAACATTAGAGCCTTTGACAGACCACCAAGGCAAAACTGCATTGATTTCTTTCTCAAAAAAAAAAAAGGGGGGAAAAAAGGGGGACAACAGTTCGGAAAGGCATTGGTGTCATGGGTGTGACTAAAGTAGGACACACAAAACCTAGAGATGAACGAGCTAAACATGGGATGTTTATGGCATGATGGGGGGAGGGAGGCCACGCGCGTGTTCAATATAGCCCGATTCCCAGCCACCCATGACATCCAGATGAAGTGTTTGAGGGCTGCTGGGGGGAGGGAACACCAGGCTCTAGAGTAGAGCTTTAGAGTTATGATCAATGATTTGGGACGACTGGTAGAACACCCATTACAAACTCACACAAAAGCCACTGGCTTATACACACAATCATGAAGTCAAACGCGCAGCCTTTCAAACTACATTCCATTTGATGCACAAATGCAGACAGTCAACACACAGCCTCTTAAGAAGCATCATCCATGTCTTTAACTCTTCTAAACCAAAGCTGGGCTATCCCATACCCTCTCGCTCACAAGCGCGTGTCAATATGAGCACCTGTTGTTGCAATCTCTGCTATATTGTTGTTCTGGCCCTGGACAGTGTTGTAACTAGGGTTGTCAAAAGTACAGACGTCGGTACCAAAACTTTGAAATGTAATGATACCAGCTCGTTTACTGCCGCAGGAATTTCGATCACTGTTGAGCGTATTCTCAAACACCGCTGATTGGCCATTGTGTGCATATCTGCTCCACAGACATGTCTGTGATTGGCTGCAATGACCATCCCTTCCCACGGAAGCATTTGAAAGCCGCATCCATCAGCAGGTTCATTCATAAGCAGATATATTAGGGACCCGCAGAGACACAGCTTTTAAATGCTCCCGTGTGTATCTGTGAAACGCTCGGTGAAGCAACGATCATTGTAGCCAATCACAGACATCTGTTGAGTGTGCATGCACATTGGCACACAACGATCAAGGCTAAAACAACCAAACAAAAAAACTATAATATTTAAGTAAATTCCATGAGAAGATACAATTAGTGTTTCTTTAAAGCTGGCAGAAAGAAGGTAAAGGAGGTTGAACTGAAACTAATCTTAAGCCGTTACAATGCTGTCACTGGTGTAAGCAGACAGCCCAATAAATTCTCCGTCGGAAATGGTGTTATCGTCATATTTTCAACATTTCAGTGCCAAATTCAGTATTTTTGAAAACCCTAGTTGTAACCCTGTACAACTACGGACTACTGCAAAAATTATGAAATGTGTGAATTTCATCCATGTCCAGTGGCAGTGCCATTTCTCTACACAAATTATGAGCACTAAAAATGTCTTCGTAATCATTTAAAATATAATTGAAGGAATCAACTCATTTAAACTGAGTTTCAGTTTCAAAATAGCCATAAGCAACTTATTCTCTGAACATTTATAGTTAAGTTTACTGCAGAGCTTTCAGCATATGCATGACATACTGACAGGACTCTTGAGTTGTAAATGTTAATTATAAAGCACCATTATAAAGGGATAATATTATACTATTCAAAGATGGTTGTTTATTTTGCCATATGTAATAGTCATCGATATATCAATTATACATTTATTGAATTTTTATTCTTATATATTATATTTTGTATTTCCATAAATAACATTGCTGTTTTATGTAACTTTCATAAAAATATTTAAATCCTGAGAATTATATTTAAATAAAGGACACAAGTGTATCATTTTAATTATACCCACTTGACTCTTATTGCTCTCAACAACAACCATTACCTTTAAAGATCGTCACAGGGCCATACTTCACATTCAAAATTGAAAACTAATTACCTCCCCCTCATGTTGCTCCCATTATAAATGACACAAAAGCAGATGTTACACATTCCCCATCCACTATCTTTTTCCACACAATAAAAGTAAATGGCACATGAAACTTAATTTTACATTGCGTTTTCCACAGAAGGAAGTAGGCAAATCCACAAATGAAAAAGTTCATTTTGGGGTTTAACTACACCTTTAGGCAAGTAAGTTAACCGCTCTATGGTCCTTCAATATGACAGAGCCACGAGAAGATGAATTACGCAAACAGGCAGATTCAATTATGAAATCCTTCACATACTGAAACGCCGACATCCAAATAGCTTATAACTCATTGCAAAACACATAGGTAGAGCTGAGGGGGAAAAAGAAACCACCAGGGTAGCGTTTTCCAAATGTTGGGTTTTCTGCACGCTGGGTTCCTACAGACGTGTCACACCGCCATGATGCATTGCCGGTGTGGCTAACAACGCTAGCCTCCATATGGCACTGACACGTTCAGATACACTGCACTTTCCATAACATAACAACGTTGTTCCCAAACCAAGATTTAACGTCCTCCAAACGGCATCCGACGAAAACCCACCTCTACGACCATCTGAGTACTATAAAATCAAGCCGGGCCCAAAGTACATGTGAAGGGAAGTGACGATTTCACCGCACTAGCTTATTAGCTAACGTTCCCCCTCTAAATCAATGACATGATGAAAGCCGACGGTCAGTGAGATCGGGGCATCGGTTAGTTTACAACACCGTATGTAACACCTCGGTAAAGTCGAGTTTGTCGAGGAAAAAACTCGGTCTAACTTATTCTAGCGCCCGCGTGCCGACATTCCTTCTACACGTCACATGAGACATTTAACGGTCACAAATGCTCCTCAAATACCAGGGAACAAACCACCCACAGTCAATAGGCCAAGTAAACCTCAACGGGACGGGACAAAACTATGTCGAGTTCATATGTTCCCCAAATTTCATAGGACGACTCCCAGAAATATGAGCAATATGAATGTGCGAAACTGAAAAAAGCGAAGCGCTGGAAAATAAAGCTTCAGAAACGCATAACCGGCGTAACAGGGATGGGGAAATAAAAAAATAACCAGTGACACGTTAAAAGAATAGCGTTTGACGAAGAAAATGTTTGATACAGGAACACACATCAACATTAAACCCGTCGTGAGGATCAATCTAGGCCCGCCTGGCCCCTACGATTATCGGTTTAAACGCGGCTATCGAAGTTAGCATAGGTAGTAGGATTACTCACCCGGCGCCGCACACAAATTGGAAAACTTGAGGGCAAGACTTCGTTTAAGTGTTTCTTGAAAGTTTGTTTTTGGTAGTAACAGAGGGCGTCTTGGTTTCCACGGGGAAATTTGTGTTAATCAATTGAGAAGTGTTGGCTAGCTGCTGACACTTTAGGTTTAAATCCCATGTAGCGTGCAAAGGCGAGAAAAAGTGACAGTATGGGGGAAAAATATTAAATACAGTTTCCAGATGTTACTACTGACAAAGTTGATGCCCCCAGGACAAGCCTCTTGACTGGAGGTCCATGTTTAAGGCGCGGATGGTGACGGATTGCCGGTAAGTTGATCACACTTCTCTTAATAAACGCGATTAGAACAGAGCCATGGTGCTTCAGCGCTTCTCCCCTTGAGCCCGCAGAACCGGACGGAGTGCTCAGTGAGCCGCGTGGGTACTTCCGGGTTAATCAACGTGAGCGCTGCGGGGTCATTCGCCAAGGGTAGAAATAAGGAGAAATAATAAAAGTCTCCTCCAAAATTATTAACGTTAATTTATGAAACTTTTCGTACAAAAAAGATACACACACGTTACGTCATTTATAAAATTAAATCACGGAATGCTATAAGAAATAATTAATAGATATAAAACGAACCGTGAGCATAAATTTAAAGATTAAAGATTTTGCAAAGGACTGTGTGTCCCTAGGTCAACATATTTTGTTGACCCTGGGACAACATGTTAATGCAAAACATGTTAATGTAAAATGTAGTCTTATATATATAGTGGTTATTTCTTCTCCTCAACATACCCTTACCCACGAGTAATGCCTAAAATCAGAGGAAATGATAGAAGACTGACACTGATGTACAAGCACCAAACACTGATAGTACGCCTAAACTTCACAAAAACTGTAAAATCTTGCACTTGGTAAAATCAGGTTAGCGAGCATGCATCAACGCTACTGAATTGTTTTTATTTATTCATTCATCGATTCATTTGACAAATTAGATACTCAACGTGCCATCATTCATTTAGGTAAGATATGAAAATGATATGAAAGATAGCAGAAAATGTTATAGTGATTTTTTTTATTTTCTTCTTACACCCCACTTAACCTGGCAGTCTCTTTTAATAGAGCACACTTTAGACAGCAGATATAAAACACACACACAAACATAAATGATCACATGTGTTATGTCCGACTTACAGGCTCGAGAGACAAGCGGATCCTCAATGTCGATATGCTATCCAAGGGGCCCAGAAACCGAAGTAGACCCCCTGGTCACATCAAAAATTTATTTATTTAGTTAATAGAAATTAATTGATAAAGAATATCTATTTATAATATTGTTGACAGCATCCTCTATTTACAGCAACACAAGTTCCTAAATCACAAGCTTTCGCAGTTTGCAGGTAGGTTTCTTGAAGCATTTTGGAGATGTTACCACAGCTCTTCTGGATTGAATCTGGAGTTAGATCAAGTTATATTGAAAAATAAAGAATAGCCCCCACATCTGATCATTTATTTCTGCAGATACTTACTTCTGATTGTTTATGTTTTTCACACACTGGTACAGTCTTTCAGTATGTAATACATTATTAAAGTGTATGCGACACAAAGGTTTAAAAATGTGAACTAATTGTAATAATGATGAATTACACATTTTATTATTAAGGGCCAAATTACTTTAAATGAAACTTACACAAATAATTTATGTACATGTCTTTCTGTTTTAGAAATAATTTCACGCCACTCAGGAATCTTTACAAGTGTTTTTCTTAAGAGCACTTTTTATACTGTAAAGTAGCCTACTTAATTATTCATAAATGCCCAGCATTACTGTTCTGTGTGCGTGCCATTTACAGGTGCATCTCAATGACGTGCAAAAGTTAATTTATTTCAGTAATTCAACTCAAATTCAGTGCACACAGACTGAGGTAGCTTAAGTTTAAGTCAGGCTCTGCTGAGGTGGTATGGAAGCCCAGGTTTCGTTGACAGTGGCCTTCAGCTCATATGCATTTTTTTGGTCTCTTGTTTCTCATTTTCCTCTTGACAATACCCCATAGATTCTCTACTGGGTTCAGGTCTGGTGAGTTTGCTGGCCAGTCAAGCACACCAACACCATGGTCATTTAACCAACTTTTGATGCTTTTGGCAGTTTGGGTGGGTGCCAGATCCTGCTGGAAAATGAAATAAGCATCTTTGAAAAGCTGGTCAGCAGAAGAAAGCATAAAGTGCTCCAAAATTTCTTTGTAAACAGGTGCAGTGACCAACACCAGCAGATGGCATTGCACCCCAAATCATCCCAGACTGTGAAAACTTAACACTGGACTTCATGCAACTTGGGCTATGAGCTTCTCCACCCTTCCTGCAGACTCTAGGACCTTGGTTTCCAAATAAAATACAAAACTGATTATCTAAAAAGAGGACCTTAGGCAGCAGTCCAGTTCTTCTTCTCCTTAGTCCAGGTTAGATGCCTCTGATGTTGTCTGTGGTTCAGGAGTGGATCAACAAGAGGAATACAACAACTGTAGCCAAACTCCTTGACACATCTGTGTGTGGTCACGGTGGTTTGCTTTTTTGTTGTGATTAGACTGAAATCTCCAAATCTCTCAGATGATTTTCAGACCATACTAAACCAAATGGTTCGTAGAACATTGTTTTCAGCTTTATATTTGGTATTATGTACAGTCATCTGTAAATATTTTAATTATTGATGTTGTCAAAGTCACAGCACACAAAGCCCCAAAGTAAAAAAAGTAAATAAATTAATTAATAAATTACTTGCACACAAGAAAATTTGTTGCACCCTCAAGAAAATATTTACATGCACATCATTTTTTGCTTTCACAATACATTTCTAGTTCCCTATATGTTCCCTGTAAGTTCCCGACATTAGGGGTCAGAGCCTGAATCCTCTCTGATTTAGAGAACATATCAATGAAAATTGGTTAGTAGATTTTGCATGTTGAGTCAGATTCATCCACTTATCAGATTTTTGATTTTCATCAGGGGAATTCTCATGTTTGCTTGTCACACCGTCACATTCACCTGCTCCAGGATCAGCACGCACCGTTGCCACGCCCACACCGGTTACCAGATCCCAATCTCCCGATTACTAACACCTGCCCGTCATTAAGCCACCCTAGTGTAAAAGAGAGCTCAGCCAAAAAGTCGATGGCTGAGCTCGAGGTTGACTAGCTCATACCCAACTGTTCCCGTTCTTACTCACCTGTCTGATTCCTTCATCGTGGATGTCTGGGAAATGCTGTGGCTGCAACGATCATCTGGAGGAAAAAAACGAAACTCTGAGTGTACTTACCTGGCACTTACCTGCATTGTGAACTTACCTGCTTGCACGCTGTGATTAACTCTGCCCCTCTGCTCACGAACGAAAGACTATTGAAAAGCAAGACGCTACCATGAGCGTTGTTTTCTGTTGACACCTGTTGATGAACACTGCACGTTACTGAGCTGCTGATGACTATTTCTGTTCAATTCACTTTAATAAAACTCACCTATATATTTGAATCTTTGTGTCTGTCCTATCTGAGCGTGACAATGACACAGGGCCGTGTGGAGACATTTCAGGGGGCGGTTGCCCAAATTTAAAATTAAGGGCAAATATCAAGCTGAATGACAAAATCATTCAGACACTTTATTAGATGCTTCTCCATTGTACTTCAACCTGCAAGAGCCATAAACGCATTTCATAAAAAGGTGTAGGGTTATAAGAATCGAACAGCACATAAACTCACTTGCAGGGCAATCTCAACAAATGACTCCCCTACACATCTCTCTCCGTGATGGTAACCATTAAACTTTTTTATAAAATGGCTGAAAAAACCAAACCCACCCAAACTAAACTGAACATAAACACACATAACATCACTAAAACAAAAACCCAACTGTCTTGCTTAAATGACACAAAAATAAGTAAACTCTAAAGAAATACCCATGATGCACTGGGTGCATAAGTCCGTACCCGGCTAGTAACGAGTGCGCTCTGCCCTCAAGCAAGCATTGGTTGATTATTTTTATTTAGCAAAATTTAGATTAATAGTTACATTTTATTGTTGTGGGGCAAAGACAGGGTTCCATACACACATACACATAAAAAAAAATAGAAACCCCAAGAAAAGGGCACTTGAGACACCTAGGAGGAAAGGGGCGGGTGCTTCAGTACCCCCAAAATTAATAAAAGCACCCACAAAGATTTCTAAAGATTTCTAACTTATTTGACCTGGTGCTGATATTTGCAAAAATTTAGCATCAAGTGATATTTTTTACACACCCTCAGGAACTTTACCTTTTAGAGAATACAGATGAGCAGGAGGATTTCATGCACACTGGAGCATCACCCCTGACCCCTCTGAACAACCTTACTGGAAGTGGTTTGTGTGCAGATTCTGGAAAGATCTGGAAAAATACTACAAGGAAACATTTGATAGACGTCGTCGATTCCTAAATGAATGGAGAAGATACACAAAACAAGAAGCTATTGAGAGTTTACATGAACTTTACCTGAGCAGTGGACATTGAATGGAGATGCTCAGAAACTCAATCAGATCACTAAAAGTTTTTTTGTATTACATTATCAGATAAGCAAAGCTAGAAGAGGTTTTGTCACGCCCATGGGCATTCCATCTGTCTTTTGTTGTTTTCATTTCATGTTCATGTGCTTCGTGTTTTGTTTTCATTCATTCATCGTTGTGTTTGATAAAAGTTTCCCTTTGCCAAATTTCCAGTAGCCAAATAAGTTGAATGGAGTAAATCTGAAAAAATACTGTATTGAGATTTGTCTAAAGGCTTATGAATACAAATTTGAATGGTTTCTAGTAATAAACACAAACATTTTTTAAGGGGTAGTGCTAATTATTTTATTTTTATTTTCCTGGACCACCAGTGTCTCCATGGCCCGCTTTCGCAGAGTTGCCACATGTCAAGTCACTTTTATTTATATAGAGCTTTTAACAATACAGATTGTAGCAAAGCACTGAACATTATCAAACAGAAGA
>JAUMHQ010000046.1:463229-497720 GCA_032361165.1 Enteromius paludinosus | reverse complement strand
TATCAACGGCTCAAGCCTCCATTGCCAGCTTTAAAATGACGTTTTGGAACTAGCAAAAGAGTCGTTGGATGAGATGCAGAAGAAATAATCCTACTCACAATAGCGATTTAAGTAGAAAAACCAGACGAATGCCTTGAAATATATCATCATCTGATCAATGTCTTGAGGTGTGGCAACCGTAGTATAAGCGGATAATTGACTGAATAATTATTTTTCTAATAATTCAACGGCCCGTCGTCAATTATTCCTTACTTAAATAATATGTGTAATTATTTAGCTGTACCCACGTTGACAAAATACCAATAGCTTGTAAACAAATACAAAAATACTTTTTTGTGGCTTTAAATATTGTATGGGCTAAATTTTTTTTGGTGAAGGCAGAATTTATTTGACCAAAAACAGTAATACTGTTAAAACATACTACAATTTAAAAGAAACTTATTCTTATTTTTCAGAAAGCAGTCTATTATGTTGATATTATCCATTTTTTTATTATATTATAAATATGTGCATAAATAAAAAGGATAATTCTTATAAATTCTTAATATTTTGCATTGAAACAATTACATTTTTTTCAGGATTCTCAATGAAAATTTATTTTGTAATTACAAAAATCTTTTGTTTTATTAAACATTTTGAACTGTAGGCAATAATTTCTGAATTGTGAATGTCAAGGATTTGGATTATGTCGAGTGATCTGTTCCACTGATTGTCCAATGAGATTCTGACATACTCTAGTATTGGATCGTGTATAATACAACAGTGTTAATCACAAAGAGTCCGAAATTAACAAATATATTCAAGATGACATCATGCACAGCAGCCTCACCTTCATAGTGCAGGACCTGTTCCACGATCTCACCAAATCGGCTGCCCTCAAATCCTGCCAGGTGATGAAATTATGAAATGGTTTTCCTGTGTTTCTGGAGAAGATGACAAAAGAATATATGCCCCCTCAGTCGGTTTTCTATAGAACAATCACAGGATTGAATGTATACGAACCTGTCCCACGTGATGAACGTCGCCCTCTGAGTTGAGATGCCAAGACTTTCCATTTGGCACATCTGTAAGCCTGAGTCTAAATCAAAGAGACAGAAGAGGAGTCGTCTTGTCAGTATCGTAAACTCAAAGACCTACATTTATCACAGAGGTTCTGAAACTTTTGGACTAAAGAGACCTAGACAATATTTAAAAGGCCTTTCCATCTAAACCGATACGTACCTCTGGAACCTCTGTTGCAGTAAACAGAACAGAAAAGATTTTAATAACTTTTAATTAAGATTGTGTTCGGTAATGACGTTTAAATAACTGCATCCTAGATGTTTGCGAAGCCCCTCCAGTGGTCCTCAGACCCTTGATTGAGAACCACTAATATCTCCGATAGCACATCAAAATGATTTCCTGAAAAGTGCATTAACACTTTCTCATACCAAACATTGCTGCATTCATTTGTTTTAGATTGTCTCTTATGCATTTATTTATTTGTTTATTTATTAATTGGCAAACATAAAACTACATTAAAAAAGGCAGCGTGTTTTTTTTTTAATGGAAATTATATTTTCATTTTCGTGTAACAATTCTTTGTGGGAATGTTCACGTCTAGAATAGCATACCGATTGTTTGGTCTGCAAAACTGTACACAAACACTAACTTTAATAATGGGGTCATTCCAGCTGGAATCATCAAATGGTCCCCACCCGACCCCCTCAGATTTGTCTGAAAAAAATCTATGTGATGGGTAATATGGCCAATAGATCATGTACAAAATTTCAGATCTCTACTGTGCGTTTTTTTTTTTCATTCCATTGTGCTCGGGACTTGGGGAAATCCGACCTCCACCTCGGGACAGTGCAATGGAATGGCCACTTAAGTTGGGGTTCCGAAACACACACTCGGGCCAGTTCAGAGCAGACCGAGTCGATTGGAATTATCCATAGGCATCCATATTTTTGCCAACTGTTCCAATGGAACACATTTACGACGGACATCGGCAGAACTGTCTCGGATTCACTGACTACAGACTTTCAATGGAATGCAACATAAGTACCTAATCTTAATGTTCCACCCAATCCAGTGAATAATACATCCATTTTCATTGAGAAAGCAGGGTAATATGTTACTTGTGTGTATGACTGACAATGATGGGTTGGTCTCATCAGAGACGTCTCTGACACCGAGCAAGACATTCAAGTGCTTTTTTGCATCCCCATGGCCCAGCTAGAGGCTACTTTTGGCCAAAAAGGGAAGATGTCTGTTGGGTGCCTCTCCAGCACATCATAATGAGAATTGATGTGCCAGTTACTTCCACTGGACGATGCTATGTCATAAAAGAAAATGAAACTGTGGATTCAGACACTTTCATGAACAACTTTAAGTAACTGTTATGTCACACATTTATTTGTGTAGGTGGTATAAATGGTGGTATAAGTGACTCATGTCTGGAAGTAAGTTTTGTATAAGTGGAACGTTAATAAATTCTGTTGAAATGCCCATACTAAGTTGAATAACAAAAGTGAACAATAGGATCAGTGATGAAAATGACTTTCTGAGTTTAAAAAAATCATTACAGAAAAATATTTTATCAATAACAATAAGCTCTTTCAAAAAAACAAGTTTCATGTTCACACCTGGTGTCATTCATGGGAAATATTGCTCTGAACATTGGTGTAAATTAGTTTTTTCCATTTTTGGACCTTAATATCTCAACATCCATCTGACTCTATTGTCTGATGTCGAAGCATGTAAAAGACATGGTACATATCAGACCATTTACCAAGTTTGATGCTTATACATTGAAAATTGAGGTTTCTATGGGCATCTGAAAACCCTTAAAGTAATATTTTCAAAGAAAAGTGGAGGGCTAGCATTCAGGTGTACATTCAGTAACAATGCTGTGAGTTGTAATTCCTGCAGTTCTGGACTAAGACTCTTGGGCCAGAAAATTTCATGGACCTGGCACAACTAGCTCTGGAGATATTTCAGTCCGAACATGGTCACTCAGACTGTGATGCCAAAAACTTTTTTTTACAGATTTTTTGTAAAAAAAAAAAAAAAAAAAAAATATCACAGTACAGATCTGAAATTTTGTACATGATCTATTGGGCATATTACCCATCACATATATTTTTTTCAGACAAATCTGAGGGGGTCAGGTGAGGAACTTTTCCAAAATTTGATGATTCCAGCTGGAATGACCCAATGTGCAAGCTGCGCCAGGGTGATATAATTACAAAAATGCTGTTTCACGGACTAAAAAAAATAAAATGGTTTAAGTAAAAAATGTACAAAAAAATATATTTAACATGCACTACTACTAATATTTCATTAAATAAACCTGCTAAAAAAAAATGCACATGCAGAAGTAATTGCATTGTTATTAATATATCTTGCAACACCAGTGAAAATACTCTGATTTAATAAATAATTATAATGCAGCGTATTCCCACAAAACACAAAGATTTATTGAAATTTGCTATTTTACTGTGCAATATTCATTTAACATAATTTTTGGAAGCATGCCACTAGGTTTGATGGTCTGAAATGACATTTTATTATTTTAATAATTTATCAAGTAATTTCAGTGTCTAAAAAGTTTTGGGGGGCACGCTATGCCTTTGTGATAATGATACAAAAAATAAAGATGTCTGACCTTGAACTGCTCCTTTGACTACAGTCACAAACCCTTTCCACAGATCCTCAGGGTCAATCTCTACCCATCCAGGCTGAGGATAAAGTAAGGACACCTGTAACAAGAAAGCTGCTATCACATTTCACACCCTGGGAGACACTGGCACAATCCTGTCTAGTCAGTCAACCTGCTGTCATTTACCTTCGCGGAGCAGGATCCCCTGATACTTGCGCTCTTATCATACACATGGCACCTGATAGAGGTTGTTCCCACATCAACAGAGAGAATGAAAGTCTCGCGTTTGCTGAAGCCGTTTCTCTGAGTCCCCATCGCACAATGAATTCATTCAGAAAGCCGCAAAGATACTTTAGTCACCATGGCTGTGAGCATGTCAGGGAGGATCCAAACATGAGTCAAATGATCCCGTTTTCAACTTTGCTCCGTAGACCTTTGAGTTTCATTCCTCCAGAGACTTGAACGCCAGTCCACCGGCAGATTATTAATCCGTTACGAAAGCCGAATTAATGAGTTCTCGTCATCGTTCTGAATGAACAAACATTAATCGAAAGTAAGTTACATGTAACGTTATGTGTCCCCGAACTTTCCCCAGCTCGCGCATGTGATCTCGCGCCCTATTTTAAACCGGCAAACAAACTCTATAGTTACGTTTTAAGCCGAAAAACAGTCGTTTGTTTTCATCGCCGAGTAATAAAAGTTACTGAACACTAAAAGAGGACGCGTTAAACTCTGTAAGGACCGCAAAACATAGCAGGCGGTAGATTTCTTTCAATAGTACAATCAGTACGTCACACATCAGTCGATAGGTGTGGAGAGTTCTTAAAGAAACAGCGCACCATTTCTGAAGAAAAGGGTCTCTGGACTGGTGACGTCACGAACGCCGGAAATATGTTGACGGAGCTGTACGGAAATGGACCATTTTCACATTCCAGGGCTCTTTCCACAAGAGATAATCGTCATAGTTGGGCGAACTTTAATAGTGGTGAAAGGAAACTACAAGAAATATCATTTTTGCAACAGGAACAAAATAAATGAATAACACCATAGGACTCTGAAGGGGTGACATTCGCCACCCCTGGATTAACGTAGACCATCATAAGAGAGACAGATGTGAAATTTAGAATCACTCCATAATAAAAAAAAGTAAATTTATGTTATAAATAACTGTGGCCATAAATAACCATAAATCGTCCATATAAACTGGGGTCCAATACACAGAAAGAAATCATAAGGATTCAAGCCTATGTTTATTCTTTTCCACAAACTACTGCACCTGCCTGGAGAAACATCTATAGAATTAAACATGTGTAATATATTTTTTTACTTTTTTGAATGTAGGCTCTAGCATTTTTGCGTATACATGTGCATGGAACTATTTAATTATTAGCATTTATGAGCCATGTGCTCCCTCAGGAATTTTAGAACGTTTGTCTTTTGATTTATGAGCAAATTAAAGTGTATGATTAACATTGCTGGAAGAGAAGATGCAGTGTTTTTGCCAACAAGCTTCTCAGACAACCATTGCACTTCCTATAGCAACGTGTTGTAATGGAGGTTATAACTGAACAGCTTCATAAGCCAGGCCATTAGAGGCCAGCAATTTTTGATTGTGTTGGATTTTTGAGGAAATAAAACATTTCAACATGCAGTAGAGTTTCAAATGAGAGTTCAGAATCCACCACTTAGACACCCTAATAATAGTCACAAGATCGGAGGCATTATGATAGCAAAATGTTTATTATGAAAACAAAATGTCTATTTACAGCACACCATCCTGTTAGGAGGTGCACTCGTTTTTTTTTGTCATTCTGGTTTTAAGTCATTAAATTAACAACTCAAATGTCATTAAAAAATAAAAGGGTTTACTTGTGATCGTTTAAAACCTGGACAAGAGATCTGTTAGGATACAAATACGCAGAGAAGATGAAAATGAAAAGGGTGCCCGCATAGAAATATTAACAATTGTTATTTATCCATTTGTAAAATGGTGCATATAAAATCCATAGATCTAAATACACAAAATTCATTTTAAAACCACAGAACTTAAACATCTCCCCTGGAAATAAAGGTAGGCTAATACAAAAATAAAACCAATTTGAAATGTTCACAATTCGGGCAACATTTTAGAAAGGCATCTTATTAGGATTTTTAAGTTTGCATCCCCTGCCTGACCATGTTTAGTCTTGTGTATACACACACACACACACACACAATAAATCCACAGATATCAGTGTGCTTCCTGGCCTGGTGAAGATAATGAGATGGTTTGAACACCTGCTTTAGGTCCATGAAATATTCCACAGAATGCTTCTAACAAATCTTTGAGCATAGAACTGGTCTTAATTTGAACTTCTGAAACTAGATCCAAGGGTTAACACCACGTGATAATATTATCTCTATCCTTTCGTGCAGAGCTGCAACACTACGCAATAGAGAAAAAAATGAAATGTGAATGCAGATGTTGTATTGCAGCAGCTTGTGCTGAATCATATCCCTTCTTTGTGCATAATGTCCTGTCTACAAAACTAATTATTGCACTTTGAATATTAAAATCCAGCATCACAAAATAACCAGTGACCATGATAAAAGTTTAAAGGTCTGATTTGGGTCAAAAGAAAAGAAAAGGCTGAGGTAAATGTAAAACCCATTTCATGATTCTGTGATCATTCTGGTGCCGTAATCAATAAAAATGTTTACCTTCACTCAAAACATGCCAACTAAAATGAATACAAAACTAACTTGACGCCAGTGACAAATACATTGTCTCACCAAACAATCGAATCATGAAGACGGACATCTGCATCTTGTTCTTGCTGTGAAATGAGAAGGTTCTCCTTCAAGAGAGATGGACAGAGTCAGAAAAAGATTTCAGTCCGTCACTTTAGCAGACTCGAAGTTGACTGCTAGTTTGCGCTGTTTCCGCTTGGAGGCCGAGCCGGGTGTGTGAGGATTGGCATTCTGCCTGGGTGTCTTGGGTGTGGTGGGGTTATCTGCAGGCTCATGGGTGTTGATGGGTGGGGGGCTCTTGGGGGCTGAGGCAGGCACTGGAGCAGAAGCAGCCGGTCCCCCGCCAGCGTAGGCAGAGCTTCCTGATACTTGCTTAGCCTCTGGATTCTTGGTTCTGCCTGAAACGCGCTTCTTGGTCACCTAAAGACACAAAGGCATGTTATAGCTACGGTGATATTTCAGGATAAAGGGGTGAAGGACAAATAAGTGCGTCTGTGAAACTCTTTGTATTTAAAAAAAAATTATATTTAATAAATATTGTAATGTAAACAAACATTTTAATAATAAAATGAATACATGCATGTACATAGTAATTTTCTTAAAAGTTTTCAAGCAAAGTTTAAGGCTAAATGGAACATTTTCTTAGCGTAATGAATTATTAATTCATAAAAATCATACATTTATGGGGGACCGCTGGGGGAGGGGGGATACTTAAAGGGGTTCGGAGGATCAGACTGAGGTTGTACACAAGTGTATATGCCCTTTTCAATGTAAAACCAATAAAAAATTGATCCCAAAAAAAAAAATCATACATTTATACTAAATCGCATTGAGGTGCTGAAAACACCCGATCACGAGGCGCACATGTAAAAAAAAATTATAAAAAAAATTAAAATCACAGTGACACTTCGTTCTGGAATATGCAGCACAATGGACTATATTCATAATTAATGAATTAATTCATAAATGTGCAGCTAGTACCAGTATATCGACACTATGGAAAAGGAGTACTGAAATGGTTTCAAATATTCAAAATTTGATATGCATTAAAAAAAAAATAATAATAAAATGTTTGGCAATATTGATAAATCGTTCTCACCTGAAGGGGAACAAACTGGTTGTGGGATCCACTGGGTGCTGATGGAACAGGGGCCCGCGCTCCAGGGAAAGTTCCTCCATAGAACGGCTGGCCCTGGTGGGGAAACTGCATCCCCCAGTGAAGAGGTCCGTAGCCTTGTGGCGGCATCAGAAGACCACCTGTGAAAACAAAACATCAGATCAGGTCAAGTGTAAAAAAAAACATCTGCATAAGAAAAACAGGATTTAACAGAAAATACACAATCAGACTCAGACCTGCTGGCTGACCAAACATGGAGGGATGAGGCGCAAGTGGCCTCATCTGCTGGACTCCCGGGAATATGGGAGGAGGCAGTGGGAATGAACCCAGTGAGTTCTGCAGAAGACAAGATGATTTCATTCAGCAGTCAACAAGGTCTAACATGTACTAAAATCATTGCAGACTCTACTATATTCCATTAAAGCACATAAATCATTATCCCCGGTTTCACAGATAATGCTTAAACGTAGTCCTAGACTAAAATGCAAGTCGGAGCTGTTTCAACTGAAAGAAATTAGCACGGACTTAAAAATGTAAAATATATCAGTGCCCTTGTTTTGCCTCAAGATGCAGACAAGTAATGTTCATAAAAATTACTTAAAACTATGGTTTAGTCCTGGCTTAGGCTAAGCCCTGTTTGTGAAACCGGGCATATATATATATATATATATATATATATATATATATGTAAAGAGAAAGGTCACTGAATGAATAGGTTTTTTCTCTATTAACAGAAATTGGTAATTTCTGAACTGAGAGTTACCAATCGTTGAAGGGCAAAGAGAGCAGCTTTCTCTTTAGCTTCAGTTTCAGATTGACACTGAGGACCATGAACCAGCAGGCCATTAGACAACTTCACCTGACACACTGTGAGACTCTACAGAACAAGAGAAAGAGAAACAGAGATGCAAAGGAGGCAGAAAACATTAGATCTCATATACTGATTTGTTTGTGTGTTCTGAACAGATACATTAACTGCTGTTCATTCAAATTCAAACATTTATTGCACCTAATTTTCAAACCAAACACTTTTTGTCAGTAGTTAGTGTCAGAAATACTACACACAATTATTAGACCCATTATTACAGTACATGGCTTGGGAACTGATAACTTTCTGGTCAGGGTCCTTGTATATCTCTAACCAAATTAAATATATATATATATATATATTAAACTCAAATTATAATTGTAAATATATTTTTTATATCTATTTTTATAGTTTTTCTTTCTTAGACAGCATACTCTATCAAATGATCTACATTGCACATTACTATAAATCTATATTTATGTTTAAGCTCGTTTGTTGAAGTCCCTGGGCTTTACAGTCTACTGAAAACCACATTACTCCAGATCGCACAGATACAGTTGGAGTTTGAGAGAGGGACTAACCTGTCTGTTGCGGAGAAAGGCAAACTCTGGAGGTCCCATCCCAAGCCCCATGCATACCCGCCCTAGTTCAGTGGCCATGCTGGGCAGGAGCGGTGGCTGGCCAGCCACAGGAGGAGGAAGAGGACCTGCTGCTGGTGCATCAGACTGAGGAGGATTTATCCGAGCAGCTGAGAGATGGAGAACATTTACTTCTTATTATTCACAGTGAATATCTCAGGTTCGAGAGTTAATCATCTAACAAGGTAAACTTCTACAGCCTGCAGTCTTACAAGACCGATTGGAAACTCTGCAGTACCTAGTTTTTTGCTGGAACGTCTCTTGTTCTGCTGTTGGGCATTGAGGTTTGCTGAATCCTGGCCACCAGTGAAATCAGGAGCAGAGGAACTTGGTCCAGAGCTGTCAATCTTCAACATTTCTTTTAATACCAGAGTTCCCTTCTGCTCCAACGAAAATAAAAATGACTTGAAACATTCAAAGACATCTAAAGAACCATACTTTTCCACTCTTTTGTGGAGCAAATATGGAGGAGACAGATTACACACCATGGCAAAGGACTGAGGGGAAAGAGGCTCTCCTGATTGGTTCTTGGGATCTGTAGGTGGATGATTCTGGGCAGGCTCAGGATCCTTTGAGATCTTCAGATTGGCTATAAGCTCCTGAAATTCTGTAGATGCCTGTAATACATAAATACTACAAGTAAAAATATGCATTATATATATCCATATAATCATTTCCACATGACCCATGTGTATTAGTGAAAGAGATTCATAGAACCTTCATATCAATCTACCTCTTGCCTTGCGGTAATCCATAGTCACATAGTTTATTTCAAGAGTTTGCGCTTCCTCATTCAATCATAATAATTATGTTGTCGAATTTGGTGTGCTGTCCGGGCTTCGAGCCGGGAGGTCAGCGGACTCCGAGCCCTAGTGGGTGCAGAGCTCGGCGTCCGGCTCGGACCCTGCATGCCCCCGTAAAAGAAGACGCGAGAACGGGCGGAGGAGGGATGCAAAAAGATGAGATGCGGAAGGGGAGAAAATGGGTTTATTTATAGTGGGAAGGATGGATCTGATTGGCTGGTGAGATGAGATCGATTGGATAATGCGGAGCCAGCCGCGGTTGATTTCGTACACGGTCCTCTCGAAACTATTGCAAAACGTCACTTAGACGCGAGTAGAAATGGAAAGAACCGATAGTGATTGCACTAGCAGCTGTCTGTTCAGGTTTACTTGTTGCTTTTATTGCATTTACCCATCCTTCTGTTGTTCCAAACAAAATCTGTTAAATCTGTCTTTTAATAACATTGGACCCCAATCATCTTATTTTCATCTCATTTTGTGTTTTCAGAAAGGACACACAGTTATGGAATGAAATGAGGAACAGTAAAAACAATAAAAATGTTTAGGTAAACCATCACCGCAACCCACAAACCTTATTTGAAGGCCCTTGTACGAGAGCCATATTCACATCCTCATTTCTCTTCAGAAGTCTAATATTGCCACCTGAGGCCTGCAAAGTAAATGAAAGACTTATTAAGCATTTAGCATAACATAAAAGAGAAAGCTAATAAAGAAAACCTAATATTCAAAATTTTAACTACTGCATTAATGTGAAATGTAAAATTTACAGTATAAATGTATGGTATTCATACTTTAAGACAGCTGATTTATACAGTGCAGTGGAGTATGAAATATGAAAACATACAAGTTTGCTGGATGGGTCGTATCCTTGGCTTTGTTTACTTTGTCCTTCCAGCTGGTGCTGATGTGGCATCGGTCCACTGCCTTTTCCAGCCTGTCAAAAATAACACCAGGTAATCGTCATATACTACATAACCAATGCTATTTTAGCATTATTAGTGTACTCACTCAGTATTTTTTAATATTTTAAATAGGGATGTCCCGATCCGATCACATGATCGGAAATCGGGCCCGATCACGTGATTTTAGACTCGATCGGAATCGGACGTTACCTCCCGATCAGGACTCGAATATATATATACATATATATATAACATATTGCGCGATGATTATCGTGCAGCCCTAATACATTGCCATAGCAAAATGTGGGAAATGTAAACTTGGGATTGCAAGAGGTGGAAAACAAACCTGAGAGTTTGAAGAGGAGAGAAATGGCCTGTGACAGCACAGGACATTACAGCCAAGATAGCACAAATTAAACTTTTTTTTTATATTTAAGTATATATATATATAAGTATTTATATTTTATATAAGTCCAAAAGTTAAGGAAAATGATGCTATTTATACTTGATAGTTCAAGCTACCTCATAGAAGTGCTCTGTTTGTTATCAGAGTTGTGTGTTAAAATAAGTTGAATTAAATAAAAAAAATTATGAACATCCTGTTTCTGTTTCTTCGCTCTTCTTTATGCTTTCTTTATGTATTATAGAAGTATCGGATCGGGACTCGGTATCAGCAGATACTCAAAATCAAATGACTCGGACTCGGACTTGAGGGCAAAAAAACCTGATCGGGACATCCCTAATTTTAAATTAGTTTGTATTTTTAAATCTTTAAACAACAAAATTGCTTTTTACAAATTTTCAATAGTTTTCTGTTAGCTTGTCTTTTTTTTAGTACTTCAACTGTAAACAAACTTGAAATGATCCAATTGAACGTAAATGAAAGAAAATAACCGTATTTCTTTCTATGTAATTTATTTTTGTTAACAAAATGTTTTTTTTTTTTTCAAGTTTGAGTTCATTTTAATACTGATCACAAACACAGCGACTACTTACATTATTTTGCCAGTGAGCTGGTGGTTTCTGGGGCATTCCTGAACTCTGAAGAGACTGCCAAACATTACTGAACTCTTTCTCATTACTCGAGCCCTAGAGGAACACAAAGAAAAGTGCTCTAACGGATCATGAACAATCCCCAGAGCAGTTAGTCCTATTAACCTCACACAATTCATACCTTGTGTTGGTTTTTCTGGTTGAGGCCTTTGTGAGGCGAGTTTCTGTTCCCCTGAGTGTCAGCCCTGAGATTAAAACTCTGTCGGCCATTCTGCTGCTGTCAAAAGCAAATTCAACACCGTCAAGATCTTCACATGGAACAACACACTTCCCTTTGCATTACCTCACAGATTTCTACTTAATTACCCCTTATTATTAAGACTTAACACACAGTACGTAGCACACAAGTACTAATGTTTGGGTTGTGGTGCTCATGCAAATCTGGCTCTCACTTCGTTGCAAAATAATCCATTCAGCTCTGGATCATATATTCACCAGCCGAATACTACTTTATTCCAGCAACATTCCTGTTAAGATATATTTAGCTCAAAAACAAAAAAGGCATCAAAGCAGCAAAACAATCAAAACTTTAAATGTTGTTTTTTTTTTTCTCTCCATATATAAATATGTCGTAAAATAATGACCATCATAAATTTCTATCATGTTTATATATAATTTAAAAAAAGCATATACGAATCTAAAAGCAAATGTGCCATTATGTCATTCAAAATCTATTCTCACGAATCAACTGAAAAGTACAGAGTCCTAGACGAGTTAAATCATCACAGTCCTGTGCTAAAGTCCAAAAGGTCTGCTTCAGAGATTCTGGACTCTAGCGCAGGAGGAGGATCTTTATGACCTATTTGCTAGTGGGGTATCAGTAGAGTCACTGAGGGCCTCATTATGAAGGATGAATTACCTGTGTAGGTATAAACGGTGAGCGTGGCGAGTGGTTGAGGCCGCCAAGCTGGCTCTTGTGTGTGAGATGGGATGAGGATGAGGGCTGAGGCTTGACGATGGCAGTGAGTTTGTGAGAGCCCTGCTCCTTTCTGCTGCCGTGGCTCAGGTTGATTAAGGCACTGGGGGGCAGTCGATAGCCACGCCCAGGGGAGCACCTGCACACACAAAAGAATTTTTAATGGTTTTAAAAGAAGTCTTTTTTCCCCCATGATCCAAACAGAAAGTTAATATCTTTCCTGTCACTTTTTAACAACACTAAATTTGCATCATCCATCGAGAGCAATTACTTCCGTACCTGACAGTGAGTCCTCCAGCAAACTCTTCATCAAACAGCACTTCATACAGAACTTCAGCCTCACGTTCAGCTAATGGAACGAGGAAGACAAGAATGAAGGACGGAACGAGATACCAGAGAGTTTGCATTGGGTTTAGACTTTTACCTCCTTTGATACCAATGATGGTTCCCCGAAGGCCGAGAGGAACAGAGAAGCTTTCTCTCACATTGACAACACGGTCAAACAGATGATACTCTGCTTCAGGATCTGGAACAACACCGTGCTGCTGCTCCAAAGGCTGCATATATACACACACACAGGTCTAAGTATTTAGATCAAACAAATACATATAATATATAAACCATGACAAACACATACCCTAAAAAGCAGGTGGGGCTTCACAGTGACCCGTACTTTCTTGTTCATTTTCTTTGCCTGTAAACCACACGTGATCAACACATCATTCATAGAAAGACAGGAACAAGTTTTGTGATTGTTGAGGGTTGTTTGTGATCATCACCTTTGTTTTCTCCAGCTCTTCTTCAATCTTCTCCACGATGCCTGCGTCCAGGATCTGCAGATCACACGAAGCTCGGGAAGAGGAACTGACTGGATGGTTTTTCAACCAGCCCTGGATCTCCTGGACCTTTTCAGCCCTATATAAGGCATCACAAATGATAAACAGTCACTGTTAATACTGAAAATGTATCGCATTCAGAATAACAGTTAGTTATTATCAGTAATAAAGTAATATTACAAGAGGATTTGCATTCTCTCTAGTACTTCCGCTTGTCTAAAACAGATACAAAACACACCCATTCTCATCTTCTCCTGGCCAGATGTCATCTTCGTAAAAGACATCATCATGACTGTTTCGTGCTACAAAGTCAAACAGCTCGGAAAATCTGAGGGACAAGCACAAACAAATTGTTCAAATATTATAATGTAATGTGCTTACACCACAAGCACACACACAACCTTCAGTACACACCTCTCTAAATATTCGGATAGAAGTTCCTCTACAGCAGCGGAGTAGAGCCATTCTTTCTCTGTTCTCTTGGTGTAGCCAGGAACTTCCTCATTCTTCTTGTTGAACTTGAGATTAAGGCCCACATTGACTTTCTGCTCTCCATGAGGACTGTTCATGTCAGGGAAAATAAAAACACCTTAACCTTAAGTCATGGTCAGATGCTAATCTAAATATAAAACTGTCAAATATCCAAAAATCGACCGATACCAGAATATAAAGTCAAAATCAAAGTATGCATGTATGTTTTATTCACTGACTTTCTCTTGGACCCTCTTCCGATGAAGATGCTACCGGAGAACCTTGAGACGAGGTAGCTGGTGATACCAAGGCGGGAGGCGAGCACATACCCAGGACCGTACTTCACAGAGTATTTCTAATCGAAAACACAACACTATTAAATCAAATCTGAAGTCAAAAGCAGACCAAGACCTAATGTACAGTGTAATAACAGAGTATGCCAAAGCCTTCTGGACAGGATCAAGACTTACATGCTGGTTCTGTATTAAGGCATCAAGTAGAGGTTCACACGGTACAGAGAAGACCACTCTAACCCGTCCCTCACTGATGACATCACTAGAATCTTGCACCTAAGCAAACAGAAGAAATCCTACATAACTGGCATTTAACAACTTAAGCTGGGCTGGAGAGCACAAAAACCAGTACATACATCCCCCATTGCGCCATAATATGGGTTTCCAACCATAAAGACAACAGTTCCTGGGGGAAACAGCTCCTCCAGTGTCTTGAAGCGTGCCAAAGATGAATCGAAGGCTTTGATATCCTAAAGTGAAAAAACAGCATACATAAAACATCCGAAGGTTCTTGATTAGAATCCTGGGTTGACTTTGAACTGGGGTGAATATTTACCTTCACAATGGTCTGGTAGGGATAGGGCAGGACCTGCTTGGCAAACTGCTTTTCCAAATGGACCTTTCCGTTTTGACCAATGACATACTTCCTGCCTGTCAGCAGCTGGGCGTATAGCACCACATCGGTCTCATTGATCGCAACGCCTTTGCGCTTGTTGAAGCTGAAAAGCAGATGAAGTAAGATTTTACATAAGGACACTGACAAAAACAATTGCCAATAGCATGAATAAAAATGGCAGCATACTGCTCTGAGAGGCCTTGAACTTCTTTGACCCACTCCTTCTGCTCTTTATCAGTCAGTTGGGTGATTTTAGTAGGCGGTAGAGTGTTACCCAAATACAACATCTGTGACCCTGACGGTTCGTCTAAAGAAAACCTGCGGAGTAGGAGGCAGACAGTATTAACAGTCAAAAAAAAAAAAGAGAGTTTAAATGAACTTCTTGACTCTGTACGTCAGCAAATTATTTAGGAATATCAAAACTTACTTTGTTTCTCCATCTGAAACCGCTACAACTCGAGCTTCCATCAAATGAGGCCAGTTCACAAACAAAGACTTTCCAAGAACCTGTGCTGAGATGTCTTCCACCTACAATACAGAGAAACACACACAATACCACATTAACATAAAACAACATACATCAAAAAGAGGGTTTCAGCAGGTTTAAGAAGGATCTTTTCATTTTAAATTGAATAATTGGGAATAAATTAAAGAAAATAGAGGGGAAAAAAAGCTGGCTTCCC
Organism: Enteromius paludinosus; assembly: GCA_032361165.1. NCBI lineage: Eukaryota > Metazoa > Chordata > Actinopteri > Cypriniformes > Cyprinidae > Enteromius > Enteromius paludinosus. Next base: position 482,211 of record JAUMHQ010000046.1, on the reverse strand, counting down.
AATGCAAATGTCTAAATATTCACAAAATCAATGTACATTTACTTAAGAACCAAAATGAAGCAATATCCGACAATGGGATGAGCTGACACAGCTCTTATTTTAAGCATAAACTCACCTTATTGTGTTCAGTTTCTCAGAAAACAAGACTCCATATGTTTAATTTATATATCAGTTAAATGTTTCTTGATGTAAGCATGTTTAGTTATTTGCATTTGAAAGCAAAAATACAGAGGAAGATTTCCAACATTGCAACATGGCAATTATTGCCAAATAGTCCCCCAAAACCCCCATTAAAACTACAAGTCAAGGGGCCTTTAGTGTGAGGGGACAAACTCCCCACCTGTTCCAGTTCGTGGCTGGCTAAAATGTCCAGTATCATGTTCTCCCCTCTGCTGCTTTGTTGAAACACCATCACTCCGCTTTTCTTCTTATAAAACTGTGTGAGATATACAGCGAGACAACCAGCATTAATAATGATCCTCATTAAGAGGATAATAAGTGATAATCTGCAGACAGGCAGATTGGGGATTGTTTACTTTATGACGGATGTGCTGTAATGTGGGGAAGCCACAGAAATAAAGAGATCCTCTGTCAATCCTACGCGCTACATGATCCAGTGAAACACGCCACGCATCCATCGGGATTGGCGTTTGCCTAAAAACATAAACACGGTGGATGTTACTTCCGAAAGACAGGAAAAAAAATAAAACAAGCGCTGGCACTGTTCAGAGTGTATTGATGTGAAGGGTACAGGACAAAAGTGACAACACATTAAAATGAAAATTATTAAACTAAATTATAAATTACAAATAATTAAGGGTTTGTTAATTGTGAAGTGAAAAAGTGTATCAAAACACTCATTACATCAACATTTTATTTTATTAACTCATACGATCAATTAATAATTAAACATTAATATTAATATAAAATATGAATATTAAATAATTTATATGGTAAATGTAAAATGTGACCAAATCAAAATAAAGGCAATAAATTATTATTTTTATTATAATAAAATAAATAAAATAAAATAAATTGTAGTAATATTCAATTTATCTGCTAATTAAAAAAGTGTTAGGTGTAAAGATAAATACATTAAAATGAAGGCAAGATGTTTATATTAAATAATAAACAACAATAATATTGATTAGAATTTATCAGTTTATAATAAACTGCCAGGGGTAAAGGTAAATACAGAAATGTGAAACCATATTAAATTGAATTATTATCATGAATAATAATTCGTAATATTAATTAGACTTTATCTTAATTATAAAGTGGCAAGTACATACAGAAATGTGACATTTAAAATGAAAGTTCAACAATAAAACAAATAATAACAAGAAATTATAATAATTGCATTTATCTGTAACTATGTAAATGCAAACGTTTCAGACTATATTAAAATGAGCACATGATTTATTATTTAACATGTGAGTGGGCGAAATCTACTGCGGCATGCAGATTCAGCAACGGACGGGACATACCTGACATGGCAGTGGACGATGTTGGGGAAGAGCTGGGGGAGGGGGGCGTTGTAAACATAGTCCAGCTCTTTATCGAAGCAGTAGACGGCACACTCTGTATGTCTGTTCCGGGCCTTCTCTGACGGAGCCAGTTTATGAGTGTAGAGCTCCATAGCAGCTAACAAGTGTTTCTGAGTGCAAACATATACCGTACCATGAAAACTGCACTTCTGTGACATTTGTTATGGTGAGATACACAGCGAATGCAGATGTTCAAAGCACCTCGTCGATGAACGGGATCAGCACCACCGCTTCCCACTCCTGCTGCTTGCCGTTCAGGTCCGTTTTGAAGTCTTGAGGGTAATACTCAACAATGGGTGAGCCCGGTGAGGTCATCAGATGCTGTACAGGACAGTGAGTCAATAAAGGAGACAGAGTTTCTAACGAACAATGACATGACAGGTACATGAAGTGTGTGTCTGGCACCTGGTAACACTGTGGAAGAAGGTCTTTGCTGGCTGAAGGCAGGACGCCCAAGAGCTGCTCGAACGGCATGAAGGGTTTGCCCAGATCAAATGTCAATGTGAGACCAGACACGTTTCTCACATCAGAAAGGAAAGGGGCGTAGTGGTACGGATAATACCTGTAGTGATTTGAGAGGAAACCAACCAAATGTCCTTTTAAGTAGGACTACATGATTAATGATAATAAAGCATTTACTAATATTGTCAACAACAAAAAAGCAACTTTAAGGGTGGATTTCTGTCATAGCAAAATATTAGCATAATTATAATTATTATGCAAACCAGGATTTTGCTATTTTTTAACAGAACTAATATATTTCCCAAATCATGCAGCCCTATTTTTTTTTCACCACTCTGTCACTCAGCTCACCAGCTCCAAGACTGAACTCCATGGTAGTAGTAATGCAAGATCCACTGGATCCCCTCCACGTAACACTTAGCCTGATTGGCCAAAAACTCACTGCAAGATGACAAGATGACTCATTACAGGACTGTTCATTTTCAGGTGTTTCTGTCCTTTCCAAGATTAAAATGAATGAATACTCACTCTGAGACGACTTCAACACCCATCTTGGTCATGTAGTAGGTGCGCTTATACTGTCGAAACTCTGTTTCAAACATGTCATCATCCTCACCATCTTCCTCTGCACCTTCTAGCACATTGTGAAAAATATTAAGCCTTAAAATGTGTCTTACTGTCTGGCTTGCACTTCATTTCACAGTGTGTGCACTTATGCATGACTTGGAAGTAATAAGGTTAGTTGTAGAGTTAGGTTCAGGGTTGGTTCCCAGTACAAAGGATTCTAAAATAAAGTGCTAGCCAATGTCTAGAACGATGACCAATGGTAATTGACTTGGGGTGTGGGTTCGTGTACCTCTTCCTGGAGTGCTGTGAGAGTCCCTGACTCCATCAAGAGCAGCGAGACACAAAGAGTCATCCGAAGACTGAAAAAAATAATGCTTATTTTTGTTTTGCATGAACCTTTCTTTCTTGTGTGATAAGCAAGTAAGTAAATAAATAAATAAAACATATTTTTCCTATTAATCTTTACCAAACAACTAACTATGGTCAAGAAAAAAAAGCCTTTATCACAGTAAAAGCTGTTCACCAGTGAATAATGGCTTTCATTATTAATGACATCACACAATAATATATCATAAAGCCTAAAATATAGCCCATTAGTTGTATAAACTGCATCGATTGAGCTTAAAAAAAAAAAAAAAAAAAAAAAACCAATACATCTACATTTTAACCAAATGAAAAACTAAAGTTTTATTAAAGGTGCCATAGAACGCATTGAGAGAGTATTTTTAATTGTTCTCTGATATGTACATAGAAGGTATGTAGCTTAGGTAAGGGGAAAAATGTCCAGAAACGGTTTTACAGGTCCATTTACAACCCTAGAATCTGACCCTAGAATGAAACAGTCTGTTTTTTTCTGCTCAGCAGAAAAAATAAAACCCATACAGGTTTGGAATCAAATGAAGATGAGCAAATTAACTGTGAGCTATCCCTTTAAACAACTCAGTCAAAGATTATGGCGGATATTTTGCTCAGCTGATGTAAATGCATCACTAGTTCTTATTATAATTATAAATCCTTTTTACAAATTATTTATTTTAAGTACTTATTATATACCAGCTAGAAAACTACAGCGTTGCTATAGTACATTCATCAATTCCCTATTCATAAAGACACAAAAGAGGGCAGGAACAGTGGCGCATTCATTTAGAAAACAGGAACCTGGTAACTAAAAGTGAACCTGACTCACATGAGACAATGGCGGCAGCACATTGCTACTTCTAACACCCCCCTCAATTAAACAAGGATAGGCTGCTCATTGCTTGTGATGCTTTTAAATGCAAATAGGATGCATGTATGCTTTTGCATACCATCCGTCTGGCTGCTTACTGCTAATACCTTATAACCGTACCTTGCTCTTCTTCGTGTCTTTGGCACCAGCCTCCTCAGCTGCCAGCCCAGCTGCTTCGTTCAGGTATTTGTTCCCCACCTTACTCTCAAACCACTTCAGATCAACAAACACCTCGCTGAAGTGCTCCCTGTCAAACTGAAAACACAGAAGAGAGTGGAGATTGGATTTACCTTGCTCTTGATTTCCATCATGAATTGGGAATCACTGTTATCATAAATCTGGTGTATTTGTTCTGGATTAATCTTTACTGTCCCTTTTGTTCAAATTAATGTTTCTTTGCTGGATAAATAATATTTAATTAACTCACATCTGACAACTTCTCAAGGTATTTCTCAAAGTGCGCGAGGTTGAGATGACCGTTTTCATTCAGGTAGCCTGAGGGAGACAACAGTAATCAGCACCTCATCAGCATTATATCACAATAAGTGATTGGCAGGTGGACTGACTCACCCCCCAGACTGGGCAGCACGCTGATATAAGTTCGATAGAGCAGTGGCAGTGCATCGTGATTGATGTGCAGGTGAGGAAGATGAGGGATGAAATCATTGCCCACCAGGAAACCCATCAGAACCCAGTCATCTATGATCCGCTCCAGGTCGTATTCAAACGAGATCTTTTTCTAAAGGAAATACATCATTTATGACCAGACTACAGTTTATGGTTAACAATAACTTTGTCCAGATATGTGCATGAGACATATGTTCTCACCCTGAGCTCTGAAAACTCATAGTCAATGTATTCCCTCATAAGGGAGAGATGAAGCAGATGAAAGGTTGTCTCCTCAGGAGCTGTTATCCTACAGCCCAGATAACACATAATAAAGAAACACAAACTTTCAAGTCGGCGCAACGAAAACAATGCCACACTTACCTCTTTTGTGACTTTTTCCCTCCAAAACGAACCTCCTCTCTGAGGAGAGAAAAATGAGGCTCATGGCTGGTCAAGCCGAGCATTATCTACAAAAAACAAAGCGAAAGCGTAAAATAAATGCAAAAATAAATAGACTATGGCCAGAGTTGTTCTGTTCTCACCAGATCGGCATCCAGACCATAAAGGCAGTGTCTTGTGTTTGGGTTATGACCTGGTTTTGTGGTCTCAGAACGGATGAACTCCATGATCTTGTGCTCTCCTTCACCAGGGGTCTGAGAAAGAGCATGAATCAGAAAAACTTCACAGAATCGCACAAGGCTCTGAAGTCACGTAACTCACCTCATGGCCAGACAAATACACGTTCACCCCCTGCCATGACTTGTCTGTGGAAAGTTTATTGTGGACAAAATATTTAAGCTGTTCCTGTAGCCTGGCCATGAAATCCGTTCCTACAGAGGTCGAGTAAGAGAAACAGATTGCTCAAAAGCAGAATTTATCAGGAAAAATGCCCAGTAATACCCACCCCTTCTACGATTTAAAACACACTGAAAAGTCAAATTTAAAGGTATGTATTTAAAGGGATAGTTCACCCAAAAATGAAAATTAGAGGTTTATTTGCTTACCCCCAGGGCATCCAAGATGTAGGTGACTTTGTTTCCTCAGCAGAACACAAACAAAGATTTTTAACTTTTACCGTGGCAGTCAGGTAGTCATTTAATGGAAGTGGATGGGCACCAAACCGTCTCTGGCTCGTGCTTCGGCGTAGGATACGCAAACGCCGGAACGCCGGAAGTGATCTGTTGTGAACAGCGCTTGCGTATCCTACACCAAGGCGTGAGCCCGAGGCGGTTTGGACATGGTTGTCTGTCAGAGGTAAAAAAATTATATAAATACTGTTCAATTTCTCACAACAACCGATCGTTTCGTGTCTTAAGATATCAATGTATCGTCACGAGCCGCGGGATGTAATCTGGATTTGTCTGTGAATGTTTTTTTTACTTTGAAAGGTTTGGTGCCCATCCACTTCCATTGAATGACTACCAGACTGCCACGGTTAAAGTTAAAAATCTTCGTTTGTGTTCTGCTGAGGAAACAAAGTCATCTACATCTTGGATGCCCTGGGGGAAAGTTTCCTTTTTGGGTGAACTATCCCTTTAAGAAGTATTTATATGGAATCCTGCCATAAAATTATAGAACGAAATGGTGTACAACATCACTAAGACAAGAATAAGTGCAATGAAGATGCACACAAACCAGGAGTGATGCAGTTAGAGTCAAATCGGGCCTCTGTGGGCAAAACTTCACCCTTCTCCAAGGCCTTCTTGATTTTCTCCTCAGCTTCTTTTGCTGACCTTTAAAGCACAAAGGACGTAAAATAAAGTTATTTTGATGTTTCACAAATTAATTTTTTTGATAGAATGTTTTGGGGTTGGTAATACGGCAATGTATGTGTTGTTTTTATCTGCCCCAACGCAGTTATTTGCACACTTATTTTGATCAGTACAAATAGAACTGTAAAAGTCAAAAGTAGCACTTCTTAATACATGGCCTTTCATAAAGCATCAAATGAAAATCCTTAAGCCTTTCATGTTTTAGTGGAATTAAATTGAATGCATGTGTGATACTGAGGTCTTCTGCTGTACCGGAATCTTCTTCCACGCTGCTGGTTCATCTTGGCCCTGGGTGCCACACCATCGACAGCCATGAAGAACACTTTCCTGGGCTTAATGATGCGAAAGAGCACCTCCAGGTAGTGAAAAATATCAGCAAATATCTTCTCTTCAGAAATACGGAAGTGTACGTCCTCATCATTGGGGTGGGAACACTGGTGGATAATCCCATTCATATCTAAATATAAGTTGTCAAACTCTGGGATCTGGGATAAGAGAGAGAGCATAAGTTGGCTGGTGTAAACTTAACAAAATATGACTCTGAAAAAAAAAAAAAATCTTAGGGGAAGTGTTTATCAAATAGAAAAAATAAATATTGGACTAATACAAATGAGCAACTTTAAAATAATATTTACAACAAGTACTCAATACAAATGCATACTGTATGAAAAACAAACAAAATATGATGAAATGAAAAATCAGTTTTGTAACTAAGTGAAATATTTCAATTATGTTGAAGTAAACTAACTAAAACTTCTAAATAAATAAAAAAAATCTACATAAATAGAAAAACTAATAATAAATGATTATTCATGTATGTATTAATTTTAACGCAATGACAGCAGCAAGGCAACTTCATGGTGATAGAGTAAATAACGGGAGTCATAAAAAAGGTATACATGCAACTGACAAATACAGCAGATTTAAAACGTTGTCTATATATAGTCTATTTACAACGGTTTAGTGCAGTCAATAAATTAACACTTGAGTCGGTCAAGGAAGGAATAATAGTGGTTCTTCACCTTTCAATAAATAAGTATACTAAATATATGCTACAAGGGTGCAAACTTGTGCTTTATTATGGGCGTTTCGAACAATGCTCAGAAATGCTGCTTGAAGTCGAATCACCTGCCAACGTTACTGTTTGAGCTTCTCGTCTCTAGCTGTCAAAACATTTCAGATTGATAGCTCGCTCAAAATCGCCTACGATGCTTGAAGTGCTGTCTAGGTCGCTATTCATTTGAATGTACATTGTAGAAATAATGTCGCTAAAACATGAAGCTAAAACCCCCCTCTACAGATATATATTGTTGGAGGAGAGAAAGTAAAAGTGAGGTTTTCCTGTCTGTTAGATGTAAGGTTTGAGCTTCTGATCACAGAGCTGTAACGTTGAATGATCTCTATGCGGCCTGTTATATTTACGTTAGCTAAACTAGCTCACCTGATGCTCTTTGACAACTTCACTCAGACACGGATACCGTTCCGATATCCATCGATAAAATTTAGGCACTCCCATCTTCTCGTATAAGTCTTCAAATGACAGCAATGAAGAGAAAACTTATTCAGACGCCAATGTGAGCAGAATTTCATAGACTGGTGTTGCTAGTCGGTTTTGTTTCTGTATGAGCTGTTACTGTCCAGCCAGTAAAACGTCCGTGTGGAAACTCGCGTGATGTAACGTCTTGTAATATCGTTCCGATACTAATAAAACACCAGAAACACAGTATTGAATGAGGTAAACGTTATGGAACCAGCAAGTTATGTAAGTGAAAATGTGCAAGTGTTTGATGTAATTTTGAGGAGTATAAGAAACTATCCCAGAGGTTTACGAACAGCACACTCTGCCGGCAGAAACAAAACCTAACACTAGGGATGTGATGTAATGTGAGAGAGAAAAAAAAGAGGCAATTTGACACGACAACATTCCCCATCTCTTGGCCAAGGTTAAGTGTAGTTCACCAGTACAATCTGTAAATGTTACTTATCCTCTGTAGCGCTTGCTGAGCAATTTATATATGAACAAACACAAACATCAAAGACCCTTGTAATTAATAAAAACTTGTAAATCGTTTGAATGCTACACATTGTTGATATTTTGTCGTCCTTCTGTATGTCTTTTAGTAGGCTAGTTTATAATTTCCTGTCATACTAAATCTATTAAACCATGCTAAATTATTAAGTTGACCTAGTAAGGTGAATCACAGACACAGATGAAAGGCAGACAAACCAAATAGTTTTTACATAAATCATTTTATTTTTAAACATTAACTTTACTTAAGGAAGGAAATATAAGGAAATATTTATTATTATAATGAATACATGAGTTGGTTTATCTCTAAAAAAGGAGAGATAGTTTATTTAACATTTTATTATGCTACATAATTCATATTTTTAATACACAGCACTTATACACACACATATCAAATAGAAGTATTCTACCTTTATCAGAGAAAATAAATAAATAAAAAGTGCAGTGAATAATAAAGAAGACGTTTTATTTGGCTATTCGCTGATTTTGGTCTTTTTGTATTCATTCACACACACACACACACACACACACAAAAGCTAGTATTGGGTACAAAAAATCTTTTGGTAGACTGATGCTTTCGAAAGTGTTGCCAGTTGTTTAAGAGAAGGGAAATCATACACTAATATGTACACTTCACATTATACATAAAAAAATAATAATATTGTGCTATACAAATGGTAGAATATGGTAGAATATAGTTGGTAGTAGCAGGAAAAGATAACAGGATGTCATGCATACTATTAACACAAATTAAAAATGAAGATTTCAAGATCATTGTATTACTGAACTTAGAAATCATTCTAGGACTAAGAGTTGGCTCTTCACAATAATGTGGTCGGGCAGGTTAGGTGATTGCTATAGGGACCCTTCAGCACTGGAATTCGAGAGATGTCCCTTTGAGTCGATCTGTTCAATGGTACTTCAAGATGATGGGCTGGATAGTGGATAAGTGAGCCCAATACACCTAGAAGAAACCATAAACAACACATCTGAAAATAAACAGCATGTGGATACACCGGTCTTACATGACTGAAAACTATGGACACACCAGTCTGGAATGACACATTTTACACATCCTGGGGCTAGTCCACTGGTGCTGACATGGCTTAATGGTGGATAAAATAAAGAAACAAACTCATCTACATCTTGGATGGCCAGAGGGTAAGCACATTTTTGAGTTAACTGTTCCTTTAAGGAATGCATGCGCATAATAGCTTTTTAGAAATAGTTTAAGACATCAAAAACCTCTATGTTTGTTGTATTAATGTGCTGACATGTTTTTCATTTCCATCAAATCCACTATTACTGAAGGAATTTGGTTCACAGTTAATGTTATCACATAAAGCCAAATATTTTCCCATTGTTTTTTAATTACACTGTAACACTGTACTGTAAACTGTGGACAAAGTAGTTAGACATAACGTGAATATACACCCCTTATCGCCCTTTTTTAAACCAAGCTGTACTATTAAAGTAAAATTCACTTCTTATTAACTAGGATAAGAGTAATAGCCTTCAGATCGTCTGTGTCTGGGAACCTTAGATCACAGAGTACCACCAAGTACACAGTGTCAATGTGTAATCTTCTGTCAGCCTTTATATTGCAGCAATTAAAGCATTTGGTAAACAATGTAAAACATCTCACCTCCTGGCTGATGACCTGCTTTGAGCAAAAGAGGAAGAGCAAGACAAAGAAAGGAGAATGAGACCTTGTTACATGTGACTGACACCAAACAAAACATATTTTTGCACTATTGTGTTCATTTATTCATTAAAAAAAGTCCTTGGTAGTGGTTTGACTGGTATGTAGTGGTGTTTTTAGCTATACATGTGACAGCACAGGATTTCAGTCATTTGCTCACCGTGGCGCTTGAAGATCAGGAGGCTTACAAACACAAATCCAACAAAGACAAAAGTGGCGCAAACTGGAGCCAACAACCTTAACAGACCAAGCCCTGAAAATCATTCAATCGATAATAAAAACTCCAGATATTTATTATGTTACGGTTTAGTGTTCATCAAATGTTAACAGTTGATACCCACAAAGATGGACTGTAAAACTTTGTATGGCAACAAACAATAGTTTTTGTTTTTTTTTCAAATAAGTGCATTAATTAATTATTTTAACAAAGAATCATCATAAGTCGTCACCTTCTTGATTCTGGGTGTCATTCATCTGTTTAATGAATTCCTCGCATTCTTCCTTCAGGTGAATTTTCTCTAGACGCGCATGCTCGGCCTTAAGTGTCCACGACTGCTTTAGATCCGTCACCTCTGGCATCAACACAGTCCATGAATCACTGTCTGAATCTAACGACAGATAATCTCTGCCATTGAGCTGAAACCTGTCGGACAGCTGCAGGACTCGATGTCCCCGCAGCTTACATTCCCTCAAACGTATATATGTTGCATAACCTAAAACACAAAGACAAGATTAATTGTAACAGAGAGGCTGCATTACAATACCTGACAGACTAAGTTTTATTACCATGATTCAGATATTTTTACTTAATCCAATACATAGCACCACTTGCTGGATCACTAAAGAATAGCATAAACCACAGCACCCTCACCAGTAAACATTGTGGATGTATTACACGTTAAAGTAACAGTCATTTAATATCATTTACTTACTTATGCATTTTAAACTTAACAGTAACAAACAAACAACACTTACTATAAGGGGTCAAATTAGAACTATAATAAAATATGAAAGTAAATAAATAAATTGCAATTGCATTGTGTTATCCATAAATGACCATTGTAGCCCTAGACAGTTACCTATGGCTATAATTGTATTAATACAGTGTGATTGATTTTATGGTCTCAAGCATTTAGAAATCACACAAAATAAAATTATTCAGTTTTACTATGATAAAAATATGGTTAATTTTGGGGTTGTGATGTCCACGTTTCTGTTGAAGAAATTAAACAGACTGTAGCATTTTTTACCAAAATTATATATTTGAATAAAATGTTTGGTCAATAAACAAAGATTTGATCATCCTGTAAGTGTAACAACAACAATTATCAGCCCTTTAGCGCCTTTTAATGTAAATTATTTATTTTGTATTATGTATTTTAACAGTGTTGATCAATGAAACCATAATGAAACCATATAGGTCTATTAAATATTGCTTTGTTGTTTTTATAGAATACATTTTCATGGAAACTAAAATATTAAGCCAGATGTGTTGTTGTTGGTGGTGAAATTATTACCGATAATAAAACACATCAGCTTACTAACGTCAACAGAACTGATGCACTGGCTTCATCTCGAGCTTTTTTAGTTTTCCTTTCTCTGCGCCGGATTCCCTGATATAGACTGTTTGTCCATCAATTATGATCTTTGCTCTGCTTACAGGGAGCGGCGGTAGCTACTAGCCGCAAACATGAGGTGAGAGCGCGCGCGGACACAGCTGTTCTGACATTTTTTATCCTACCCGTCAGATTTTCCAAACCAGGCTTACTGCGCACGCGCAGATGTGGGTGCACTGCGTTCATCATAAAAATAAAAAATAAATAAATTATATATATATATTAGTCTATATAATATGTATGTTTTAGTTCATTTTTTATGGATGCATATTTTGAGAGGGCACGAGTGGGGCGCGAGTATGTTGTAATATCTCTTGAAAAATACCTGTTCTCAAAAATGTGTTTAAATGCATTTTCCACCTATGTTAAACTTTGGTCAAAATGGTCATAATAAACAAATTCTGTCTATTTACTACATAGAACCTCGCCTATGGGGGCATACTATAAACCTTTTAGTACGACTTACTTTGTGAATTTAATAAAAAAAATATTGTAAGTTAGATTGCTAATCATAACACGTTCGTTGTACACAACGAGCAAAAAACATTTACACCATCAAAAGCATTTTCGCTGACTTCAGTCTGAATTCAAGCACTTTTAAAACTCCCATTACAGTTTCTGAAGCTGTTTACAATGTGAAATCAATATCTATCTCTTACAGATACACACATCTGCACATTGTTACACCCAAAAGAGGAATTCAGTGAAAGAAGCACCGGGATTTTTGCGATGACTCATTTTTCATTGCATTAATAAGCTCAACAGGATCGTGTGTTACTGGTTTTAATGCAACAGGCTACGCGACTGTTTCGGACTCAGCAGGTTTGAATTTAGCTGCTGATGATATTGAAGCACTGAACGATTTGAACACTTGTGTAATTGTGTCATATAGAAAATAATATTCCGCTGAGAGCTGCAATCTAATTGGCTCAGAAACCTGACGGGGCACGTGCACTTTGAATAGGCATGACGTCGCTGACAGTTATTGTTTTTTTATAATCAGTATCGTTCCTTTTCTATTGCTAAACTCCATAAATTGTTGCATTAAGATTCCTTACTTGCTGTTTCACGATGACTCTCCACCATCATTTGCAGCACTTCATCCTGAATTGGTCTGACAACAGCTCGCTCGTCGAACTGTCCCTTTAATTGTGCATCACTGACAAGAAGGATCCTCTCCACTACTGTCCCGTTTTTTAAAACGCTGCGCTCGAACTTAATACAAATATCTAACAACAACATACACACACACAAGCATGAGAGCTTTATCGCTTAAAAAATGATTAACACAGAAGGTAATAATAGTGGAAAATACGAGCATTTGAACATCAATTCCTGGAGTCGGAAAGATTGCTGTAACAGGATAAAAGACTTACCCCTTGGAAGAGCCCAGGATAATGCTACAAGAAAAGCGAAGGTTGCAAAGAGGAGCATTTCTGCGTAATGTGAAGCGCAAGCGGAGTTGACTATACAGTTTATCTTAAGTCCCTTTCTTTCGGTTTCTATTTCTAGCATTCTCTTACTCACAGCCCATGTTTCTTTTTTTTTAAGGCGACTAAGTTTAAGAGTGCAAAATGCAAATCTATTGCAAAACCGTCGAGCGCAATGAGCAGGTTGAGCTTAAACATGCAGTAGACAGTGAGAGCACTTGCGTTTCATTGGCTGTTTCCAGGAGAAACTGAGGAGGGACACTGACACACCAGGAGAGTCTTTAACATATAAACACTGACCTGAAGTTGACATTTAACAGCTATAAAAACAATACTGAATAGAAACTGCACTGGGAAGACTTTTTAGACTCCCTCCCTAAGACTATCAAAACAACATTTGAAACAGAAAAAGTGTTTGGGAAAAAAAAATAATTAGCTTATTTGAATTTATTTGTACTGTATTTCCTTAGTGATTGAGATGCTGGGATTTTAATGTTGCAAACTGTGATTTTGTGAAAATGACTCCAATGCACTATATCTGTATGAACATTTAATGCCACAGGTCCCCAAAAAATCAAGTCATAATTTGAGAACATCCCTGTATTAGGCCTATTTGTTTTGTTATTAATTCTATTTTGGGATGTGCTTTCACCAAAACGGTCCAAGAAAGAAAGTCCAGGGCAGTGCTGGAAAAACATGACATAAGCAGGATTGGGTGTTGTAAACAAAAACTGAAAGTAGAAGAGGGTAGAGAATGGCATTCATGCCATTCTCTAGGAAACTAAAGCAAAAGCTGAACATGAAGATGAAAATGAATGTGAAATCACACACATCAACAGAAGAAAATAAGGCATGCTATTTTAAAACTAACAATTCTAGGTGCAATTAGCTGGACGGCAACCATACGTTTTCTGACACTGCAATAATTAATCAGTGCATTATTAAATTAATACATTTCTTACTTGATATAGTTACATATTTCAGAAAACAGAGTGGGAGTATAAGGGACAAAAACATCACCATACTGTATATGGCAAAAGATGAACACGGGCCAGGAATTTATGATAGTTAAAATAAGGAGCAGCAGAGGATTTAAAAACAGTGTAGGGAAAACCTGACTGATTTTGAGACTGCATGGAGCACATTATAGAAAAAATGGAAGCTTGACAAACACTTTGTTTACTTAAATAAATAAATGTGCCTTTGCTCTGACCGAAATACTACTGGAGAAACCATGATCTCAACGGTCATGTGTTTGTAATGGGGATTTTTTACAGTCCTCTTCAGGACAGTGGAAGTTTATGGCACATACTCTTTGGACATTTGCTCTTAGTTTTTTTATGGTAAATGTTTACATTTAGACTGCAGACATTTTACAAAGGGATGTGAAAATGAAGAATGGTTCATCTTGATAAGGCAAGTGCTGCAATGCAAACAAAACAATGCCAACATTTTGAAAGAGGGAACATTGTGACTTAACAGGTTATATTTTAGTTAATGTTTTAAGAGTAAGTGCCTTAGTAGTTGAACAGTTGTAGAAGATTAGAAGATAGGGATGATCTGAGATGCCAGTGTTGAGATCACAGACAAAAAACACACCATCTCGTTTTATACATTTAAGATATGCAGAGTTTTTTATGTTTCAGTTGTTTATAGTTTACAAATCAATTGTAAAAAATGTACACTCACAAATTTGGTCATTTTATGTCTCTGTGTTGAAGAATGTATAGCTTAACAAAAACACAACTGCCTTATAATGTCTGTAAATCATTAAAATTGCTACCACATTATCTGGCAAACGCAAAACTTATAGTTAAAAAATAATTATTCAGTTTGTAACTAATAAACAACCTAAACTAACCAGACATCAAGTTGACACGTTTGTTAGAGAAGAACAAAGTAAAAATCCAAGTCAACAATCAAGGAGTTGTCGTTTTTCAGAGACTGTTTGCATTAGAAAGCCAGAATTTTAATACAATTAAGCCACATTAGTCTGCAACTGGCCCATATGACTGTAACATGCACATATGTACATACAATTTATACTTAAAATTGAATTTCGCATCACAACAGGATATGCTTGCGTCAGTCCACAGGGACAATTACAACATTCACTAAAACTGAAACCAGTTTGTTTCCTTTTCTAAGTTAAATTGGCTGTATAAAAACAAAGAATAGTAAAAAATAGAAGAAAAAAAAAAGAAAAAAACCCATGAAGTAACGACCTTGTCTTGGTTAATTATTACAATACATTTGAATTACAAAATATGAATGTTGTAATAATCAGAATCAAGACACTGCTGAATAATAGCTTACATCTGTTAAAAATCTGTGAAAGGTTACTGAACTAAGGTCAGTTGCATGAACATAGTTACTTAAGACTGTCTTAAGAACTAGTTTGACCAAGTAACCAAGTTTATCAATGTAGTGGTAAGGGACAGCATGTTTGCAAGAACATGTTGCAGTTATCCTTGACAGCCGTGATCAAATCTAATAGCCTGATACAATATCTTTAACACATGCTATGCCTATTAGAAGCTAAGAAACACAGATTAATCATGATTTAACAATGCCTCACGCAAACAACTTAGTTAATCTGATGATTCAATTATTATTTTTACCATGAAAACGATTTTTTGTAAAAGGAATGATCACATGGGCTTCCCCATTCTCCCCCGCTGACCAGTAAGAGGCAGTATTTGATATGAAAACTTGTTTTTAGCAGACTTTTGCTTTTTTTTTTTTTTACTTAAACGTTTGTGAAGCACATAATGATAAAAGAACTGAAAATAAATGAAAAGCAGTATTTATTCAAATTAATGTTATGAAATTGTCTATTCAACTAAACACAATTATGTGAGAAACCTAACAGTGTTCGCTTTTAAATTATAATTTAAAGCTCATCCAAAAAATAAATAAATAAAATAACAGATGTGCATTTAGTTCCTGAAGCACTGACAAAATATATATGTCACCGTTGCAAAATGGCATTATTCTGTTATATAGACTGTGCACATGTGCATTTGAAGTCAGGTCTTAATATAAAAGCTCATTACACACACACACACACACACACACACACCAATTATTCTTTTTGTTTCAACTCACAAAATCATAGTATGTTCATGTTTGTAAATGATACTGCTGTTATTTGTTTTCAAATGTCTTTTTCATTTTACCATTTTTGTTGATTTCTTATGATAATGTTATGGTCATTTTTAATAAAATCATACATGACAAATTTTCTATTCACTGGCAGCAAAACAGACCATGTGATTTGGGCTAAATTTGTGCTTTAGAGGATATTGAACATATGGAATTGCCTCTGATCAGAACAGTCTTGGTTTTTAAAACCAAATTAGTAACATTCAGGTCTTTAAGAAAATGTAATTTGACAGCTCCAGCAGGGTACACTGCCACAACCCTTTCACCCTCCCATTTAACAAATTCTTCTTTCTGTGTTACATAAGTCCTCTGTGTTTACTGAGCTCGTCTTGCTTCTAATTAACAGCTGCACTCAGAAAGCTGAGGAAAATGGCGATGGCTGATGCAGCAAATAAAACAACGATTACTGGATTAAGTTTAACAAGAAAATACTATTTCAGTCTTTCTGCTTCATAACCGTATTCAAAGGCCATATCTATAGCCTAAACCTATCTAAGTCATCTGTCAAGTTTCATCTTCATAGAATCTCAGAATGAGGGTCATATGCGTTTCATAACCATGAAAACAGTATTTTGTGCCAACATTATCTGAAATTTAAAATTAGAAACTAAGCACATATTGTAACACCTAAACAAGTTAAATAATCCAGTTGTTGTTACTATTAGTTTAGTCTTTCTTACATGCACACACATGGCTAACTACTACCTGAAAACCCGCAGACAAACACCGGATAAAATGCATAATCAATTTGTAACAATTTGAGGGTCGCCTAATTTACGCATGCGCAAGAGCGCTGCCCCCTCGTTCCCTCCCCCCACAACATAACGTGCTGCTGTCGGTCCGGTTTTTGGAGCAGTTTGGCATCGGGAGCGTTGCAGTGCATTTGGAGACGGCAGAGGCCAGAGGTTCTTCGCTCTTCATCAGGGCATCACACCTCATTCCAGCATGTCTAAAAAAAGCGAAAACCCAGCGGAGGGCAAAGAACCCAAAGGCAGCTGGAAAGACGTGATCTACAATCCAAGAACTGGAGAATTCTTCGGTCGGACCGCGAGAAATTGGGGTGAGTTGACACAAACCCTGTAAACGGCGTCCTTTACACATCCTTCACGCAAGTGTGGAAATGTGCAGCTTACAGAAATAACCATAACGGCGGATTTTGTTGCAGAAACTGATCACCCACAAGCATTTAAAGCACGAAGACCCCCCTGGGGTCATGAATACAGAACGAAAATGACGAAAGCGATCGTTATCTTAGGCATTCCGACACCTTGATGTCATCAAGTCTATCATTGATGACATCAGTGGCAATTTGTCTGCGCTATGAATAATCTACAGTGAAAATGAGGTTGCTCAGTGCTCAGCATCTCCAGGTTTTAGCAGATCTTCTCCTGTAAAATGATGGGGGAGAAATCAGAGAATCAATACGAGGATGATACAGAAAATGGAAGCGATTGCTGTTAATGTCATTATTTGAAGTTAGCATTTTTAGGGATTTAAAACAAAACGAAATGATTGCGTCCGGTGTGGCGTGAGGTTTTTTTTCGGTGTGGCGTGACAATTCACCGTGGTGTGAAAAAAAGGAGCCTCTGTTGACGATAATAAACCTCATTAGACACCGTGGAAAAAATATTTCTATTCTAGTGCGTTTTTTTTAATCTATGTACATCAGTTTATTTATCTCGTTAACATTAGCTATCTAAAGAAAGCGCTGATTCCATTATGTTATTTTTTTATAACTGCAATATTATTAGAAACTCTATGTGCTTACTGCTTAACGTGAGAAAAAGGCTAGCGTTAATATTAACCTTCTCGTGTCCTTGTTGACCCAAGGCCCATTAATGCCTAGTTATTTCCTCGGACTGTCTTGGCTTGAAAAACTAAACGAAAAGATTAAAGGCCTACAGAATGAATCGTTTTCACACAGTCAAAATAACGACCCAGATTTTCCAGAAACCCATTTATTCTTGTTCGCTTTGAAGAAAGACTTGAATGGCAACGTCAGAGCGGTCGGTAACATCAAAGTGACGTTGCTGAGCGCCATGACGTCGTCTGGCCTGTGGGGAATCTGAATGGGTTCCGTTTTCGCGCCTCACTAAACCTTCTGTTCAAATGACACATTTCATTATTTTCCGTGCGACAATGATCAACTGCTGAATGGAATACCATTATTTTAAAACAGGTGAATGTATGAGTGAACGAATGAGCTAATGAATTAACAAGTCAACGTTATTTCCACACTTATTTGACATCTTTTGACAATACCTCTTGTGTCAGTTAAAAAGTGCATGCGTCTGGCGGGAAAACATTGTTTTGGTTCGTCGTGCCTCGGCTCAGCTCCTCTGCGCAGATGAATGCGGTTCGAGGCCCCGGTGTACACAAGTCACGTAAACAACAGGTTCTTTTTGTTCTTACAACCGGTGACTCCCTGGAGGTATGCCGTTTTAAATAATGCGTTCGGCGTTACAGCACTCGCACAGTATCTTTGACCTCACGCGCGCTACTTTTGTTTGCGAACGCATGTAACGTGGCACGCATGGTCGACTGACGCAGGTACGCAATTTCCCGCGAAATCCGCCCCGATGGATCAAGATATTAATCTTTATTATGTAAGTACATTCGGGTAAGGTCTGAATTTATTAAAAATTTACTGAAATTATTATTGTTATTTTTTACAAGGCTGCAAAGTGAAGTTGTAATTTAATAAAAAAATTAGTGCTGTCAAAAGATTAATCGCGATTAATCGCATCCAAAAAAGTTTTTCTCTACAATATATATGCATTTATGCTGTGTTTGTTTATTATGTTTATATTAAAACACACACATACAGTATATATTTTGAACGTATTTACATGTAA
>JAUMHQ010000046.1:417660-428540 GCA_032361165.1 Enteromius paludinosus | reverse complement strand
CCTCTCCAGTATTTTGAATTTGGACTGCAATACCTAGTTCAACCACAAGATGTCAATTCTACATACGGTTCCTTTAATGTCCATCTTTCCAGCTTTGAAAATCTACATTCCTTATCAGTGCGGTTTTGCAGCTTGTCAGTGAAATCAAGCATGTGATGTAATTTACCGCTGATTACAGAATCAGCTTTACTGCAAGTTCATTTAACATGCATCCCTAAAATATCTAAAAAAAAACAATAAAGAGTAAAGCGCATAACAAATATTACTCAAATTAAAATAAAGACTAATTCAAAACATTAATAAATACTGTAGTAGTATATAAATACTACAATAATTACTTTTTGAAAATTAACTTGCACCACATGACATTTACAACCTGCTATGTGAGAGTTTTGCAGGGGTCCTCTCTAGGACATATTGTCCTATTTTACGCTTAATTTTTTACCTCTGTACTTTGGTCACACCACATGACACTTGATTTAAATGTTTTTAAATATTAATATGCAGCTTAGTTAAATTATTTTTAAATTGCAAATTAAAATGATGTCTTTCTTTTGAAGGCTTAATTCCTTTCATTATTTTTTGATCGCTTCATTGTAATATCAAGGCAGTTGGTACATTACTGCCACCAGCAACAACAGCACAGATGTGACATTTAGCGATGACAGGAAATGGAAATACCCGTGAGTATAACACACAATGGATAGGGCAGGGTGTGGTACCTGTGTGGGGTTGTTGAAGGGAAGGCTTTGAGGGGGGTGATGTGCCAAAATGTGACGGTACACTGGCGTTTCCAAAGGAATCAAAGTTGGCAAAGTCTGTGGTGGAATTATTTTGTGCTACAGACGGCACAGGACGAACAAAAAATATCAATGAACAGGACTGATGAGGAAAAATAAGGGACAGTGTGAAACCATGGTTCTGACATAAACTGAAGTATCCAAAGGCAGAACAGTGAGCTGACGGACATCATGTACAAATGGTTGTAGAGTAGGATAGTTGAATGTCAAGCAGTGACGTTTAAAAGGACTGTTCATCCAAAAATGAAAATGTTGTCTTCATTTACCCACCCCCACTTTTATACCTATAGTGAGTGGGTAAGCAAATCAAGACTGTTTCAATTTTTGGGTGAACTTTAAATGAATGACAGATAGCTACAAAATGATTAAGTGGTGAAAGGAACTTGTTACCAGCCACCAGCATCTAAATAAGCTATATGCCTTTTACATAGATTAGAGTTGTCTGATAAATATGGTTACCTGAGGGCCTGTTAAAATGTGCAAAATTAGCAAAGTTTGAGGAGCTGGCAGTTTGAGCTTGAGGGGCAGCAAAAATATCTCCACCCAAGTCAGAGAGGAGGTCAAACTTCTTCTCCTGGCCTACAGACTGGGCATGAACGCGACTGGTCACTGGGGACTGTGAAAGAAATGCGGGGAAGTCATGAAGAGGAAAACAGGGCATAACCTGGTTTTGCAGAGAAGAACTGACTGTTTTGTGGTTCCGATTGAAAGTACTAATGTAAAGGTGGTTGTGCGCTGTTACCTGGTTGGATGGAGTCTTGGTAAGATGCAGGGTTTTGAGGGGCTGAGGAAGAACCTCTGGCGTGCTACTGGTACTGCTAGCGGATGACCCAGATATGGAGGCCTGCACGGAGGCGATCACCTTGGCTTGTTCTGGGGGAACATACCTGCAAATAATGGTGGCACAATAATAGAGCTGTCAATTTGTAGGCCAAGCTGAAAGGCTAATTTGACACCGGGCACCCTGGGGATTTTCAAATGTGTTTTTAGAACAGAGGTTTTTGATATATGACTAAAATGAGGCCTGTATCTGGTTAATATGTCTTCAAGAGCTTTGTTCTATAACAGAAAATCATCTACTGCCATTCAAAGGTTTGGAATCGGTACCTGATGATATGATGCCCATCAAGGGTCCATTAAACTGTTAGAAATACAGTGAAGCATTACCATTGCCGTTTTGTTTTAACAATTCTATATTTTTGCAATTAATGATGAATTAAAAAGTCCAGAAGAGTTCAGAATAAATTTGAGACAAATATTTAGTTTTCAAATATTTTGTACCCTCAGGTTTGATCAATTTAATGCGTGACTGCAGAATAAAAATAACTTGTTAACTTAAGGGTTAAGTTAGTTAACTACTAGCCCAACGCTTGAATTGTAGTGAACATGCTATGGATGGGAATTTTCCATTTACAGCTTTTCTCCATGGAATATTTGAATCTAAATTCATAAACCAACACCAAGTAAATCAACAAATAGGTTATGAGTAAAATTGATTAGAATTTTTTTTCTCTAAATTGCTCCATGGCTCTTCAGGTGTCGGATGGCAGATAGTGTTCTTGCTAAAATGGATTTAAAGGCATTTTTTGCCTTTGTTTGTTGATTTGGTGTAGTTTTTCCCAGGGAATGTTGAGGTTTCCATCAGAATGTGCTGAAGATTTTTTTTCTTTCGAGAACCTCTTGAGAACTTTTAATTTTAGAACTGATTTTTACTAAAACCAATATGTTGCACAAAAACACACAATACAAAAGAAGGATGGATCTGACCACAGACTCCTTACCATCTTTTTTTCTCATATTTCTCCTGAAGAAACTCTTTGACTTTCTGAGGTTCACGAAAATCTGGGACCACGGAGCTCTTGTCATCATACAACCCCAGCCAGATGTGCTTGCAGATCTGAGGACAAAAAAAGAGAGACTGCTCAGAGGTTCCTCAGGATGTGTACACATTGTAATGGGCCCTCTGCGTAAAAGCGTATAGTACCTCATTGCTGTGTTTTTGTAAGAACTCAATTTCCTGTTGGGTGAAAGTTGTCATAGAGATGGACTTCACTCTGTGTGGAGGGTTGAGGCCACGTCTGGGGTACAAATCAAATGACATAAACATCACAGATGGGTCACGGCTCAGACAATACTAAACTTCAAGAGCCCTCTTAGCTTTTTAAGCACAAATGATACCTTAAAACACACACACACACACACACACACACATATATCTTCTCCCAAGAGAGATTTTTATGTTCTTTCTAAATGATCAGACTTGCGATTTTTGTTGTACGTCTAGCGTTATTATTTATTTATTTTTTGCCATTGTTAGTCAATAACTGAATTATACATCATATTAACATGTAAAACACATTAGAAATCATTTTAATTGTCAATTAATTATTTCTTACAATATATGGGAGAAGAAAATCCTATACATTTGCATTGAAAAGTGTAACAAGCCACAAGTGGAACCAAGCAATACCATAAAATCCATATATTAACATGCCTAAGCTGCATAAATGAACCATAGGGGTGGGCTCTATTGAGATGAGTGGCATTCTGAAGCACTGTTAAGACCCCTAAGGCTTTGTATGGGGTCTCTGGGGGCCCCTGTCCCATTTAGTCGTATCTCGGCACCAGAATATGACAGACACTTCAAGGCACAATATGTAATTTATGCCACTAGAGGTCGCATTTTGAAAACAATAACAGAGGCGAACTTCTAAGATGCAATGACGGAGCGTTGAACACTGGGAGACGTCGTTTTCACAAATCATGCTCACAGATGAAAAGCTCATTTATATCTGGTGTATCACCTAACCATCCAGTCCGAGGTTTTCACAATGCTCTCTCCATTTCAGAAACGCCACGCCAAAATTTCTTCTTGCTTTATTTCGTTGACTGTTCCAATATCTTCTTGCCTCGCTTTGTCTACATCTCGGTTTTGTGGAGAGTGTATCAAGATCCACGATATGGAAATGCACAGTAAATAACTACCACTTTCGCATTTGTCCATGCATGTTGCCGTAGTATTCATAGGCGGAAACCGAGGATAGCGTGGATATTGCATCATTGATAGGCGACAAGTTTGTAAATTGAGGTTCAGTGTGGAGCCCCAAAGCCTTTGGGAGCACTTGGAGGCTCTTGTGAGTCCCTGTCAAATTTAGTCACATCCCTGCAACCGAATGTCAAAAAGACACACACCACAATCTTGGCCCTGCGTGGAGCCCCAAAGGGCTCTGGGGGCCCCTGTGTTATTTAACCACATCACAGAGCCAGAAAATCATGAAGACACATATATCGAGGGTAGTGTTGGGCAATATATTGCACAATATAATCATAACCCTAACCCACAAGAACATATCATGCAATATATTGCCCAGCCCTAATCGAGGGTGACTTTTTGCTGTCTTAGAACCCTAGATTGGGACCCTCTTTGGAGCCACAAGTACCTCTGGGGGCCCCTTTCATATTTAGTCATATCTGGACACCAGAATGTCATATAAACACTGACACTGGGGGGCGGGCTCTTGTAATTGAGGCCCTGTAGATCAGCCCCAAGCCTTTTGGGGCCCCCAAGAATATAGTTGTTGCCAGCTGTCATATGTCAGAATCAAAATATCAGAGACATAGGCGTTGGCGCTAGTGAACTAAAAGCCCATGTGCACTGACAGGAGCCCCAAACTCAGCACCACAATATTATCATAAGTGTAGCATTGTCTGCGAGTTCATAAAAACTCACAGTTATCGACAAAGTGTATGCTGAAGCAGCTGCAGCGTTTAAACAAAGGTGTGTCACACACGTTGAGACAATACTCTCTAAACACACACTCGCAACCCGCACCGACGTCACACGGTCTCGTTTGAATAGGAGCCTGTCCTATTTGAAAAGTTCGGCTGCTCTGGCCCGGAACGCTGTTTTTGCGAAAGCTGATGTTAATAAAGGCAGCTGGGACACATTCTGCAGATGATCTCTCAGATGGGAGGGGTTGTTAGGCGTCTGCCCGTACAGACGCTTGGAGAAAAACAAGAAGTTCATACACCATCTGTGTGAATATGAGGGGCCTCGTTAAAAACTTACAGTATTCCCGAACAGGTGGTGCACACAAACGAGCCCACTGTCATGTTGGCGTAGGTCGGGCCGCGCTGATCGCAATCAAAGCATTTCCTATTGGGAGGCAGGCTGGTCATCTCCCGAAGCATCTTCAAGTGTTTCTCCTCCTGTTTTCGTTTGGCACTCGCCGCCATCACGAAATAATAAAGCTGTCGAGTCTAGGGCAGGTGGAGCTGTGAGTTATTGGTAAATCTAGTGCATAAACACGCCCGGGAGCGCTGGAAAACCGTTCCACATAGGGCAGCCAGGAATAGGCATAAACGTCTGGTTCTTCGCTGGACTGATGTGGAGCGCTGGAGGCTGTACATGTCAATACTGCCACCTACTGCACCGGAGAAAACGCCTGCGCTGGCACGTGGAGGTAGATCAAAAAATTTAAACTCCTAGGAAATTGATAAAAGCGATGGTAGAGTGCCTGCTGGTAATAATTTGGTATTAAATGATTTCCACGTTACTTACATGATACTAAAATGTAGTTCAGTTAACACAAGTAAACTAGAGAGCAGAAAAGCCATGGTATAATGGCTAAAAAAACACGATTTTTAGTTAGTATTTTGCACAAACTTTGTTTATGGGTGTATCAAACAGCCTACAAATGCATCCAAACATAAAGCCCAAAATGCATCTGACACAGTAGCTGAGTAAAGTGAATGTTGTTAGTTTTAACAGTTGTACAATGAGCTGTGTTTCTTTTTTATATATTTGTGCAAATGTAAAGTTGTCGAATTCTTATTTGAGCCCTTGAAATCAATTTTTTTCTATGATTTAATGCAAGTTTATATATTAGGGATAACAGATATAAAATGCAGAACCGAAATAGTATTATAACATGGTGTAAAATGAACATGTGTCATTACAGATGTTTCAATTGTACTTAAGTCTTAAAAGAAAATATGTATTTATGTTAATCATCATAATTTCTTAATTTAACTTGATTTTGTGAGGAATTGCTCCAACTGTACTCTGTCTACATGTGTTACTACGGTCTAGTAAGTGTTACAGTTTATGGTTTATGGGCGCATCGATTTGAAGTTAAAATGGTTTAATGATCGATTAGTTACTTGTAAACATGCAGCTTTTCACTTCACAAGATTGATTGGCTAGTGTTGATTACTTGTAGATTATTGTGATGGTTTTTTAAATCAGCTGTTTGGACTGCCTATTTTGACTGCACCCATTCACTGCAGAGGATCCACTGGTGAGCAACTGATGTAGATTTCTGTTCCGACAAGGAAACGAATTCATCTACATTTTGGGTTGCTTGATGGTAAGGACGTTTTCAGCTGATGTTAGGCTGAACTATTACTTTCAACACAAACCACACTCCTACTGGAACAATGAAACACAGTATGCTTTCAGAAATAAAAAGATGTTTACTGTAATGTAATACAGGCTCCCGAACATTTTTTGTAAGCGACATGATACAAAAACATTAAAAATGATATATTTTCTTGGCATTGGTTTTACATAATGTTGCCTTTGAACAAGATAAAAACTTAAATAAGAATCTAAAAAAGATCCTTTTGACTTTTGAGATGACGGTTTGATCAATACTTTAAGGTTCACAAATCGAAAGGGTCCTTTTTATGTAGATTTTGACCGTTTTGTCCCACTGGATGCTCCCACAGCTGCAGACTCAGCCTAGATAAGGAAGATAAGAATGTTTAAGCAAGCAATCATCTTACATTACTTCTTTATTGATATCTGACCTTTCTCCTTCGTGTTGCAGGGAAAAATTCTTCAAGACGTGACTGTCTAGTTTGGCCCATTTTCTCATCCTCCTCCCTCCGTTTTCTTCTTTTTAAGAGAGACTCACGAAACTTTTTCATGCGTCCTCGTACCTTTTCTTCCCTTAAATCAGCAAATAAGGTCACATACCCAAAGAAAGGTTAAACGCACAAAAAAACAACAACAATAGCCTACTATTAAATAACATCAGTTAATATCTCACTCCTGTTCAAATAATGTCAGATACTAGTCAACACTAAAAGATTTACTTTAAAGGTCTCTCTTTGCACAGGAACTGCACCAGGCCCTCTTCATCAGGCTCACTCCAGGCCAGGACAGGGTCGTCAATTTTTGGGGTATCAAAAAACAGCTTACGGGCATCCTTGTACTGCCAGTTTGGAGGGATGGGGTGTGTCTGGAAAAATGTACAGCCAAAGCTTATCTTGTTGTGTAACAACAGCAACCTGAACGTTCTTCGGAACAATCTTTTTTTCTGTTCCACAGAAGAAAGGAAATATGGTTTTAAAAGCAAACAAATGGTGAACAAACCTTTCTGTTGACATGTTCCATCACGCCCTCTATTGTATGATGTTGTTTAATAAGCTTCAGTGCTCGACTCGGCCCAAGACCCCCGATCTTTTCGCAGTAGTCACAGCCCAGCAAGATGCACAGGTCGACAAACTGAAAGAGACACAGGAAGAAAATGAAGCCTATCAAAACACATTATTAAAATTCCCGTTCTTTAACAATTGTA
Source organism: Enteromius paludinosus (assembly GCA_032361165.1). Taxonomy (NCBI): domain Eukaryota; kingdom Metazoa; phylum Chordata; class Actinopteri; order Cypriniformes; family Cyprinidae; genus Enteromius; species Enteromius paludinosus. The sequence continues at coordinate 421,156 of JAUMHQ010000046.1, read as the reverse complement.
ACAATAATCATCTAATTCTAATGGTATTCTACATTACAACCTCTATGTTCAGAAGTTAGGCCAATTATACATTACACTGTAGATGTGTAAACTAGCAGCTGTTGACATTCAGGCACTGGGATTTTGTTTTAAAAATACAAAACAGGGGCCAGCAATCAAGTAAAAAGAAAGCATGACATTGAAAAATACCTCTTTATATGTCAGCTGTAGAGCTTCCAATAGCTTTGGTAAAGAGTACTCTGTGACCTCACTATGAAAGACAATAATAGTTATGTTAATTATAGTTAATTGCTGTAAAACACAATTAAACAGAAGGTCATTAATAAAGAGGCCCTCTATCTTTATGTCAATTTAACATGTCAAAAAACATGCCTTTCCAAAAATGAGTAGAAATGACTATCAATGCCTATAATTCTGTAAAAGTACGTATTAAATATTACATAACTCAACATTAAATATTAAATGTATCAAGCAATATTTGTAACAAATAACTGTAAAAGGTGATATGATAAAAAACAACGACCTGTATAGTAATTATTAGCATCACTAATAAAATATGCATTATTCATTTTTTATGCATAATAATATTTGTACAATAATTACAAAGCATCATTTATTAAACACTACAAAAACTGAGCTTGTGAGGACAAATCCTTTGAGCCAAAATCCTTTGTAGATGATAAATCTACATAATGTTTGCTTAAATTTATTTCATCTATTTGCTTAAATTTATTATTTTATATTATTTTTGTGTATATAATATATATATATATACATCCATCTTTGACATACTATTTTGGGCATGCTTATAAGAAAAAGTCATAGCATCAAATATAAAATTTTATATTAAAGGGTGAGGGTCCTTGTTACACATTTCATATAATTACTAATAACAATAAATTATGCTTTATTACATGCAAGTAACCGTAAACCAAACCCTAATCCTAACCATAGTAATTATATGTAGTTCATATTTTAAGTACCTTAATATATAATTACACTGCAACAAGGCCACCTTAAAATTAACGGTAACCCAATCACGTTTTATACTTTAATGTGACAACTAACGTTCTCCAGCAAGATCTACAATCAGACTACTTTTTCACCCGTCTTTCTTGGCATTGAGCTGACGGAGCAGAACAGTGCCTCCAAATGCCAGTGTGTCCATATCCTCCGAGGCGACAGCATTAACTGTGCCACTTTTGACCAGGTGGGCACACAGCGCCTCTGCTTCACCTGGAGCCTGACATTCACAGTGAAAAATAGAGACATTTTAAATACAGTATATCAAACAAAAACCTCTCAAATTAATATGAGCGAGGATTTGTTTGTATGACTAAATAACTCAATTAAACTACCCTGATGCACGGCACACCCATGAGCTGCAAGAGACGCAAGCAATCCTGTTTAAAGTTGGAGTCTAAAGTGCAAAAGAAGTGTGCATAAATGTCACCAGCGCACTAGAAATAACGATGAGCTGAAACATCGCGAAACAATAAAATACTGAATACTTTTAACCACAGAAAAGGCATTTATAATATTGCTTAGAAAAAAGATTTCTACTTCAAATAAATGCTATTCTTTCTATTCAAGTTTCACGAAAAAGTAGCACACAACTGTTTTCGACACTGGTGATAATAACAGAATGATTTCTGAAGGATCATGTGACGCTGACGATTGTAATAGACCAAGCGTTACAATCAACGGAATAAATTACATTTAAAAACCTATTCAAATAAAAAATAAAAGGTTACTCCACATATTTACAATGCAACTGCACACACCTGTGTTGGAGCTCTGTAAGCTGTTCCAGCCTGTGCTTTGAGCTCTCTTTTCCAGCTAGAGGGAAATACATGATATATTATTACATATCTATATTACATAATTATTATATGTATATGTTTACTAACTCATTGTATTAGTACACATCTTACCACAGCTCTCTTTTGATTGGGTGGTCTGCCATCAAGTACAAAGACTGGCTTGATGTCATGCTCCAGGAAAGTAAGAGTGCGGTAAAACAACCCTGTGAGAGGGCTGCAACATCACACGTTTATATTAAACGATAACAACTATATCTAAACACTCATAATATTTAGTCATTTAAATGTATTTTAACAAACTTAATAACACTGTACGCCGCTGAACTGACCTTAGCTTCAGATGGCTGGGGAGAGCTGAGCGAAACTGATTCACCACAATAGATGTATCCAGTGCAATTATCTTCCCTAAATCACAGACACAAAACCATAAGTACAGTTTTATGTAAATAAAAAAGAACTAAATGAAAAGTCAATAGAAGGACAATAGAAGCAAAAGAGAAATGTGTCATCAATGTGCTATGACAAATCTACACACACACACACACACACACACACAGTCTGGTCAGCTATCCTTGTAGCTATACACATAAACATATAATAAAGAATATAATTATATAATTTTTTTTATCAATGTAATTGCCTCTGCTCAAAAACAATGAGCTGCTCTCTTGCATTTTTAACAGTGATACACTGATCTTACCAGAATAATCGCCGATCTCTTTGTTGCGGATAGACTTTGGCGCGTCAAAATGAATTAGACTCGCTAACTTTGTAATCCCCATATTAAATTAAAACCGTTTTTGACTTGAAATCGTGCAGGTAGGACAGTTATTGTTGTTTTTCCTCATTCGCACAGCTTCATTTCCGCATGGTGCCATAGCTCTCGAGCGGTTGCCGAGGTAACAGAGCGCTGATTGGCCACCGCGACTGTACGTCACCAATTCGTTTCGCCACTGCAAACCGACTGACACAACTCGCTTGCCGTAGACGAAGCTCGAGAGTGTGAAAATACTTTTGAAAGTGATGCGCGTGTGGAAGCAGAGGATGGACGTACTTTAAGTCTGAATGTTTTTTTTAGGTCACCTCGGCCTAAACCTTTTTTGTATATAGTAAACGCTTATTTACCAAGTAAAAATGGAAGGACTAGAGATGTCAGCAATGATTCCTGCATTGCAAGAACTAGCCAGGTAACACCAATGTCTGCTAGTACCCATAGGTTCTTTTGTTAAATTCTCTTGTAATGTATCCTCAATATAAATATTGAAAAGTAAAACTCAAATGTCTCTCGTGTTTTTTTTTTCCAGCGCTAGTTCGGTTGAGTACAACCAGGCTGTGCAGAAACCTCGTCAGATACTGTGTCAGTTCATTGACAGGATACTGACAGATGTTGATGTCGGTAAGAAACAATGCATTGAACCTATGAGTTTGAGTTCATGCTGTTTTTACCATGCTAAGTAAATATAATGCAGTAAGGTGGTGGTTGACTTAACTTTAAAACAGCTTATGTGTAGAATAATCACTTGCGTGTACAGTACAAGCAACAATTGTGAAACCCTCTATAGTAGTGTATGTGCTGAAACACACACACACACACATATGTTGGGTTTACATGTTTTATGGGGACATTCCATAGGTGTAATGATGTTTCTACTGTACAGACTGTATGTGCTATA
>JAUMHQ010000046.1:358754-370426 GCA_032361165.1 Enteromius paludinosus | reverse complement strand
AGCTTCGCGTGTCCCGACATGAAGACAGCTGAAGCCGATAGATGCACTGTAGACAGTCCTGTCGAATCTCTGGCTGGTCTGTTTGAGATTTCATATGACAAATCTCAAGTCAGTCCCACAGATGTTTGCTTTGAGCTCAGTGATGGCCTTCATGCAAACTGTAAACACGTAGCACATAGCGTTATGGAATATACAGAAACCTCCAAAAAATTACACCGACCCGACACCCTGTCTGACAAACAAGCAAGGCAAAACGAGTCAGTTGGAACAATTGAGCCGGATGTGGATATTTTGTCTAGTGCATGTACTGATCCTTTCACAAATGCACAATCTCCTTTTGATTATTCCCAGCTGAACAGTAGAAGCAATGAACACAGCTCAGACACAAATAATAATATTAAAGCTATTACTTTAGAAGATTGTACCTCAGGTGAGCAGATTTCTCTGCCAATTTCTTTGCAAAAATACAGCAGGTTTAGTATCAATGCTGGATCTTTAGTCCCAAAAGTTGGTGTTTGCAAAGACAATGCCCCTACTGAAATGAGGACTGCAACTGACTGCAAAGATAATGTTGCTGAACCTTCAGAATTCAACAGATTCCATAAGGATGTTATAGTAAAGCAGCTCTGTGATGGAATGGAGTGCCAGCTGCACTCGTCTGCAGTGGAAGCAGAGCAGACAGCGGGAGGATTTCAGTTCAAGGGCACAGACGGCATCAGTCAGAGCAGAACTGCAGTGTTGCAAACCTTGAGTCCCTCACACACAGATGACCAATGCAGCACACATGGAGAGGCTAATGCAGACTCCACAAACTGTGAATTTTCGCATATTGCCCATTTTCTTGCACACAAACATCCGGAGCTCGTCCAAGAGAAAAGCATATTGCCACTGAACTGCTCTCACAAGGTCGATTCTACTTATGCATTAGAAAACATGGAGAAAAAGCGTGAAACATTCATGGCAAACTCTCCTGAAAGCACTGATTCAATATGTTTAACTTCTGATCCTCTTTGCAAGGAATCTCTGCAACTGCGCAACTCGGACGCCGGGGGCGCATTTGTTACATGTTGCCGTATTTTACCCATCACTAATTTAGAGGCCATTTTGGAGTCGGATCGTTCACCGGAGAGCTCATTTGTGATGGAAAACGGGCTGGGGGAGCAACAGGGAGGAAGTCCGTTATCAGAAGGTGGATTCAGTGAGGAATGGAGCTCTTATGATGACGTCTCAAACCGCCTACATGAGGACGTTTCTGCCATGTGTACAGAAGCTGCTGTCATTAATGAACCAGATGCTGGAGAAACAATGGGCTCTTTATCAAATGGATTCGATAGCAGTGATGGTTATAGCGTTTCTAGTTTTGTCTCGCAAGACCTTGACTCCAGTACCAACAGCGAAGAGACGGAGGAAAGCACTCAGTCATCGTCTAGTCTTCGCGGTTCTGCAAGAAATAGGAGAACCCAATCGGGGAAGGGCTCTGTGTTTTCAGTTTTTTCTCGAATGCCCTCATTCCGTAAGATTAAACGAGAACACAAAGGGAATAGCAAGGTTGATCCAGAAATTGAGGATGGAGATGAGAGGGGTGAGGTGAAGTACAATCAGTCACCCACACGAAACCCTTCACTCTACAAGACCTCTATTTCTCAAAGTACAGATCATCTCATAGACATTAGAAAGTTTGCTGACCACTCCAACGATGATATTTTTGAAAAATCTTTTACTTTAAACATGCAGAATAGAGAGAAATACACAATATCCCAAAATATGTATCAGCAGCACAAAGATGGAGAAGCACTGAATTTTAGATCTTCACCAACAACAGACGGATTGCAACAAAAACGAAGCAAGAGTACCGATAACCTAAACTTGCGCATGAAGCTCGCAATGGCTCACAAGTCTTTGTCCAGCCTGTTTGAGTCCAGATGTCCTGAGAAGTACAACCAGGAGCAGATTTCACAGTCAGAGAACGAGGAGGTAAAAACCAAGCAGTCCTGGAGAAAGCCAAAACGTTCTAAGGAAGCAGAACTTTTTAAGAGAACTCTATCGGTTCCCGGGATGGTCTGTGACAAGTCCATAGATCAGAGCCATATCGATTGTGCCTTCTGTGCTCCTCAAAACAGGTCCAGACTTAACAGCTCACCGGCTTCCCAAAAGAGTTTGAGGAACACGTGCCATTCTGATTCACAGAGTTTGAAATCGGGTCCTCAGGAACAGTCTGAAGATAGTAAATACCTGGAAGGAAGTGAGCTGCCTTGTGCTCCTTACTTAGATTCTGACCAGATCTCAGAAGAGGGCTTCGAGTTCAGTGTAGAGGACAGGTCGCAATCACCTGTACATCCCTCTGTTTTTGCACTCGCAAACCAGATGTCTCCTACCTGGACCAGATCTTTAAGCTGTTTTGAGACCACTGATACGCCGACGAGGCCCATGAGCCCTAAACCTCACAGTCCTGGCTCGGGCTGGACACACCGGAGGAGCTTCCGTTACCCCTCGAGATCCGTCGCATCTTCTCTCTGCTCGCTCGGTCAGGGAGTGAGCACCGATGGTCTCTCTGATCCACCTCAGAGACCGACGTCTCTCAAACCAAGGACGGCACAACTCACAACAACACACTCTTTTGATTCTGAGTCCTTACTAGAGGACAGCAGTTCAGACAGCCAGTCTCAAAATAGCCTGAATTCAGCATCCCTGATCACCAAACCAGAGGTGAGTCGAAGGCATTTATGAAGTTTATTACTGTATGTTAGGAAGTGCTTAAAAGTGTCCTTTGGACAGGATTGCTTTACGATTTCTCACTGTGTACAATGTTTTGCTGTTTGTATGAAGTAATTATCCTTCAGTTTGATTTTATCACAAGGCTCTTTGCGCTTCAAAGCAGAAGTGAATTGTTATGGTGCATTGTTTAAAATGCATTCCTTCTTTCTGGGATTGAGCTGGGCTAGCCAGCAAGTTAGAAGGGTTGTTACATGTTTAAGTCACAATACTTCTCTAAGATAGTGCCATCTAGTGGCTATTAAGGAACATTTATGATCACTTTGTGTGGCCTGCAGTGCAAAAATTCACTGTAACTTTTTTTATTTCAAGGTCTGTTTTTCTACAGATTATATGCGTGTGTTTTGCATTGGTAGATTTTTCTATTCATTTGGGGTTGGTAAGATAGTAAAATTGAAAATGTGTTCAAAAGAAGTCTCTTATGCTCACCAAGACTGCATTTATTTGATCAAAAATGCAACACAAACAGTGATACTGTGAAATATGGTTACATTTTAAAACGGTTTTGTATTTTAAGCTATTTTAAAAATTAGGGCAAAGCTTAATTTGCTGCATCCATTACTCCAGTCTTTAATGTCAGACGACATAAAAAAAACAAAAAAACCAATCTTGCTGACCCCAAACATTTGTTATGTAGGCTATGTACTAATCTGAAAGTGCAGACACAATACACATGTATTAGGCATATGTTAAACAGTTTAATATTGTACTAACTTATAAAAATATCTAAAATACTATTAAATTATTACTAAAATATTATTAAAAGTCAACATATGACAAACTTCATCCTATAGTGGACATCCATCAAAAAAACAACATGTACTGTACAATAACCACCTAAATTTGCACTCAAAGCATGTGCAGCACTGTGCTGAGCCAGCCATCCAGTCAGAAGAGAGAAGACAACAGGGAAGTGCATGTGTGCTTCGGGTGAAGTCCAGAGAGCAGGGTAAAGCTGCACCCAGACCCATCTCAGACCTCTACGGTTGGACCGTGTCTCTTCAGGGCATCAGGGAGGTGACGCTTGACCTGGAGAGGAAGAGCAATTCGACCAAAACACATCGGCGTTCATGCTCATATGAAACGTTGACCAATGTGGAGAACATCCATGAAAAAAAGCTTAACACACGGCACAGTTTGCGTCAGCTTAGCGCACCGACATCTCAGAAGCAAGAGAAAGTAAGGAACTCATCAAAAAGAGAGAACAACTTGACCATCAGCATCTCCCACTGCACCTTTTCTTCTCCTGCTTTCTTCCTGTTTTGTGCACCTGGATTCATTACCTTGTAGTACCTTTAGGATTTCCGATTTCTCTTCCGTTTCTAATTTTCCTGAATGCACAAACATCTGACTGAACACTTTTACCATTTGTGATGTCTTTTGGAAATATCAAGTGAGCTTATGAATTTGAGTCATGTAAAATTATTTAGACAACTGGATTCATTTACACAGTATTTCTCAGTACTCTAAAATAATATTTAATAATAATAATAATAATAATAATTTTACCACTGTTTTCCCAATGCTTTTCATGCATATAAAGAAATTAATAGAATATTATAGTAATGTATATTGTTTGTCAGTACTTTTCATATTATACTGTAGTAAACAGTATAAAAAAAATATACATAGCAAATATTTTTACTCCTTATTATTAATAATATATACTTTTGTCTCATCCGTAGGTGCGCGCTAGACTGTCCCTCACTTCTCCGGAGCAGTTCCCCTCTGTTCCTCTCAAAGACCACTTCTTCTCCCAGAGCACACCTGTTGGACTTGACTTTTTGGGTTGGCCTCACCGTGCCTCATTTTCAGGTATGGAACACTGGCGTTTAAACCTTATATACACTGCACCACGCCCCTTTATTATAGCACAAAGTACATTGATCTTTCCTTGAAGTCTTGGTGTACTTTATCGTCCTCCAGGGGGCAATGGTTTCCTTCGTTCTGCAACCTTTGATAACCCTCTGTGAGATATTTATAGTTCTGTTTGTGACAGTCGGAGCCCAGAGACTCGCAGACGTCTTTGATGTAAATTTACAGTCTTTCATCATCAAACACTAATCTATTTGCGCTAAGATACCTGGACATAAACCTGAGGAGCCCCTTGCCCAGCTGCAGTCACATACAAACAGTACATCTGTGATGAGTGATGAATTCCACCTACAGCGAACGATTTCTTAAGAAGAAGCTTTATTCAGTCGTGTGTGCTCGTAGCGGGAGCACAGAGGCTATCTTTGTGCAGTAATGCATGGAGCGTGGAGCTCAAAGGCCCCCAGTGCTGATCCTCTCGCTTTCTGCCAAACAATCCTGCTGATTATTTCTCACCCACTCACTGGCGCCAGGCCTTCTCTCGCTCGCTCTCCGAGTGTAGAGGTAGACCTGGCATGGGTTTTATAACCCCCAACCTTACATACGCTCACATACGCACACTTTTAAAAGGAGACTTTGATTTAGAAAATTGAGTAGAGTGTTTTAAAAGAAGTGGAAGCTACTATGAAATGGGCTTTGGCTGACCTTGAGTTGGCTGTTTTGTTTGCCTGCTGTTATGAGCATTATGTTTCTATGATCAACATAAAACCTTGGCTAAATCTGAGCCTGTTATATATTAAAGTGTGTGTTTTTTTCCCCTTCGGAATCTCTGAATTGAACTGAGACTTCTTGATCTTTTTGACTTTGACATTTATATTTATATTCCTCTCACTATTGATGTGTTATGGCTCTGTATTTTATAAACGCCTTGCTTTATGTAATATGGATTCCTATGAGGAGAAAGACACAATGACCTCATTTTGCCCCTTCCTGACATCATGCCCACTCTACGACCTTTCTTGTACGCTGCATGATAAGCCAATGCTGCACTCCTATTGAGGTTATGCTAATGTAGAACTTGAGGCTTAGTTTGTAGTTTTAGTTCAGGAGTTCTTCATGAGAGAGAAACTAACCCTGATACATGCTTCTCTCCACAGAATCGAATCTCAGCACACCAGCACAAGAGGCACACGGACAGGTCGCCCCGCTGGGTGAGTTTACTCCTTCTGAACCACAATATGAGCTGGACAATGCTGTGAAATATTGAAGGGACAGCCAAAACAGTTTGGAACTGTGTCTGTTGGGTTGAACGTATAATTATTTGTCTGGTGATTATTCTGTATGTCTGTTAGCTAATAGTCCAATTGGATCTTTAAGTATGTGTGATTTAAACTTGAGGTTTGATGTTACATTTTGATCTCCAAATGTAAAGAGCCCTTTGGAAGAGAGCCTCTTTCTATGAATACAGCTACTTTGTATCTGCTTATTTTATAAGTAAATACTATCAGTTTGTAAGTGAAAAATAGTTGTCATTATGTTGTTGTTGTTATTTACAATGGTTTTTGTCAAGATTAAATATGTATTATTATTATTATTATTAATAATAATAATATAATTTATAACATAATACATACAATTATTAAAATCATAATACATAATAATAGTGATTTTTTTTACTTATGTAAATAATTATCATAATAATAATTATTATAAATATTTAAATATAACAATGGAAATAATAGTAATTAAAAAGTAATAAAATGTTACTGCTGCTACTACTAGAAGAATTAATAATAATAATTTCTGTGGGCGTACCTTAAATAATTAGCTAAATTAATTAATTAATTGTAGTCATTATTATTATTTTTCAAAAAATGTCTGGTATTGAGCTGGACTAGCCAGCAAGTTTTGCATTTATTTATATTATAATGATTTATTTATTTAATTTAATACTATTACTGCTTACAATAATAATAATTATTATTACTATTTTCCAAATTTTTTGCCCTGTTTTTTTTTTTTCTTTCACTGAACTTTTCCATAGTCCCACTTGGGGCCCCTGGGGGTCCCTCAACCCGAGTTTGAAAACCCCTGATCTTAACCATTGGCCTGTCTGACCGGTCACATTCAAAAATTTAAGGAATGTTCCACTGAGTTTTATCTTTGTTCCGGATCCAGCTCCCATCTTATGTAAAGTGTGGTCACAGCTGCAAGGGTTCGCACAAGTCAAGATTTTCGAGTTCGAGTCTGATGAGAAAATCGCATTCCTTTCTATTCTTAGTTTCCAGAGATCCTGTCCGTTTCTGTGGAAATCGCATCTTTAGGTGCTACATCAGAGCACTGCGTGAGCATGCTTTGGCTTTTGTTGTGATAAATTGCGAACATTTTTGGCCACGTCATTAGTGTGATCTAAGCTAATTATGGGTTAAATTCTTAGAAGGTGTTTGCGACTTTCAACATTGCTAGTGCTCTCTCCAGGCGCTGTCTTTTGGTTTACTAACAGCTTGGCTTTAACAGTGGAGGAGGGGAGCTCAAGGGGGGACTGGAAGGGAGGGGGAAGGCGGTTCTTTTCAGCGCCAGACCGAGCGTTTCGCATCGAGCCATGTGAGTTGTATGAGTCCTCCTCCCCTTAAAGGATCCCCAGTGATGCCAGCCTGTGATTGTATGCTTGTGCTCGAGAGAGAGAGAGAGAGAGAGAGAGAGAGAGAAAGCTGATTGTGTGTCTGGGCGTCTGTGTTGAGCCGTGCGCTCTTTGAGACTGTGCATCCAAGAGTGAAAGTAAAAGAGCAGGAGAGCGAGTGAGGAATGACAGAGGGGGGCTGAGGCTACACCACACACTCGAGCCTCGGAGACGCGCTTTGGACCCGACACCTGCCGAAGCGACGCCACCCTTCTTCCTCTCTCTCTGCGCGTCCACATGCGCACCCAGCACAGTGCCGGTGAGGTGGGCGTCCTGCTGGCAGGAGGTGGCTGCAGTGGTGGCAGCTCAGAGCAGTCACCTGGCTCTGACTCAGACTGTAGCCCTGCTCTGGGACTGGCTGGAGGGGTTAGAGCAGTGCGAGGGGTCATGTCCCATTACTGGAGTCTGGAGAGCCTTCACTCCACCAACGGTAAGACTCTCTCTCACCTTCAGAGCAGCGGTTCGAGCTTGACGTCAGTTGACACTCATGCAGGGGGTGACGTTCTGCCTCTGTGAGGTTCTTGTGACAGCTCTTGTTCATTGTATTGCAGGCTTTTGCTCAATGTGATGGCATTGTTTTGAGCCCTTGATGGGCAAAAAGAGGTAGCTGAAAGAGCCACTGTTTCTATGCAAATGTAAACACGTCGCTCATGCCATTCGCGTGTCAAAGCAACAGGAGTTTGTTCGACATGTATAGAAGCTGCACGAGTCGGACATCGAGGTGGCGATGTGGGAATCGAGATGCCTTGCCGTTGAATGAAGATGCCACTCTCTTTACCGTCTGCATCTTGCTTAGGTTATTGCATTAGTGTCACGGATGTCATCTATTGATCTATGTTCCTGCTGGCTCGTAATTGGTTAAGTGGTAATGTTGTGGAAGCCTCGGTCAAGTGAGCCAATGTGTATTGTAGATATAGATGGATTGCTTGGGAGCGAAGTGACAGCTTTTCCTGCGTTTAGGAACTAGGTGTATTCCCTCGCAGGATATACATTTTTTGATTCATTGGGTTTTTCGGCACCTATGTGATATTAAGCAGCGTGAAGCAGTGTCATGTCAGCATTTGTGTGAAAATGCAGCGTTGTATTCGGCACAGCGTGAGTGAAAGCACAGGCTGTGTTCAAAATATTTGAGGGGAAAGCAACACTGCCCCTTTTGCCTCTGTGAGCAGAGCCGATATATCGATTAGCGCAAATTCTTCAGGTTTCCTTTCTAAGAATAGAGCAACTCTCTCTTTGTGCTGGCGCTATACCCGTAGTCGTATAGTAAAACGAGTGATGCGAAATAAGATGAGATGCCAGTTTAAGCAGTATTTTGGTCTCATTATCTTCTCATTATCTAGGGTTGGCATGGTGACAGACAAGCCAATGACCGTCAGCCAAGGTAGCACTGATGTCACACACGGCCACCGCTACCCACGTCAGCTGCAATTTGGATGTTTTTCTCATTTTCTGCTATGTCCTAAGAGAGATGGGATGTGACTTTTCCTGTGATGGAGGGAAATAAATGGTGCACTGTGAGCCAGGGGCAATAGCTACAGACATTTCAAACAGCGCTGTCACCTCGTCACGGTCCGCTGACCTCATTACAGCGCTCATATAGCTGATCGCAGAACAGTCAGAAGAACAAAAACCAGAGTGACACGTGAGAAATGTGTTGAACTGGAACGTTTGTTAGGTTTGATGAGAGTTTGTTGGCTCTTTCTTGGTATCTCTAGACAGACAGAGATTGTTTGGGTTCACTAAACTGAGAGACTCTCTACAACTAGTGTTGGGGAACAAGACCTGTTTTTAGTGTAATTACTGACTGGGAGGTCTACAGTATGTACTTCAATATCTAGAGAAAGCTATCCATTAGCTTTTCCGTTTTTGCTTAGCTGGTGCAGGATACCTCAGAAAAATGTGATAGTCTGTGTCTAGTTTACTTTTAAGAGTTGTAACACTTTAGCCACCAGTTATCACTACTAACTAGTTGTTAACTAGTAAGCTAATTATTCGAATGCCTATTATTATATTAGTAGGCCTACTCACTAAGCACATATCGGACCAATCCTACCCAATACCTAAACTTAACAACTGTTAATAAGAAGCAAATTAGAAACAATATGTGTTTAAAAAAGTGTTATCAAAACATGCTATTAATTTTTTTTTCTCTTAAAAGGTATGTAGACTTTTCATTTTAATTCATTAGTCAATAAAATCCCAACAAAGACACAAAATAATATAAAGGCTTTGAAACGGGCAGTATTTCATTATTGAGATATTTTATAACATTTGCCTTTAATATAGTTTGCAACTGTCTTAGAATAGATTCATAGAACCTTTGAATAGTCCCCGGGTTGAACGTGGTTTATCAGAACATCTGCCAGTTGCTTAGAGATATTGGAGGAGGGAGCTGGCTACTTACTTTTCTTTCCAAAACTGCCCACAGTTGTTGACAATATTCAAGTCAGGTGATTGAGCTGGAGAAGGCGAATGTTGAAGTTTATCTAGTTGCTATATCTCGGGTTTATTATCACTACGCCATATTTTTCCACATTTTATCACTGGTTTCTGTGATAAAAGTTTTAGCGTTAGCTGCTCTTTTATTGATGTTGTTTTTGTGAAGTTATCTGTGGTCATTTTTTGGGGAGTCATGGTCTTGAAGGTGAATATTGAGGTTTTCTAATGTTGTTCAGACACAATCATTCGTAGTGTAGCCCTGTCATTCACTTTTGGGTTTTGCCCCTTATTCTTCTTCTTCATTGATGAAGTCTTTCCATGTTTTGTATGTGCAGTCATAATCATAAACACTACAAATGTGGCTGTTAAATTAAGAGACACTAAATATCTAACTAATTTGACATATTTGGAAGTCTAATAATTCAACCATTTAAGGCTTGTACTAAACAGAAGACAAGTATTCTACAATGATTTGAAAACTATAGAATATAAACAACTAAAAGATCAAAAGAGAAATTATATTTAATCATGATTTTTTAAATTGTTGGTTTTTTGTACTCTCTATTCATTAATAGTGTTTCCACTATTTTCCACTATTCAGTTCCCACTCAAATTTTCAGCATTGATAAAATGCTTCTTTAGCACCAAATCCAAATGATTTCTGAAGGATCACAAGACTGTTGGAGATTCAGCTTTGCCATCGCAATTATAAATTACATTTTAAAATACATTACAGTACTACAAATGTAGCAGTAAAAACTGTAGCAGGTTTCGGAGTAGCAGATTTGGGAGGAATCAATATTATTGATTCTTTGCTTTTACTTTATTTTTGTTAAAGCATACAGAAAGCAAGATATCTTTCAAAAACATCATCTTGCTGAGCCCAAGCTTTTGAACAATACTGCATGTAGCGTACTTTCTGCATGCATCAAGTTAATGCATGCACCTTGACACATTTAATACCCTGAACGGCTTTTCTTGCATTTACACCTGTCAAGGTCGGCTGCAAGTATAGATATGGGATAGAAACTGTGATGCGCAGTAGAAATAGTCTCACAGGATGTCACCACCGCCACCCATCAACATTTTGTGCTTCTGCAAACCCTCTTCTCTTCTGCTTTCATTTGTTGTGTGAAATGCACGTCCACTTCTCACTTGTCTCAGAGCCAGAAATAGAAAGTCTCAGTTCTTCTCAAAAGCACTTTCATTAAAGTCTTGAGTTTCCACGCTGGAAGAGAAGCAGATGTGTTTCTGTCCATATTTTCCCTGCGGGCTATTTTGGCTTTGATTGCAGAATCTTGTGACCGCCCGGTCAAGTGATAGAGAACGAGTCTGAAGTTTGTTTCTAAATTAACACTTATTGCTTAATTCTCATAAATGATCATTCCTTTTAGAAACCGAATGACATGCCATTCAATGTTTAATTCAACCAAATGAATTATGCTACGCCTTTGCTTTTTGTAATCCAACAGCTGATTTGCTAATCTGTTTAACATGTAAATGATGCGGGGGGTCTGCAGCCCCTCAGGCCTTATCACAACTGACGGCGCTAAGACAGATGGTGTTTCATTCACACTTTTAAACATAAACCACAGCCGTACAGCTTTACGGTATGACAGAATGCTCTTTCTCTTTATACGTATATATATATATATATACATACAGTGGGTATGGAAAGTATTCAGACCCCCTTACATTTTTCACTGTTTGTTATATTGCAGCCTTTTGCTAAAATAATTTTTTCCCCTCATTAATGTACGCACAGCACCCCATTTTGACAGAAAAACACAGAATTGTTGACAGTTTTGCAGGTTTATTAAAAAAGAAAAACTGAAATATCACATGATCCTTAGTATTCAGACCCTTTGCTGTGACACTCATATATTTAACTAAGGTGCTGTCCATTTCTTCTGATCATCCTTGAGATGGTTCTACACCTTCATTTGAGTCCAGCTGTGTTTAATTATAC
>JAUMHQ010000046.1:344508-358654 GCA_032361165.1 Enteromius paludinosus | reverse complement strand
TGAAAAACTTGTTGCATCTTTCCCAAAAAGACTCATGGCAGTATTCGATCAAAAGGGTGCTTCTACTAAATACTGAGGAAAGGGTCTGAATACTTAAGACCATTTGATATTGCAGTTTTTCTTTTTTAGTAAATCTGCAAAAATGTCAACAATTCTGTGTTTACTCTCAATATTAGGGTGCTGTGGGTACATTATTCAGGGAAAAAAAAGAACTTAAATGATTTTAGCAAATGGCTGCAATATGTCAAAGAGTGAAAATGTTAAGGTGGTCTGAATACTTTCCGTACCCACTGTATATATATACATACAGGTTTGGTTTCAGCTATGCAGCAAAGACATGAAGGGATTAAAAGTGTTTGACAAGAGCTGTTAGGAGTGTCTCTAAATAGATATTGAAATGAGGGCTACATCTCTACAGGATTTCAGAATTCCGCTTAAAAATTAAGGTCCTTAAATGGTTCTTTTGAGGGAAGGTTTAAATGCATGATTCTTGTTAAAATAATAATCATTACTATAAATACTTCGCTTTGCTTCATACCTATTGTACCACTCACAAGAATAATAGCTTAAATTATGTGACCTGTTGAAAAAGAGGTGAAGAATTCAAAGAATTCAGACGTATGATTGTCACTTGGCAGGAAATAAATCATAAGAATATCCCATTCACTTGTGCTGCAGGAGGAACTCGTGCCACAGAAAAACGCACCTTAGCAACCACATAGCAACACAGTAAAACCCAATCATTACTCTTTAGTTTAACTCATAACTGCAAATCATATTTTTGGGAGCTATTTGGGTAACACTTTCTATTTAATGCACTATAATGCATTCATTACTGTATGTGCTGTATGATCTTATGAGTAACCTTAACCACTGTTATAATACATTATAATACTTGTATCTATTCATTTTTACACCTTTAGAAAGTATAATGCATTAAACCATGGCAAACAAACCTTCAAATATTATAATATATTTTAACTTTGGTCACAGATATGAAACCATCTAATGCATTACATATACATTATGAATACATTTATAATGCATTATACATAAAGGCTTTAAGTTAACCTCCATTTCCTATGGCACCGTGCTGAACCGTGTCAGCTTTGTGTCATCACTGTTACTATACACAGTGTTTGTTTGCAGTATCCAGAGTGACTCCGTTGCTTCGCTCTTTGAGGTATTTTGCTCAGTCTGTGGGTGAAATGGCACTGCAGTGTGATGCTACATCCACAGTCACAATGACCAGAGGCCCACACGGCCCCAGAATACCGCAGCACTGACCGGAGGAATTCTCACCATTGTGTCAACGCCTCAGCTCGGCTCTCAAACAGATCACACTTTGTTGATCCAGACGGCTCAATGGCAACTTTTTGTGGCTATGTTCTACCGTAATATTATAGCAATTCTGAACACTGTAGCCGTTTTAGAGCAGCAGATTTTATTAGATGCCACTGGTGAGAAAATCTCAGCCTTAATTTCACTGCGGTCAGGATGTCATGTTCCCACCCTAATTCTATCCCTCATAGCCACAGAACAGAGGGAGACATCATCACTGCTGTGAAATCATTGTGGCATATTTTCATTTTCTGCGAGTTCATGGAGAGATTCCAGACAGTCCTCCCTCTGTTTAGGTCATTTAATAAACTTTGATCCTGTTTTCAGGGTTAGTAATAATCTGCAGTCTATGCAGCTTACGGTCCCAGACTTCTGTGGCATTGACATCAGTCTGCCAGGAAGTCAAATGAGGATAAAGGCTGAAGTTTCGATGGTTGAGGGTGAGAAAAGGAAGGAAGTAAGATCAAAAGATAAATAAAGAGTAGAAAAAGGCAAAAACAGGATTGGAGCTTAGAGTTCCATTACGTTTAGTAGTTTGTATATTACTATTATATATTTGCTAAACTGGTCATTCTTTCAGGGTAACATTTGTTTACTATTAACTACGACTCTACCCTCAACAAAGTCTTAATTTGCTGCTAATTATTAGTTAGTAAAGTTGTTAAGTTAAGGTATTGGGTAGGATTGGGGATGTAGAATGGATGTAGTTTTACTACTATTAATTTGACCCAATTTGACCCATTTTATTGTACTTGAAATGAAATCAGGCCTTCTGATTGTGTAAGCTTTGACTGTATATGCAAATATCTATAAAATCTATGTATCAACTATGTATCATTTACACATTAAAAAACACACAACAAATATTTAGGAGATCCAGATTATTTAGGAGATAAAGATTAATTGCATATACAATTTTCAGTCATCAATATTATACAGCATTAACATAAACTAATAAACATAATGTGATGGATATTGCCAGTCATGCATAAACGAAACAAGAATACACAGTGATAAGGATTATATATTAATGATTATATGTAAACCAATCGCATATTTTAATTGAATGAATTTTACCTGTTATACGTATAATCCATACTTTTTGATTCCATACTTATTTATGCCGATTCTATAGAATTTGAATAAATTATTATTATTTTTTTAAATATGATTATTTAAAGTACTTAATAATAAACAAAGCAAGTATGCATTTTTTGAGTGCAGAATTTCTTTCCTTGCTTTCCTTGGTTAATATGTTTTCTGTTAAAACAGAAAGTTTAAATTGGACAGAATTGGACTTGTTTTACAGAATAGCACAGAAGAGCAACCGTGCAAATTACCAGTCAATCAGTCAACCTTAAGCTTGATACTTTTTATAATAAACAGTGAGAAGATTAAACCAGATGAAGGCTCTTCACCCTCCATGTTCACCTCAGCCCTCTGTTTACTGTCTGAGCAACACTTTACCCAGAATTCCTCAGCCATCGTCACTCCGCCTGGAGTACATCAAACTGTCCTGGCAGCTCAAGCCCTGGCACATCCGTAATCTTGCCACAGACCTTTTTTAGCTTAAAGTGAGGAATATCATGCAGCCTTAATTTGTCAGTAAATGATGTGCGCCTGTTTGTAGTGAGTACAGCTTATCAGTTCCTCAAGTCTGTTCTCAGACAGGCACCAGCAGGACAGCCCGGCTGAGCTGTGCTAGGCACAGGCTGGTCCTTTCTAACCCTAGCACAGGCCCAAATGGCTGCTTCCTCTTTGAGTCACTTTCAGAGCTTATTTTATATTCAATTCAAATGTATTTGTATAGCGCTTTTCATGATACATATCATTGCAAAGCAGCTTTACACCAAAGTAATGTTGTACAGTATATGTAGTAGTAGTTACATGAACAAAATTAGCATGTGTATTGTGTCTGATAGGGAATAAGAGGAATGTTCTTTGGAACATAGTTTGGAACAAAGGTTTGGCTTTTTTAAAATCCACTTCATTCTTATGATGGCAAATTGCAGCAGCCATTACTCCAGTCTTCAGTATCCTTCAAAAATCATTTTTAATGTATCGATTTGGTGCTCAAGAAACATTTCTTATTATTGTAAATGCTTTTTGGATTAAAATTAAAAACAATTTCAACTAACCTGGTCTCTTAAAAATATGTACCTCTGGGCACTTTTTGTGCAACACCGTGCCTTACTTCCTGTTTAGCTGCAGTTTCAAACAGAAATGTCCACTGAGTGACGCTAAAACACGTTCAATGCGCGAACCCTGGTACATTCTATTACATTAATTTAGGTACGTATTGCTTTATTTTCATTACGTTAAAAATCTGAGGACTGTTGCTAAAAGTTTATGCTCTTATCATGTTGGAAATATGCCCTGCACCAAATCCAACCCTTAACCTACCCGATAGAGGCTGTTTACAAATGCAAAATGTATTTGTTGATGCAACCGTGTCATTTCAACTTCCTTTTACACAGATTTGAGCTGTTTTGTTGAACCGTAGTCTATGAAAACCCATGAGTATGAAGCTGTGTGATCAGCTTTCAAATCTCCTCAGATATTAATAAAAAGCGTCAGAGTTTTACTGCCTCTGGTGTTCGTTTCTTTTGGAAACTGCTGTGATATGTACTTATTGGTACGTATTTCGTGTCTCCCTAAAAGGTGCACCCAGGTACATTAATGCATTGAGACCAGGTGGATTTGAACCGAAAACCGATCCTTTGATTTAAAATGTCCTAGCTGATCTATTTTTGAACAGTAGTGTAATACAGTATATAATACTGTAATTCAGTTGATGTTGATTCAGTCGACACAGGTGTGTGTATAGCCTATTTTACTCTCATCCAGTCTGTTATATTTCAAAACCAACTAATATTATAAGCTGCCCTATTATTGTAGCAGGCTCTTATTTTGAATGTCAGTTTCACAGCAGACATTTGTCAGATGACTCGTGGAGTGGAGTGAGTGTAGTACTCTTTGACTGGGTGTGACACGGAGATTCCTCACAGGGCCGGCTGTCTCTTCTCTGATACACAGGGAATGTCTGACTCCACTGGACTGAATGTTTTCCAGTCAGGATCTTATCTGTGACTCACACGCTATCTTTCTTTGGTCAGACACTCTTAGCATAACTCTTCATCATGAGCGCTTATCTGCGGCGAACTGATTAGCTAGCTTCAGTTTTCCCTTTAAATATATAGTCTCTGTCAGTTCAAACATAAGTTTAAGCTGTAGGGTTAGTGTTCTTTCATTCATTCGTCATTACAGCTTGGTTGTAAGATTTTTATGTGTTTTTGAAAGAGGTACCAAGGTTCCATGCATACCAATATACAATAAATTCAGAAATACTGAGAAATATTGTTTTCAGCATTACTTCAGTCTTAGTTTAGTTTAACTTTTTTGTCCATTAAACTAAATTAAGACTGAAGTAATTCTGAAGTGTCTTGTGATGCTTCGGGAATCATTCTTTAATTTGCTCTTTTGGTGCTCAAGGAACATTGCTTCTTATATACTGTATTCTAGTATTGTATTATGGTGTATTACACTACCGTTCAAAAATATGTGTGTTTTATTAGTCAGCTAAGCAAACATATCAGTAAAGATACTTATTGGGTTAAAATCTACCTGGTCTCAAGGCATGAACATACCTTGGTGCACTTTTTAGAGAGACACGAAATACGTAACAATAAGTACATATCACTGCAGTTTCCAAAATAAATGAACACAAGAGGCAGTAAAACTGTGACACCTTTTATTCCTTTTCACACAAATGACATTTTCAGTTGATTATTGATTCTTTTTAAAGATTTAACAAAGCATAATGACAACATTTGCACATGCTGAAGTACTTTTATTTGTTGAATCACTATATGATATTTACATATTTAAATTTGTGTGTAATGAATGCATGTTTATAGACAATACGTTACTCCGTTAAAGTCACCCAAAAAATAATTTACTCTTCATAGCTTTCTGGTAACACTTTAGATTAGGGAAGACAGTCAGTAAATGTGCTATATATTTATAGGACGTTGTTTGTAAGAGTTATGTTTAGTTATTGGGAAGGGTTAAGGGATCTAAAATATATAATGATTTCTGTAGTATAGAGAAAGAAAATATGTCAATAGTTAGCAACAACTGTAAAGTATTTTCTTTTGTGTTCAACAGAGCAAAGATACTCATACAGGGTGGCGAATTTGTTGAATAACGTCATTATTTTAGTTTTTAGTTTACATAGCTTCATAAACTTCAGATTGAACCACTGATGGCAGATGGCTTATTCTGATGGTACCTTTTTACACTTTTTTTCTCTCCATTCTGATGCAAACATTGCTCTGGTTATATGTAGGGCTGGGCGATACATATCGTACGATATATTATGCCGTAGATCACTGAGAAGCTACGCCACTGAATCACCTGCGAACCCAACGCGCAGCTTCTCAGTGATCTACGGCTCTGTTTATAAGCTGGCGTTCCTTTTGAACACAGGTGACGGAGATTTAACGCTAATCAAAGAACCGGCTTTATTGACGAGATGCGCATAATATATTGTACGATATGTATCGCCCAGCCCCAGTTACATGACAGAATTGCCCATACAGAATTTGTCCATACTAGCCTCATAATGTGGTGTGTGCAAATATCAGCACATTATGCACATATGTTTGAAAATGAAGCACAGTCACTGCTTGCTTAGCTGATTTTTATTATTTTCTCCATCCGCGTTGTTGCCTTGCCTGGCATACAATCATTTCACCCTTTCACATTGGTGAAGCTGACCCGTGTGCTTTATTTTGATTAGCCATGAGCCACTAGCATTCGGAGAAACTCTCATTAAAGCCATCTCACGAAAGTAGGCTACATGTGCAAATGGACTCTGTGATATGCCTCGGGTCCTGCAGCTCTGATTTCTACAATATGTGGGTAGTAAGATCAGTGGTTTGTGAGTTTTTCACATTGGAATGCAGTGGTAATGTGTTTGGTTTACTTAAACACAGCATCATTACTCCTGGCAGGCTTTGACAGCTCGGGGACGTTTTGCTGCTCAGAGCTCTGATCTGAATTTGAATCAGACACATGTTGCTGTTATAGAGGCGGAGCTCCTTGTCTTACACATTTGTTTCAGATGCTGCAGTACACCTACGCATATGGTTTATGATGGTTAATGAACATTAACCGTTACGCTGCTCTCTTAGTCTAACTGTTTTACTCAAAAAAGATTAAAATAAAGACATTTATAATGACAAGAAAGTATAGCACTCATCTGATCGATTTGATGCTGTTCTAATGTAGGACACCTTTGGAGTGTTAAAACAGAGTCAGTCATGTGAACATGAACTGAAAGAGCCCTTTGGGCTTATAGATCTACATTGATCTCTGTGCCACTCAAAGCCAGCTTCTAAAACCTGCTCTTTAAAGTCTATTACACTGAGTTCGCCTGCTTTGTGAACTCTGTCACACTCACATGCAAAATAAAAAAAGAGGACTTGGAGTATTGAGTGTTCAATCAATACGAAATAAAATATATATAAGTCAAAATATTGGGTCTGTGGTCATGGTCAAGGTTTGCAGGTGCTTTGTATATTACAGCAGCTGCTCAAGGACTTCTGGGATACTTTAAACACACATCTTTGTACATCTTATACATGTATTCACGCCCTGATTTGAACTAAAACAGTGCATCTGTGTGTTGCAGCTTACACAGATCAGCGTACGCTATTTGTGTTCAGCGATACTCTCCATTTGTGGAATAAAGTCATTATTTTAGTTTTCTTTCTGAACAAAAAGTAATTCAGTTTGGCAGATGGACTATTCTGATGATGTCTTTCATACCTTTCTGGACCTGGACAGTGAAAATAGTCACTGGGACAGACATAAGCTTTCCGGTTTTCATCCAAAATATCTTCAATTGTGTTCCAAGGACGAACAAAGCTTTTATAGTTTTGGAACAACATGGGGGTAAGTGATTAATGACAAAATTGTCGTTTTGGTGACCCTTTAAGTTCACTCAAAAAATGCTAGTTCTGTCTTTAATTAATCACTTTCATGTTGTTTCATAACACGTAAGACTGGCTTTCTTCTAAAAGCTTATATTTTGCTGGTAATAATATCTCAGTGTTGTTTTGTTGATGACGTCCAGCGTTGGAACAGATTTATACATTTTGAGTACATTTAAGTACTGTAGGTACTTTATACATTGGTGTAAGATCACAAATCTTGCCCT
The DNA here is from genome assembly GCA_032361165.1 of Enteromius paludinosus. NCBI lineage: Eukaryota > Metazoa > Chordata > Actinopteri > Cypriniformes > Cyprinidae > Enteromius > Enteromius paludinosus. The sequence goes on along the minus strand of JAUMHQ010000046.1, from coordinate 351,090 downwards.
CAACGCTTTCGTCCCTCTCTGAATGAATATATATATATATATATATATTAATGATGTAATACCATAGAGCAGTGGTTCTCAATTCCAGTCCTTGCTTACCCCCGCTCTGCATATTTTGCATGTCTCTTATTTCTGATTATCAGCTCCTTAGAAGAGAGCTCTGAACGTGCGTGAACATGTGCATGTGTTTTCTGATTGACACGGTCCCTACACAGTGTTCATCGCTCCCAAGTCTCTGAGAAGGGGAAACCCTTTAAAGTTTACTTCACTTCGGACGAGTGTGATATCATATGCCTCTGTAAATAAATGCAATTTAAATGTACATCCCGCAAGCTTCAGTGCCCTTTGGGGGGGGGTTGCGAGGACTGGAATTGAGAACCGCTGCCATAGAGTGTTGAGTAGTTAACCTTTGTGAGGTCCCAGTATGGACAGTGCATTATTTTCACAAGCGGGGTGAACCATAAAATCATTAATGAGACACGCTGCATTATTGTAGGACTTTGCAGATGGGCATGAGGTTACAAGACTACAACTCCACATGAAGTGAGCCATTTGGGACAGGGCCATAATGCGCATTATACATTTATCATCCGTCAGTATGGCTTCTAATAACAGTATGGGCTCTAAATGCAGGTATTGGGTCAATTAAATATTTTTGAGATGACTGACCACTCTTTTGTTGACTTAATAGATTATGAATCAGAAGAAAATACAATAAAGTACACTGCATATCTTAATAAATTGATAATACAAATTAATTATTCTGCAACGGGGTTTGTAAAACTAATCTGCAATTATGAACGTTATTGCTAGACAGATTTTTCTGATGTGCTTCCTTTCTTTATGTTTGCAGCTAACTTTATAGGTTTTGTTGACTGTTATAATGGAAGTTAGTGTCATTTTAGAACTAGGTCTTAATCTTAAAGTGCACGTGGATTAGGCTGAGTGGAAGTCTTCGTGTACATGGCTCAGAGGTGAATTTGTGCGGTCGGGTGACTTTATCTGAGGATGTGGACTTATAAGGAAGCAGGTCAGTGCGCATTCACAGTCCTGCCTATTTGATCAACTCCTTATATTACCCTCAGCAGATCACGAATCACACATAAAGATATATATGTATGTGTGTGTTCACGCATGAGGCCTTAACGTGGTTAACTTGGTGAAACATGCACGAGTTAACACGCTCAGGTGCGTGGATGGTTACAGTCTTTGTGCTTTTCAGAGACTGATTCTAGACTATATGCTAGAGTTTTTATATACTGTGCTCAAAGAGCAGTATTTTATTGTAAGAATAGGTTCAAAATAAGTGATTCTCAATAGATTGCATTTATAGCCTTGTGTTAATTAATATTTCAAATGAATGATTTAAAAAATTATTCAAACATGTTTTTTAAGCAAAAATCAAGGTCATTGTAAGATATTAACAATGGAACACAATAAATTACATTGTTAAATTGTATTATTTGGGTTTTATATCTGTTGACATTATAATTGTACAGTCCTCTTAAAGTTTTATGTATTAGGTTGTCATTTAAAATTGGATTTCACAAAAGTCTTGTAGCTATACTTTGAAAATGTTTGACTGGATTGGCCCCATTTACTCCCATTGTGCTTCACTTTATCCCAGATTTGTTTTTAAGAAAAGGAGGGATAATTCAAAATACATTTTTGTAGCAATCTACTTTATTTCACAAACGCTGTGTATTGAGCTTATCATGTACTGAACCCAGAATATTTCTTTAACCGCATCCAGCAATGTAAATGCAATACATTGCAACAATGAAGGCTTTTAATTTTTTAAATATCAAGTATTGGCATCAGTTTGCATTGAGAAAGTCTCATGTTTATGCCGTACATATTTCAAAGCCTCCCATCTAATACCTCCTTCAGATCTGTGCTACAGAATCCTCCAAATGCTTGAAACAAAACTCAAAACCCTGTTCTGTTTGAAATCCAAAGGCAATATTAAAATCAAAACATTCCTTGTAGCACATGAACGCAGCTATGGGGGCTGTCCTAGACAGGATTGTTTGGGTTACCCCACTGTGACCGTCTGACTTCAGGCTTTGAGTGAACTATATTTGATATCATCAGCCCATGTGGCTGTGGAAATGCTAAACTCTGCTGACGTGTGCTGTCGTGTTGCTCTATGCTTTGAGCTCCACTTATAAACAAATCAGCTCGTCTGTCTCGCTAATCAATCCACGGCACCACAATTAACCTACATAAAAGATCATAACAGGATTACCAGATGAGTTTTCACACGTACAGACAGCTTTTGTTTTAATGACTACATATCTGCTGTGTTTTTAGGGTCATTTTTCCCCAAAGATCTGTTTGAACAGTTGAATTTTGACATGAAGCCTACACTACAGTTTCTACAGTATGCCATTCAATTACATTTTCAAGATTTAAAGCAGTATTCTCATTTACCCTGACCGTCCTCTCATGCATCACCAGAACAATGGATCTTTCGGAGGGTGTAAATTTGAGTCCATTCTCTTCCATCCATTTATTATGAATGAGACAGGAAGAGAGATGCTTGGCCAGGTCTACTCTTCCTCACTGGTTTACTGCACGCTAATAAATAATAGCAATCGTGTCGGTAGAGAAGCCAGCCAGAGTGTTCCCAGTGTTTCAAACAGCAAACGCATGAAAGGGCACATTAATGCACCACTGTGGAGCCAATAAACATCTCACCAGAGTTTTATTGGAGAATTTTGGTCCCACTGTTGGCTCAAAAGTGAAAGGAAACGCTAACTGCAAGCTTGTTGTTATGGTTCCCTTGAGTGTCTGCTAACAATCTTAAAACCATTGGTTTGTTAAGAGAGCTTTGTTTTGATGCTAGACTTGTTTTCAGTTCTGGTGACAAGTGCTTTGGTTACACTTTCTAAAGGAAAATTTTGCCAAATACTAAGTAGGAGGGATTCAGAAGCTGGCAGAGAACAGTACTTTGTTTTTATTAAAAGGGTCCTATGATGTTGCTAAAAAGAACATTATTTGGGTTATTTGGTGTATGTGTTTTTTTGGTTTAAGGTGCGAAAACATTATTTTTCACACACTGTACATTTTTGTGTCTCCTCTAAGCCCAAAACTCCTCAAAACTCACGTTTGGATAGTGACTAGCAGGTTCTTTTAATGAGAAAACGTTTGTGAGTCAGAAGGCCAGACTGTCCTTGCAGAGGTAGATTTGCTCCACTTTATAGCCTCTGCGCACAGATAGTACTGTATAGGCTGCACTGCAGGTTTTAGGAGTCAGTCCTCCGTAAATGCGCTGAACACGCTCTAATATTTGGATTGAACTGTTCTGGAACAGTGCGGTAAATAAAATAAATAAAGTAGATTCACTTTCACAAGAACACTCTGCATCTCCTAAACACGTCGATGTTGATGCTACAAAGGACACACAGATCTAGCTTGTCTACAGAGCATTTTTACAGGACAACGAACTGTAGGATGTTTATGTGTGTTTAATGTGCACACTGGACAGTGCATTAAAAACGAATGCAAGGTCTGAAGATGTGCGTTTAGAATCGCTTTTACATAGTGTTCAGTCGCATGTCACAGGCTTGGGCCATTCAGTGTGATGGTATGTTGGTCTTTGTGGTGTGTGAGCCATCTTCTCACAATATTTATCAGCCAACTGTTAATAAGATGCAGCTAATCGAATATTCCAACTGCTGATTAGTGGATTCATACAAGTGGAGGTCATTACATTTCCTGGCTGGGTAAATGGTTGCAAAACCTCAGGCTCCATGCAGTAAACATTTGAATCGTGTCATCTGTTGACTGTGAAAATAAAAATGAATAAATTAAAAATAAATAAATATGTGCAGAAAATAAGCAAATAGATACAGTAAAAAATTTTGCTCTTGAACTAATGAATCTGACATGTTTAATATGATCACATCAGGGTCACAGAGCAGGTTGTTCTATTGTTATTAATACCAAAGACCCCCAAATATGACCATGGCCTCAGGGGAGACCCCTTTCTTTAAATGCATTTAAAATGTATATGATAAAACACATTGTTTGCTTAAATAATCAGCTTTTATATTGTCACTGTGCAAAACTAAAAAAAAAAAATCTCAAAAATATCTGCTAGATATTTACTTTGTGTACAGAGATACATTGTTCAACCAGTTTTTAGAAATCAGAAGGAAAGCATATAGATTTTATTTTATTTTATTTTGGTTTGGATCCCCCAGCACCCCCTTGTGGCCTCCTGTGGGTCCCACCTGGCATAGAAAAAGCCATTTTATTCCACACAGAGTGGGTGTCTTAGTCAGAGAAGGCACCATTTTGACCAGTCACTGAAGGTTGTTTTTTGGAAGCATTTGGTTCAGTCATAGGCCGTTACCTCACTCTTAGAACATGCTCATATTGTCCAGCGAAACATAAACAAAAATGACTTATTCTACTTTGAAATAACATTTATATATATAAACTGCTTTAGTGTTGCAAAATTACATTTCTAGTATTTTATACCTTTTTGTATCTTTTAAAATCTTAAGTGAGTTGGTTATCTAGACCCTGAATGTTGCAGTTTAATATATTTTTTTGCAGTGCATGATGGAGTTTTGTGCTTTATTTTTCAGCTTTGGTGATAACCGATGGACCGCAGGATAAGTCTGGCCTTGCGGATGAGGTGGGGAGTGAAGATGACCTGTACAATGAGTTTCGCAGCTCCTCCAACCGTTTCGGACACCCAGGAGGAGGAGGAGAACAGCTGGCCATAAATGAGGTAAAGCATACAGGTTGTCTGCGTGTCACTGTTTGTGTCCACAGATTGCGCTTGCTTCTCTGTCAGTGACAAGACATCCACAGAAGCATGTTCGTTTGCATCTGTGTTTGAAACCCAGGGCCTTGGAGAGCAAAAACAAACTGCGTTTTTCTATTAAGATAACCGGTTTCAGACAGGCTTTCAAAGCACAGCTATAGTATAGTATGTAGCTGTGCTCTTGATTCAGTGTTGTTGTTCATGTTGGAATTCAGTCACTGTTTTTTAATAGCCTGCTACCCATCTGTTCCTCTCCTGAGGCCTGAGACCATCAGAATGACCTGCTGCCACTGTACTTCTTCCATCATCTTCAGCATGACTGAAGATGAATTAGTGTTGTAGGAAGACGCTGTTATCTACAAAGAATTTCAGAGAATATGCAGAGTGTCTGAGTTTGATTTATGACCGTTTGGTATCATTTTCGAATGCCGCTCAGCAACTCCATTCAGCATTTTAGTTAGGAGCAGCAGAAAAATCTAATCAACAGTCGGGCCTCTGGGAACTTGGTGTGCACTCAGCTGCACAGAAGCTCTGTGCTGATGCTCTTGTTATTGTTTTTAGCCCTTCTGTCATGATATAGGATCCAGTAAATAATAAATAGGCAAAATGAAAGTGTCTTTGTTTTAATAGGGAGCTACTGTAAGTCAGGCATCACTGTTACTATTGCTCAGACATATGAAGAATGCCTAGTATTAAACTGCACTGTTTGTGCTACAGACATGAATGATACAGTATCTCGAATCATGATCATAATCATTTTCACCTGGAGATCTAAGCTTGCATTATAGAAGGGACCTGGGGCGTATTTAGCCACCAGAATATAACCCCTCAGCAGTTCCTGGTTCAAAACCAGCATGCTTAAGGTCGGTGTTTAGTCAGTTTTTCCAGTCTGAAATAATAGTTTACTTCAGTACTACAAGTAGAGATTTAGGCCACTAAGCAAACACCCGCACAATGGCCTAGTTTACCGCAAAACATATGGTAACACTTTAGTATAGGGATCAATTCTCACTAGCATACTTATTAGTATCATATTAGAGCTAATAAAGCACATATTCTGCATGACCATATTCTACATCGCTAATTCTACCCAATGACAAAACTTAACAACTACCTTATAAACTAGTAATTAGTTAATGTTTGATGATATATGAGTAAAATGGATTACAGTAGGCTTGGTTCTATTCATTGTTTCTTGATTGGATGGAGTTAGCTATGAATACAAACTTGCAGCTGGTTGTAAGCAGTGTTGCCAAGTCTGCAGTTTTCCTGTGGAATTGGTCCTGTTTTTCATGTCTGCAGGTTGAAGCACCCCCAATAATGTAATATTTAGTCCTGGAAATTCGGCTTTTACTGGAGGAACCCCACCAGAAAAAGTGTACTTTACCCCCCGGAACACAATTGGGTGGATTTTGTTTTGAAAACCTGGCAACCGTGGTTGTATGAATGGGAGATTATCTGGACTAAATGACTGGAGAAGTCTGATACGTATATGTCTCATTCAGAAAAGATCCAAATATGACATTTTGACCAAAAAAAAAAAAAATTACAACACATGCACAGATGAAATGTTTGCATTTTGAAAATTCAATAGATCAAAATGAAATGGTTTTCTATTTAATGCTGGCTACAAAAAAACAAGCTTCAGAAAAGAGAAATAAAGGAGTAAAAAGATTTTAATTCAAACCTTTGTGTTTTTCTTCTGGTTTATATTGTTCCAAAGATATTTAAAAGGTGCCATAGAATGCATTGAGAGAATATTTTAAATCGTTCTCTGATATGTACATAGAAGGTATGTAGCT
>JAUMHQ010000046.1:332237-344408 GCA_032361165.1 Enteromius paludinosus | reverse complement strand
AATTCAGTTTTCCATTCTATGGCACCTTTAAGATTATTTTTACTGAAAAACAAGACAAAAATGCTGATTGTTTGCCGTTTTGAGTAGTTCAGCTACCCAAAACACCTTATCAATGGCTTAGCAACATTTCGAACACCTTAGGTACAGCAATGAAGCACCCTACAACAAAGTTTAACATAGACACAACTTTCAATGAAATGTCAAGTTCTGTCATGAAACTCTAGATGGCACAAGCTTATGGGTCATTAAAGCATATTAATGATATTCCCCACGCTTGACTGCTTGGCTCAAGCTGGTTCATGTAGGGGTGGGCGATATGACAAAAATATCATATTATGATTTTTTTCAAAAATATCACTATTCACGATTTTTCTTTGGTTGGTGTTTGTGACAGTGTTACCACAATCACATGTGATAACTATCTTAGCTCAGTAATTAGGCGCTATTTGACAGGTTTTTAGTGCGCATGCTTGCTTCAGGTGTACGTGCTGGAAAAGCGCATTCCGGACAGCTCAGATATGAAATGTTTAATCAGCAAGACTTTAAAGCGAATAATGTACTTTTGTGTTTGTGAATAAGTGCAGTGTCCGGTGAATGTATGTAACATTGTGCAGCATATTAAAACAGAGATGATAAAATAGCACGATACTACAATATTCCTTAAAAAGCTGAAATATTTATCAAAAAGCATCATATTGCCCACCCCTAGGCTCATGTTGAGTATGCAGCCAGTGAGTTTACGGCTTTAAATTTAAATGGCTGGCTAGCGATCTCTAGTGCAATTCGCAGCGCATGCACTTTCCACCCTCCACCTCCCCAGCTCCACCTGTATAGATCTACTACAGGTTATTATATACGTACTTCTGCAGCAGCGGTCTTAAATACTTACAGCACCATATCGGCGTATGTGCTGGCAGTAGTACTTGTACTTGCTCTGCAGAAGCAGCAATAATCTACAACAACAGCAGCAGCATAGCTGACGTTTTCTGCCGAGACCAAATGCAGTAACATTGTCATATCCGTAACGATGCTAGATCGTCATCCACTGAAAATATAAAATCTAGTTTTATTTGCGATGAGGGGAACAGATTGTTTCAGTGTTGGTGAGCTATTGTTTTGCTTGTGTGTCAAAAACGCACAGCTGCTGATTTAAGAGGAGGCATCGTGCTGTGTGACACTATAACAGTGGGGATGGGGCTCTGCGGCCGAGAGAGAGAGAGAGATTGAGAGAGAGAACAGCAGGTTAGTGGAATCAGAGGCCTTCACTAATCCCATTAGCTGTGCACAAATTGATGCACGGGAACGAGACGAGTGAGGATGACTGCTTTAATCCTACCTCACTGACACCGTCCCGGGCCAGGAAATGAAAGCTCAAGAGGTGTTTGGCACCTCATGCAGTCTTTAATTAATATCTCCAGCAGCATTACCGTCACCGTAACACTGCCTCGAGAGGACGAGCAGGACGTGCTCGCGAATGCACGGGCAGCGCGACTGACGGGCGTCCGGCTCGGCCAATGGAGAAGCGCCAGGATAGAAAGGATGTACTGTGCTGCATTCTCCTGCCTCCCTCCCGCTGCCGCTAGGGCCAGCCTCCGCTACTCTGGTATCCTGGATACGCTTCACAGCACCGCCAGCCGATTGGCTGAGAAGGATGAGAGGAAAAAAAACAGAGGCAAAAACAGAAGTCAATTCAGGAAGATGGATGGATGGTTTATGCTAGAGCCGCTAAGAACAGATGCAGCAACCATATCCGGCCCTCAGCTTTGCGTTTCGCAAAAGAGACGGTGAAAAGTGAAGGGATTTCAAATGCGTTAATCAGATCCAAGGGAATCGACGCGGCCGTGTGTTTAAGCAGAGCAGGGACGGAACAGGGGGGAGGCAGCGAAGGGGAGCGCAGAAGGAGAAAAAACAGACAGGAAGGGGCACAAAATAGCACAGAAGGAGAGGAATACATGGAGGCGGAGAGACACTTCCACCCCTGCTCCTGACATCAGCAGTGCGCGGAGAAAGATCCGAGAGGAGTGAGGGACGAGGAGGAGGAAGATAGCGCGCACGCGAGAGAAAGAGAGAAAGAACGAGAGGGGAACGGAAAGGAAGTGAGCAGGTAACTGTGGACGTGGAGGCTCTTCCCCCTCCCCTTCACGTTTCACCGAGAACACTGAGCGCGTCCGACCGGCAAACCGTGTGCCGTCGAGCGCTCGCGCACAGACCTCGAGGCGAGGAGGTTTCCGGCGCCATGGCTCGCGGAGGCCAGCGAACGACGTCTCGGCAGGGCATGGCTCACTTCCTGTTGCGGTGCAACCTCAGCCCGGAGGCCCAGAAGGTGGTGGTGTTCGTCATCATGATGTTGCTGGTCATCATCAACGTAGTGCTGATGTTCCTGCTGGCCTTCCAGTAGGGCGCAGCCGCAGTGAAGAGAAAAAGCGAGGGGAGGGGTGAAGAGGAAGACAAGGAGGAGGAGGAGGAGGAGGGAAAGTTGGTCCCTCTCGCTCACTCGTGGATGGGTTTTCAGGATGCAGACATCACAGTGCAGGTAACCGGAATGGGTGTGACTGTGTGTGTGTGTGTGTGATAGGCTGGGACAGCAGTGTGTTAATTATTTACCACAACGTAACCACTCTTGAGTGGCTTCTAGGGGTCAGGTTTTGATTTCATCCTTCAGACGTTTTGTCTGGCTTTATAGGTAGGTTTGTGTGTGGAAGCCTTTGTACGACTGTGCTTGTTTTGTTGTGTAACTGTCAACTTACGGATGTATATGCTTCGATTCTGCGAGACGAGCACAGTAAAAATGGTGTTTTTGGCCTATGTGAGGCTTTCTTATATGCCAGACCTTGTTCCAGAGAGAAAAAGAGGTCACCCTGGTGAGCTTGACATGGTTATAGTTTAGTAAAGCAACATAGTGTCTTGGTAAGGAATAAATATCCAGAAGGAAACAAGTTGAAAGACAAACCAACGAACTTGGCATGTTTTGGCTCAGCTAAAATGGTACTCTGGAAATATTTGGATACTAAAACATCCAGATAACCTTCTTCATTCATTATCATTCAAGAATGATGTGTGTGTGTGTGTCAGCTTTGTATGTGCCAGGGCTGTTTCTGTTCATCTTTGAACAAACCAAGAAGCTGTAACTCACAGGCCGTGAAGAGGAGGCACATGGGAAAGTATGTGGGTGTGTCGCTAGGCAACAGGGTACATAGGCACAGCTGTGGTGATGAGAATGCTGGGCTCTGGATTCAGGGGGTGTATATTCAGCCTGCGAGTCCATCGGCGCTTGTGAGCACAAAGTATGGACGGAGAACAGAGTATGATCATTACATCAGCACCGATTGATCACGTTTAGCTGTGCGGCAGAGATGGAGGCTTTCAGCTTGCCAGAATTTCACTTCATTTTCTCTGTAGCCAAGCTGAACAGTGTGGAAATATATCACCCCGCTTTTTTGTTTACTTTGCCAAATCAATCCTCGCAAGCAGAAAGCGGAAACGTAAAATGACCACTCAGGGAAAAAGCAGACTGCAGACAGAAAAGCCTTCATTTCGTAATTCTTTCTCCAGGGGTACGCTGCGTTTTGGTTTTGGCTAAGTGCTCAGAATGAAGGGTTGTACATCATTGCATGATAATACATTATGCCATTGAGATACTAAAAGAGGCAGTGCAATTGAATGCATTGAGTGTGGTGTAGTAAGGCAAAAAAAAAAATATATATATATACTACATCAACACATGGAATAATAATTACTTCCATTTATTTGCACAAATCTAATGAAATAATAATGATTAGTTATATTTAACTATATATATTTTTATTAAAGCATTTCAATACATTAACACTGCTGAGTGATTATTTTGTTAACGAACAGATGAGTTTGGAATCGACGCATTGACAAATAATTCATGTCGTTTGTTTCTGCTGAGGATCACTTTGTCATTGTGCTTTGCCTTCATCTTGTGTCTCAATAGCTGATCAGTGATGGCAGCGTGTGCGCGGAGGCTCTATGGGACCACGTCACCATGGATGACCAGGAGCTGGGCTTCAAAGCTGGAGACGTCATCGAAGTAGTGGACGCCACAAACAAGGAGTGGTGGTGGGGCCGGGTGCTGGACAGTGAAGGCTGGTTCCCCGCCAGCTTCGTTCGGGTAAAGGAGAACAGATTTCCCGCTTGTAACAAAAAAATTGGATTACGGTCACATTATGTTGTCACTATTACATTAGGCTAGACTAAGGGTCATCAGTGCACCGTGTTCTTTTTGTCAAGAACATTGGAAGAAACCACTGAACATTTAGGACCAGATTTACATGCTACCAGGTCCAGTTCTGCTAAGCACCCTCAAACAAAGACAAAAAATACATTTTTAGGAATCATTTTTCCTGCCTTTGACTTGGCATGCATGTCAACCTGTTGCTAAGAACTCCCAAAACCAAATAGGAACGTTTCATTAAGACATGATTTTTGTGGAGTGTTAATGCATATGCAGTAATGTCAGCCGCAAAAATGACTGTCAGTATCTTTTCATCACTAATATTTCTTAAAATCCTGACAGTATTAAACTCTTTGTTATTGGTAGTTACGGGTGAACCAAGATGAGCCCATGGAGGAATACTTAGCCCATCTGGACGGGGCCTCAGAGGGGGGTGGGGCCAGCATGGGAGGCCCCTTAGGACCCGGTCTGCCCTGCAAAGAGCAGATGAGAGCCAACGTCATCAATGAGATCATGAGCACAGAGAGGGATTACATCAAACACCTGAAGGACATCTGTGAGGTCAGTTATCCACTTGGCTTTGATCGATCGCTTCTACTTCAGCATGCGGATCTTGTTTCATAGCGTTACGGTGTTTCATAGAGTCAGTCAGCTCTATGTTTACATGACCCGATCAGCTGCTCCATAATCCAACTATAGCTGTGCTATAGCGTTAAAATACTCCATTTGGCTTCCAGGGCTATATAAAACAGTGTCGGAAGAGGACTGATATGTTTACTGAGGAGCAACTGCGCACTATCTTCGGGAACATCGACGAGCTCTACCGTTTCCAGAAGAAGTTCCTCAAAGCCTTGGAGAAGAAATTCAACAAAGACCATCCTCACCTCAGCGAGATTGGCTCCTGCTTCTTAGAGCACGTAAGCTGACTTCCTTGTAGGCGGTGATGCAGTTTTTAGGTTTGGGTTTTTATTCTGTTCTATTCTCTTCGCTTGACTTCCATCCAGCAAACAAACTTTCAGATCTACTCGGAATATTGCAACAACCACCCCAATGCCTGCGTGCAGCTCTCCAAACTGATGAAGATCAAGAAGTACGTGTTCTTCTTTGAGGCCTGTCGTCTGCTCCAGAAGATGATCGACATTTCCTTGGATGGATTCCTGCTTACTCCTGTTCAGAAGATCTGCAAGTATCCTCTGCAGCTGGCTGAACTGCTGAAGTACACCAACCCGCAGCACAGGTACACATTTACTACACCCTCATGCTGTTTGGGTATGTCCATTCGCAAGATTCTAATATAAAGGTGTACATTTAATAGATGAAACATGCCCCCTATATTTTTCCTATCAACAAATCAGTGTTTTGAATGAGTTGATTCCCATTTTGCTAATTGGAATTTCAAATCTTATTGATGGATCTTGCTTTTCAGAGATTATAAGGATGTGGAAGCTGCCTTAAATGCAATGAAGAATGTGGCCAGACTGATCAATGAGAGAAAGAGGCGCCTGGAGAATATTGACAAAATTGCTCAGTGGCAAAGCTCCATAGAGGACTGGGAGGTAATTCCACAAGCATTTTGGAGAATGCTCACACAGTGACTCACTTCAGAACTGTCTGGTCTCACAGGCTCTTTTCCCCTTCATTAGGGTGAAGACATCTTGAGCAGAAGCTCTGATCTGATTTTTTCAGGAGACCTGACTAAGATCTCCCAGCCACAGGCCAAAGGCCAGCAGCGAATGTTCTTTCTCTTTGACCACCAACTGGTTTTCTGTAAGAAGGTCAGTCACAAGCCGTGCCAGTGAGAGCACAATTACTGTTCTTTTTGAAGCAGTTATTTTATATGAATGTTTCACTTGCTTGGCACCGCAGGATCTGCTTCGGAGGGACATCCTGTACTACAAGGGTCGCTTAGACATGGATCAGATGCAAGTGGTGGACGTAGAGGATGGGAAGGATAAGGACTTTAACGTGAGTGTGAAGAATGCCTTGAAATTATGTTGTCCTGGGGGAGAGGAGGTCCATCTTCTGTGTGCCAAGAAACCCGAGCAGAAGCAGCGCTGGCTGCGAGCCTTTGCGGACGAGCGGGAACAGGTCCAGCACGACCTCGAAACAGGTGAACGGGCGCTTTTTTTGTCTTTAAGGGGATTACTTTCATAGTCATTCTGCACCATTTGTCCTCCATCAAAAAAAATGGACATAAACGACAACTTGAAATCATTTGGGGATTGAATTTAGAAATTTCCACCTGTCAGATGATCAAACAATAGAATTACATCCTCAGAATGTCCCTTCAAACTGTTAGCAGCGCCATTTGGTATATTTACTCATGTATTAATATTTGCTGATCTGTTCAGCTTCATGAATTGTTTGTAAATGACATACGTATTGGTATTTATTCATCTGAACGAATGTTTTTGTTTTGTCCTCCTAACAGGTTTTACGATCACAGAGGTCCAGAAGAAGCAGGCCATGTTGAATGCATCTAAAAGTCATCCAACGGGGAAGCCCAAAGGTGAATTTCTGAGATCCAGTAAACTTTAGCATGTAGTGAATAAGTTGCGTGTCATGTGCGGTCACTGTTCATCTGCTCCCCAGCACGTGTTTGACCATGTTTGTGTTGTGTTTCATTATTACCTCGCTGCCCTGGAGCAGCATTAGCTTTACAGCATCTTTTGGCACTCAGAAGTCCTTCACTTCTTCATCCAAACACTTCCAAGTGCCTACGTTTTTCTGAACCTTCGGGACCTCTGGCTCCCAGGGCCACCTTAACTTCACCTCTTCTCCCTGAAGGCCCTCAGCGTAGGCAGGGGCGGGGGGTTAGGGTGCCCCCTGGGGTCCTGCGCAGGGCAATATCTTGGGTGTCCTCTCAAAGTAGAGAGCCGATCGAGTAGTCCAGGGTAATTCCAGTGTGTTAGTGTGACTTACCTGCTAATTTAACTGAGACTGGGTCAGAATATTGATTTTCTGGTTAATTACGATCAATATTTGAATCTTCATTTACCAGAGTTTTCAGTCCGAATTGAAGATGATCAAAAAAAAAAAGATGAAATTACAAGTCAGTTTGGGTTGTCCCATTCACAAATATATTCATGAACAAAAGACTCTTTTATACCAGATATTTTAACTGAATTAACAACATCACTTATGTAGCCCAATGAACTAGCTAATTTGAACGTTTTGGTTATTTTTAGTGACTTACAGAGTAACAAACTGATTCAAATGACTCTTGTGAGCCAGTTGCCACTCTTTTATGGGAGTTTATAATTAAAAATAGGAGTTTTGCAAAAGAAAATCAATTTTAAGTCGTTGCAGAGCATTTTTTTTAAATTCAGTTTATGTATCTGGTAAATAAATGGCATTCATTTTTGATATAGCATTCCCAGGTAAAAAAAAAGTGCACTTCCATGATGTACAAAAAATGCTTTTTTAATATTACATATTACTCTTAATATACAAAAAATTATTTAGTATTTCTTAAAATAAACTTGTACTCGGCTATTAGCTTTTTCCATACCATCTCTGAATTTAAAACTTGGATTTAGTTAACCATCTTTCATACACTAGTAGTACACATCAAGTGATGACTAAATACATTTAAATACAAAGAGTATGTTAAAAGCACGTTTTAGTTCATATTCATGATATCCAAAAATAATAACTTTGTGCACAAAAATAAAGGACTTTAAAGGGTTAGTTCACCCCAAAATGAAAATTCTATCATTAATTCCTCAGCCTCATGTTGTTTCAAACCCATAAGACCTTCGTTTATGTCTAATGGGTTTGGAACGGCATCATTTGAATTACATTATGGAAGTACTTTTCTTTTTTCACATGGGTTAGTTTTCAAATGAATGATCAAATGGAATCAAATCAGAAAATCTGTATCGATACCCCAGCCTTTAGTTTTCTGTAATTCACTAGTAACCCATCATTCCCTTATAAGTACATTTTACAGCATAACATTCAATAATATCAGCATGACTCCAACAACCAAAACACGCTCGTCTACTAAACCCATGTGTCCCATTCTCTCATGACCGAAACCTCTCAGGCTCTGACCCTTTCTTTATGTCCACTTCCCTGCAGCTGTGACCAGGCCCTACTATGACTTCCTGCTGCGTCAGAAGCATCCCACGCTTCCCACCTCCCTGCCCCAGCAGCAGGTCATCATGTTGGCCGAACCCAAACGCAAGACCTCCAATTTCTGGCACAACATCGGACGCTTGACACCGTTCAAAAAATGAGAGGACTCGGTACAATGGCGGTTGTGCCTGAACTCGTGTTTTTATCCCAGTGTAACATGTTTATTTTTATTGTCCAATTGCGAAAGCACTTTATGGGTTGGTTACAATCACGGCATCGCTCCCAGACGTTGTGGAACATCGTGGGAGGGCATTCCCGCTATGTTTATTATTAACGTCGAAAAAGACGGCTACTACTGCTCAACCGCTCCACTTTCCGGCACTAACGCGACTACTGCTGCAAGTCATCGTACGGACACGCTTCATCGAAAGAGCCCTGCTTGAAGAGAGGACTTCTTTATATGTCGGTTAATTTATTTTCAAGTTTTCAATGTATGCCAGCTATCCACAGTGCCCAACTACTAGCTTTTGTATGTAATTTGATACTTTTGTGTAACCCATTATGATGTTCGAAGTTTCAAAGGGTTCCGCACAAGATTACGAGTAGAGCGTGTTACTGAGATTTATTACTGTATTAACTTCCTGGAGGCTGCCACTCGAAGTCCGTCGATATTATGTCAGTCTGTGTATGCAACTATCAACCCCTCCCAAGTTTCTCCTCATGAAGCGTAGACGACGTCCCATCCGTTTCAGATGAGTGTTTCGTATGTGCTCATTCGACTCTGCTGCCTAACGACTCCTCTGTAACGAACTTCTCTTTGAAGTGCCATTCCAAACGTAACCCAGATATTGTGATGGGGGTTGCATGAATTTGCTGTGAAACTCTACATTTTCAACCCAAATAAAATTCAATATTCTGTCATTCTGATAGATCATGGTACTATTAAATTAAAGACTATGTTTGACCGTTGTCAGGTACGTATGATTATCTTTGACCACAGAGCAAAGTATGTTAATAGAAAGCATTTGTAAGTGTTATGAATCTAACATTTGAGGAACGGAAAACTGATGTATTAATGTCCAAAGCCTTTCTATTCCAGCTTAATGTGAAGATGGTAATTAAAGAGTTGATGGGAGCCAGTATTTTTTCCCATACTAAGGAACTTGGTCTAGTTACCAACTTTCTTTCTTCGCTCCAAACCAGGAGTTCGACTGTAATTTCATAAACCTACGAGAATGCTTTTTGTGCATTATTTTTGTTTTCTTTGTGCACAAAAGTATTCTCACGGCTTTGTGAAATTATGGTTGAACCCCTGATGTCACATGGACTATCTTACCTTGCAACATCTCTGGACCTGGAAACATTTAAGTCATGATGCCATTTATGGAGAGTCTGACAGATCTTGATTTCATAAAATACATCTTAACTTAATTTGTTTATTGCCTAACCAGCTTTAGCTTCACGAGCTAGTAAAGATTAGACATTAGAAATACACTAAAGTAGCATGCAATACAAAAAAATAAACATTTATGACATAAAATTATAAAACAAATCCTTAACAGTTTGTCCTGATAATAACCTTTGTCATTAAATACTGGGCAGACCAAAAGCTTTTCCCCATCAAGTGTATCCTGCAATATTTACATTTTGGTGCTTCTTTACCAATCAATAAATGACAATGAGTTAATCAAGTATAGGGCTGTCCAAACTCGGTCCTGGAGGGGCGGTGTCCTGTAGAGTTTAGCTCCAACTCTAATCAAACACACCTGTAGCAGCTAATTAAGCTCTTACATGTTATGAAACCTCCATGCAGGTGTGTTAAGGCAAGTTGGAGCTAAACTCTGCTGGACACCGGCCCTCCAGGGCCGAGTTTGGACAGCCCTGATCTAGTACGTCCAATACGACACCTTGTAAGCACAACCTGCTCATTCCTAGATTTAAAACAATGAAAATATCCTTGTTCCTACAGTAGAATGTATTTCAAAAAGCGTGTTATTTTGCCATTCCACTCGCCACTTCTTCAGCTATAGTCAAGTCAGTAGTTTTATATTTAGCAATAACACTAGCTGTTCTCCAGGGAGTGTTTGGAAGCCGATTCCACACACACATCACTTTTTTTGCATGTCTGTTTGGTGCTACTACAATTTCGTCTTTCAAAATTTTAAATACTGCCACCCAGTGGTCAAAATTCAGGTCAACGTATTAGTTCACTGTTACTAAGGTGTTTTTTTTTTTTTTTTTTTAAAGCTAGCATCCAGTGTGTGCAGCTTAGTCTGTGACCTCGAAACAAGAGCGTAAGATTAAAAATGTTACACTTTAAAGAAAAATTAAATATCACATTAAACCAGGTTCATATAATATTTATTAGAGCATCATAGCACAATCAATTAGTTTAGCAGTAAAAAAAAAATCAGTTGGCACATAACTGATGAATAGTTGGCAGTTTGGGACTGCTTGTCGTTACTGTAAGGCTACTACGACACCCCTCGAATGGCAGAAGAGACGTTCACACAACAGGACATGGCAGTGTAGAAGACTTTTATATTGCTTTGCGCTACATTAAACTGATATTTCTCTGATCACATCTGGAGTGTTACTCTTGTCAAATCACATCTACAATGTGAATTTTCTGTTACGCTTCTCGCTGACCTTAATTGAGCAGCTCCAAGTAGGTAATTGGCACTTTGCCTTTCTGATTCCCCCTTTGACCCATCAGCCAATCGGAGTCCATGCCCGGCACACTGCTCACGGTGATCACCTGACAGGGAAATATTTGACCATTAAGACTTATAATGATTTATTTTGTGACGATCTGAAATGACATGCTGAAGGCTCACCTCATCGGCGAGTAGAGAGAGCTCGCTGCTGCTGGCGGCGTCGTAGTCGTAGAGTACACGAGCCTTGCGGGTGCCTGAGGTGCTGCGGAGCTCGTTGAGCGCGGGTGAGGTCTGGCTGGGTGGCAGAGCGGGCAGTGAGGCGGCCGGCTGTGCTGTGGGAACCGAGATGCTGGCGGAGGAGCTGCCAGCCGGCTGATTGTTATTCGAGAACGTGGATGGAAAGCTGGAGGAAATATGGAAGCGGTTCATAATGGCGGTGGGTTTAAATATAGAAAAAAACTGTAGAGATGCATACACTTGTCAATTAATTAAAAACATTGCATTGTGACTGTTTGAGACAACAGAAGATTCCATTGTGGATACATTTAGCATAAAACAAGTATACAGATATAAAAGTGAGCTGACCTTCCCAGTTGTTTCTGAAGATTGACCATGTACTGGTAACACTGGGCGTAATATGTGGCTTGGGCGTCCACAAAATCATTCAGACAGCGCAAGTGATGAGCCTGATCACAAAGAGGAGAGCGCAGCCATTAGTGCGTATTATACACCTATATTATCCAGCAGTGTTTCCCACAGAATCTAGAATTAGTCACAAATCCACCATAATCCTAACATACTTAAAGTGCTTCTGAATGTTTGAATTTATTACCAGGCATTAAAAAAAGTCCCATAAATCATTCATTGAAATTGATTTAAAGAACAAATCTTTTGAATGACTCATTAAAACAGGTTGGTAGAAGTTATTCATTAAAAGGGGTTTCAAAAACGAGCCTTGTGAAGGATTTGTTAAATGAACAGGCTCATAACAGACATGAATTCATTCTTTGAATCACTTAAAAACTGATTGCTGTTATTCATTAAATTGCCAATTTATTAAAGGTGCCATAGAATGCATTGAGAGAATATTTTAAATTGTTCTCTGATATGTACACAGAAGGTTTGTAGCTTAAGTAAGGGGAAGAAATGCCCAGATACTGTTTTACAGGTTCATTTACAACCCTAGAATTTGACCCTAGAATGAAACAGTCTGTTTTTGCCTTATTTGGAAGGTTC
>JAUMHQ010000046.1:308739-319746 GCA_032361165.1 Enteromius paludinosus | reverse complement strand
AAAGGCTTGCACTGAGATATCTTAAAATACATCATTGCCATTGTTTGGTCTTAAAATGCTCACAGATAATGCATTTTGTAAGACGTGTTTTCTAAAAATTCTTAAATGTCCTAAATTAGCAAAGTCCTGGCTTAATCTAATTCCTATCTGGGAAACCGGCCCTGTATGTTTAAACATTAAGATTTTTAATCACTGAAATCAAAAAGTAGTTCCACCTGTTCATTAGAAGGTGGTATCCAAATACTTCTGGCAATTTAGTGTATTAAGCAGCACAACTATTTTCATCATTTATAATAATAAGAAATGTTTCTTGAGCAGCAAATTGTGACAGGGAAGACTACAATAATGGCTGGCGAAAATTAATTTTTCTGTTTATTTTGCTTGGATTTCCCCCCTTAAATTAGTATTTACATAATGTCCATGAATCTAGGTCAGTTTTCTTTTTCTTCCTTAAACAGGACTTAGCCCAGTATGTAAATGAGGTGAAAAGAGACGTTGAGACTCTGAGGGAGATTAATCAGTATCAGAGATCCATTGAGAATTTGGTAAGTTGTGCATAATAAACACGACCTCTGCTTTATAAAGCATAGTTTACTCATATCATCACTGTTTTCCCTTCTGTCCATGAATGTACCTTCACAGAACCAGTGCTTACTTTCTTATGGAAGACCGAAGGGTGACGGGGAAGTCCGTTTGGTGTCAAATGTGGACAAGCGCAGACAGGACAGGTGAGGCTTAAGGCAATGACCTTTACTGCAACCCGCTCTTGTTTTAATTTTCATGCCGTGTCACGATGTGTCTATGTTGCAGGCATATTTTTTTGTTCGACGTTGCTGTAATTGTCTGCAAGAGGCGCGGGGACAACTATGAGATGAAGGACGTGATCGACCTCAACCATTTCAAGATCACCAATAACCCCACTACTGATAAGGACTGCAAAAAGGTCAGTGAGGAACACAGTAACATGAGTGTTTGTAGGCTCAGAAAACTGCACACAAACATCAACCACTCATATTTTTCTCATGATCCAAGCATCTGCCATTCATCATATTGTTCCATTCTGAAGGGTTTTATAGAGGTCGGACTAGCACTATTCAAATCATTCTGGTACTTGCCTTCTCCACGTATGGCTCTTGTAACTCTCCTTTAGATCTCCTTTGAACTGTTAGAGTGTCATAGAATAAAGTCTTTGCTGATTTTATCCCCTCTGTTAAAATGTTTATGTCCTCTAGGTTGCTGTAGGATATTCCAGTAACATCCAAACCATTTTAAGGACAGCGTGACTTACCAAAGTGCATTTTTATGTAAATGAGTTGTGCTGTTGTAAGCTCTTTAAAACCGCTTAAGTCAGTAAAATGTTCACATGCAGAGGTCTTTATCATTTCTGATCAAGTAAATAATGCTAAAAAACAGCGAACAAATGTTTGAAGAACTTTCAGGAACTACTATATATCATTTTTATATATACTGTACCATTTCATTTGTATATTGTGTGTGTATGTATATATACACAGTATATGGATAATGTGTAATATAATTTGTATAACCTTTTTAGTGTGTTTGTGTGTGTAATTGTTTTTTTTTTTTTTTATGTGTGTGGGTGTGTCAACGTGTGAACTGTGAGTCAACATATGTGTCACTTGTCATTTAACAACCTGAAATTTTAACAGCCAGAAAAAAAAAAATCTGCCTGTCCCTTAGACTGTAATGGTGAGTGTAACTAAGATAAGGTTGGAGAGCCCATCTCAGACTGTGGCAGACAGATGTTTCTGCTCTTTATGAGGGTTGATGGATGGTGACGGATTGCTGCAGCATGTCAAGTCAAATTTTGCATGCTGAACCAACCCCTGTGGAAAGACTTGGCTGCTTTTGACGATAAACACTCTAAAAGTCTGTGTTCATTGTGCAGAGTTTTCCACATCATTTGAATCAGATGTGGTCATAGTGAGTGTAGTGTGTATAGAGGTTGCAGCGCTGTGTGCTCAGAACGATGTGTTTTTTTCGGTCTGTAAAGGCGGACGGCTCAACCTCAGGTTACCTTTGGTTTCAGATGTTGTTTTGGGGCTTGGCGATAGTGATACAGATGTAAAAATAATGCGAATATGTCTTTAAACTTTTGATATTTTTTTCTCTTTTATGCCTTTCACCAAAAGGAAGGTTTCTTCTGAACAGATGGTCTGGTGAAATCTGTCTCAAGGAGACCTTGGCCAGGCAAAGCCCCGCTGGCTTTTCTGTTTGAAGTGCCTTTCTGCCCCTCCTCAGGACACAGACACACACTTAAAACACTTGATAGATCTTATTCCTTCACGTCTTTGACAAGACCTGTACACAACTGCAAACTCTCTCCAAAACACGTCCAAAGACGCTGACACTTTGGAAACTGTTAAAAATATAGTAAAACTTCACACCAACCGTCATTAATGGCTATTAAATATTAGCACATTATACTAATTTTGGCGCATTACATAATGCCCATAATAGAGGAAAGAAAAGATACTAATACCACAATCTTTTGGTTTGCTTGCTTATATTGCAAACATACTAGGACTTTAACAAACATTAGGGTTAATTCATATTTTATTTTAGCAGTATTTTTTTTTTTTTTTTTGAAACATTTTGTGTTTTACTTATTTTTGAAATACTTATCTTTAACGTAAATATTTTTGTGTAGTGTTTCAAAATACTTCATGTTTTTAATCTAATATTTTATTTTATTTCAGCTACCAAAAAATGTATTTTAACAGTTTTAGCTTTGGTTAATAATAACACACTGGACTGGTTAGCGGTTAGGGTGGGATGCTGCAAAATAACCCTTAATAGTGTAAACAAAATATACAGCACACAAACTTACACATGAACACAAACACTTTCACATACAGACTAAATGGTAATAGTTAGTGATGAATGTGTCCATTCCAACAAAGGTTGCCTCTGGGTGTCTATTGCTGTGAAAAATGTGCTCCATTTTCCCTTACCCACCAACCCTCACTGTCAGCCACAACGTTGAACCAAACACCATAACCTGTTAATATTCTAATAGAACAAATTTATGTCTTTTTACAAAATATCCTGAGGTATATTCATAATCATATCTAAGTCTAAAACTGTTGTCTTCTGGCAGTGGTGCTACGGGTTCTTCCTCACTCACCAGCAGGGGCAGAGTGGATTTGAGTTCCTGTTCAAGACAAAAGAGCTGAAGAAGAAATGGCTGGACCAGTTTGAGATGGCCATGTGAGTTTCAAACCCTAAGTCACAATTCTGTCACCACCCTCATGCCATCCCAAACCTGGATGACTTTCTTTGCTTAGTGGAACTGTGATGTGTGACAAACTCAGAATTCCAGGATCTAAATGCAAGGGGTACTTTACTGAACTAAAGTAACAATAACACTTAGTTGTCATATTTTGATAGGGTTTATATACACACAGGGGAAGACAATAAAAGGGAATCAATTAACAAAAGGACTACAAAGGAAAAGAAAGTCTGGAACACAACTTGATCAAGAAAGTCCAATACAATTTCTTACATGATTTCTTTAAATATTGTAATTTTAAATGAAACAATTTTGAGGTGAACTTTCACACTGCATTAAAAGGGTCCCTGAGAAGATGTGCGCATGACAATATGAATCTACATTTTTTTAAGTTAGAGAGAGAAGAAATGTTTGCACACATCATCTTACTTTCAATAAGGCATTCAGCGTTTTTTGTAATGATGTAATTTAATGTCAAGCAGCTTTCTTCGTTCTAGTAGATGGTGACATCCTGGGCATCGGATGTTGTTGAAATTTGCTAACACAATGTATTTATTCTGGAAGAAATTAAAATAGAGACAGGGAGGAAAACTAACAAGAGTTCTGATTTAGAAATTGTGTAGGTTAAAGAGGATACATCGTCCCTTGTGCCGAGAGTCTGTAATGATGTTTCCTCTCCCGCTTGATTTATATGTCTCCCTTTAAAAATGTGTTTCTGTACACCTATACGTGTGGCTGACTGTGTGATGATCTGAAGGGTGCATTCAAACAACAAATTACACCTGCCGCATGCACACAGCTCTCTTGATGCAAGAATCAATCTTAGAGTCATTCAGGTAAAGAGCTTCCCCACTGCTCTGATTCGTGCCCAGAATTGGAAGGCCTGGTTCTGGCCCCGTGGGCCCCAACATTCACCAGCGCTTGGCCCCCATTCACTCTGTTCTCTTAAACAAGCAGTTTGTCACATGTTCATTTTTCCAATCAGCCAACTTTGCACCATTGCTTTACCGTATTGCTGATTTTCTATTTCAGATCTAATATTCGGCCTGAGAATGCCACATTTAACTCCCATCACTTTAGGATGCACACTTTTGAAAGGGCTACCAGTTGCAGCTCCTGTAATATGCTTCTCAGGTAAGCTGACTTTGCACTTCTCAGACATTTTGTGTGCAGAAATAAGTTGAATGAATCATGAACTGAGAAACCAAAACTCGCTTGATCTTTTGACATATAATAGGTAATATAAAAAGCAGTTTCTGGAAGTTTCAGAACTCAAAACTTTGTTGTTAGTGTAAAAATACCTTATGTTGAAGGCAATATGCCAAAATCTCTGCTTTCTTAATGTTCTACTCTATGATGCTAGAGGACTCAGTGTCTCGTTCCCTTCTCAGGGAACCAGGGTTACTCTCATAACCTAAGACGTTTCCTTCCGAGGAAACTTCAAACTGCATCATCTCACGGTTGCTATGGGGAACAGTATACCCAAGGTGCTATGCATAGGAGAGTGCATGCTAAACACCAAGGCGAGCACTAAGTACAACTCTACCAAGTTTATGGGAGTTGTCTCTAAGATGCCTTGATGGCTGTCAATGACAATGACCCTTTGGCCAAATGCCTGAGCTGCATACCCAACCAACCTACCAGATAAGGGCTGGGATTGAGAAAGCCTCAACCCAGGGCGGAGCTTGAAGGCTTCCTTGAAAGGGCACTATTAAGCAAAATCCTCTTTTACATGGTGTTTGGACATAAATGTGTGTTGGCAATCACCCTACAATGATAAAAATCCAACCACTCATTTTTAATACCCTTTAAATGTGCTGTTTTGATTCTCTGTACAATGTGACATCACGTGACATAGGGTCAGGCCACAGGGGTTGACTGAAAGCTCTGCATTCCTCCATTTTCTCAGCAATTGAGCAGCTCTAACGTCAACAATTTCTCATAAGCAACCGGTAAATTTCCCACATGCTCCGAGTGCATGTGGACTTGAAATTCTAGTACACTACAAGGTCAACCACAGGAGCAGTCTATTAGGAAGACAGGCCTAATAACCTGATATTGCTGTCTCACAGAGTACAGGGAAGGCTGAGAGGTAAATTCTCAGAACTCTCAGGAAATTCAGATGATCAGGAGGGAGCGGCGTGCTCATAGGTGGCCCTCTAGAACAAGGGGAGCACTGCAAAGCTCAACCTTCAGTGGAGCCTAACAGAGGGGCTGAATGTTCTAACAACCTGGCCTGGTTGCTTAATGGAGCTCTAAGAAGCAGAGAACTTGACTCACAGAATGAGAGGAGAACTTGACTCACAGAATGAGAGGAGAACTCGACCCTCATTTGGAAATGCCATCTTCATAGGTGACCCTCTATGGTGAGGGGAGCACTGCTAGCTCAACTGAAAGCAGCCCACCAGGTAGACAGAACGTGGCCCAACAAACTGGAGTGGCTGCCAACCAGAGCTCCAGAGAGTGGAGGCTCAGCTTTCTGAATGGGAGAGTAACTTTTGAAACTTCAGTCTGGGAGTGGTGTGCTTGAAAGTGACTCTCCAGATTGAGAGCAATGCTTAGCTCAACCAAAAGAGCAGCCTAACAGGGAGGCAGAGAGAAATCTAACAACCTTAGGTGATTGCTCACTAGAGCTTCAGGGAGAGGAAGACACTGTATGAGGAGACCTCAGAGGGGCATGTTTGACCCTCTAGGTCAGGGGTCACCAAGTTTCGTGATCAATCAAAATCAAATGCCTGAGCTGCATACCAAACCAACTTACCAGTTAAGGGCTGGCTTGAGAAAGCCTGAACCCAGGGCAGAGCTTGAAGGCTTCCTTTAAAGGGCACTATTAAGCAAAATAATAATTTATGTTTGGACATAAATGTGTGTGGGACAATTTCTCTTGCACATGGAGTTCAACTGCTGAGACAGACTCTCATAGCTCATACTGGGAGGGGTAGACTTATAGCTAACCTTTGGAGTGAGGGGCACAATTCCTAGCCTGACCAGAAGGCAACATTAGATTAGAAGGTGCAGTCTAACAGGGCCTCATGAGGGACTGGTAGCTGAACACATGCCATGCTCTCTGAACGTGGGTCCCTTTTAACCAAGTTTGAAGGAACCTGCAGAAACACCTTGACCTAATGATTCACTCATACACAAATACCTGCTGCTCCTCAGAGCTGAAGCACTTAACAAGGGTCTCTGCAGAGATGGAAACATGTCTCACTCATACCTCAGAGAAGGCAGTGTAATCAAGGCCAGTCCACAGAGGTTATAAATCATTGTAAATGCATGTCAAGCTAGTAGGGTTGAGCTTCTGCTGTATTTCATGAGCTCTAGTAGGGGTGGGCAATATGACCATAATCACTATATGAGTAATTTTATTCCATGCTAAAAAAATCTGTATATATCACGGTATACTGTTGTTATTCTTGATTTGTCTTTATGAATACCATAGAGGTGTCAGTATCACCAATCTCCCCTATTGAGACAATACATCCAATAAAACAATACACACAGTTTTTCAAGGATTCTCAGCAAGACAGTTATTTCAACAAATTTTTGTATGTATTTGTAAGAGCAAGAAGAGGCCAAACCCACTTGCAACGACCCTGGCTACATACATCATATAAAGTAATCAAATGTTCAAAAACAGTGCACATTCTTCACTGTGTATATTAAATATACATTTCTTCTTATTACTTATTGACTTAGATGTCTTTAAGAGTTAGCTGGATCTAATATAGGCCCCATGTGTTTTCTTTCCCACCTGTTTGCTTTAACTTCAGACCTAAATTACTGTGTTTACGAGGATGCTTGGAAGGATGAGCATTTTGACACATGCAGTATAAGTCTGTGTATGTAACAGTTGTAGGCCTGTAAAGAGGCAAAAATAATGCTCTATGAGCTCCGTGTTAAAATGTCTCTTGGACAGTTCGCACATATACCAAAATTAGTTCTCTTTTGCTGTTAATTGAGGTTAAATAACTTATTATATATTTGATATGCAGTAGCACAGCAACGGCATGTGTCCGTTATACCAGTTAATCATATCTATCATTATCACACACCCCTGAGCTCCATGTATGTGCATTGATCAGTCTTTATATGTCAAAAAAAATCTTAAATGTAATATGTTTTCCATTTACAGTGTGGTCGTGTCTTTTTTTTTTAGAAGACTTGGGTTAAATGAGAGTCATTACTTGTTTTGTTTTTACATTAACTCGGTTGGGGGGTAAAGAAAAAAAAATCAAAATTTGGAACAACATGATGATGATTAACCTGCAAAGATTCCAGCATTTTCAATTTTTCAATTTATTCTATATGTAACTGAATGAAGCCAGCACTGACCCCATGGTCCTTCTGCTCTTTAGGGGAATTTTTAACCAAGGCTACCTTTGTCCTAAATGTGGAAACGGGGCTCATAAGGGTTGTCTTGGAAAACTAGGAGCCTGTGGAAGGCCAGGTAATGGTCAGTAAAGAGCCTCTGCATTAACCTAGTTGGCATTTCACTGTTAAAAGAATTCTATGTATTCCTGGAATTTATACCCAGATAATTTCAGATTCTTTTTCATGTCAGAGATTCATGGGTTTTGAGACATACTATAAATATTTCAGTGGATGTTGTAATGAAACTGTCATATCATAGTCTGAAGGTAACACAGAGCCGGAACAGTCCTTTACTATAGCAATACAAGCCTGTGTGTGTGTGTGTGTGTGTGTGTGTGTGTGTGTGTGTATAATTGCTGTATTTTAGAGCAATACAAGCACACACACACACACACACACACACACACACACACACAGGCTTGTTTTGCTATAGTAAAGGACTGTTCAGGCTCATTATAAATTTCAAGAAGAGGTTCATAATAACTAGATTTTAAAATAATGTCACAGAATTGGAATTTGTGCTGCCTTTACAATTTCTTCTTTTCTTCTTTTTGATCATGATTTCAGGTGCTGATGTTCAAAAACCACAGGTAAAACCACAGACAAATTATTCTAAATCTAAACAGTTTAGCTCATTTAATACACTTCTGGTATTTCCAGATTGCAATATAAAATGATCTTCCTTTATTGATATTTGAAAGAATCCAAAAAGGAAAGTAACTATAAAATTCTGTCTGAAGTATGTTTTATATTCACTTAAATGTATATTCATTCTACTGACAGAATGCCGCCTTAAACGGGTATAACAGAATCAATGTTAGATTGTTTCTTTGTGTCAGTGTGTAAATTCACTTTGACAATATGTTACCAGCGTTGCAAAAAGCAGATAATAATAGCTGAGTGTGTTCATATTGCAGAGGATCTGTTAATGATATTCTCTCCTTCTCTAATTTCAAAGAGAAAGACAAAACCTAGGAAACAAGAAGACCAAGGTAGGTGTCTTTCTCTTTAGCATGCTTCTTTATATAGACTGTGAAGTTGTCAAGACTGGTGTAAAACTCTTTTATGTGCTATTATTTTAAACATTTAACTTGCTACATACAGTCTTTTGTTTCACATCATCATCCTTATTGTTGTTCATAGGAAGAGGTTATTCAGGTGCTAATTGCTGGGAGCTCAACGAGTAATTCTTTGAATTCAGATCCATGTGTCTGTCCCAATACACTGTGTATCATCAGAATGATGATGAGGATGAGGGGTTATCTCCATTATCATGCAATAATATCTGGTAGTTAAATACTTTTGGGAATATTTGTACAGTGTGCATCTTACTGCATCTAAAACTACTTTAAACAGCAATTATGATGCACATGCTTTTATGACCTCTAGGGATGTTCATTTCAACTGGTTAAACCGTTAATCGACCGATTTGAATTTTAATACAGTCAATCAGTTAAAAAAATATTAATTTATTTCAGTGTTTTACCTAATTATTTTAAAAAGTTTGCTGCATTGTTAAAATACGCCACTCATATATAAAAATGTGTAAAAAAAAAAACATTTTATTGGCCACATTCACACAGCAGCACCTTTCTAATTTAAAATAATGTTGTCGGTTAACGGTTAATAATTGGTGAACGAGCATCTGTTACGAGAAATAACCAAAATGAACATCTCTAATGACCTCATATTAATACATAATTTCATTTGTCACACCACAGGACTGTTTGAAAGGCCAAATAGTAATACAAATGTTGAGAAAACTCATTCATCTTAATTGTGACTACAGTCTTTGAAAAAAGCCCATAGATTTATTGTTCTCCAACTACACATTTACTATTGCTATGAAATCAACAAACAACCAACACACTTAAAAAACATTTTCTATTGACCTGCATCACAGCATATACTGTTCATCAGCAGTCACATTCCCAGAGCCATGTCACTATCATATGCACAGCGAAAAACAAAATAAGCAACCAACTCAAAACATCACGTTTCTGGTAAGAAAACAATTAAAGTAGTTTGAAAGTAAAGTTAGATGGCAACTGTGTGCGACCTTGTTATGTGTTTTGTCATTCTCAGAAGAATTACTTGTAAACAGAGAGATTCTCATTTGCCTCCAAAAACACTACCACATCATTTTATTTTCAGAATGGTGAAACTTCGTGCTCAGCTTAAACAAGTGCTGATTTTAAAAATTGCTGCCGTTCGGTTTTGCTCTTCTGGGACTAAATAACAATCCAGAAGTGCTGAAGAGACTTGCCCATGTTGTTGAAGTGGTCAAAACAGTATATTATAGAAACGGAACAAAATGACCTTGCTTATTTTATTACTGCATAATTTGATTTAACAGTGTTTTGACCAATGTGATACTTTAAGAATAAGCTTGAGTGTGCTGACAAATGAAGCGATAAAAGCTCACATTTGAAGTAATTTTCTTCTTCTTCATTACTTACACAGTTCTCTCGAATGTAAAACAAAAAAGCAACTCTTGCACATTTGGCTGTGTTAATTGGAGCATTCACTTCTACAACTTTGTGTTTCTCAGTAACCATAGCAGATGTGCTCGTTTCGAGAAGGTGTGATCTAAACACTTTCGTAAATGGATTCCTTCTTCTGCATGACCAGTGTTCATACCAGTTTCAGCAGGTTGAACATCTTCTTTATTTAGGCAGTTGATAAACTGAAAAAAACAAATCAAGTTAAGTTATCCAAGAACTGTTCTTCCTCTTCAATGTCATCCTCATGTGGATGGGTTGTTTCAGGCTTTGAGAAAACTGTACTTGTATGTTATGTTTTAAGAATTTTGTCACAAATTTGACACTTCTGGTGAACACCACATAAAACACCTGGGATGTCAAATATGTGTGATCCTTTTAGTTAGCTTCAGGCAAGGGCTGCTGAGCACCAGTCAGGCTGCCAGGGTCAATTGAGTGGGCAGGACATCTCCTCGGTGCTGTCTGTTATTGCCACTGCTGTATCATATTGTTCGCAAATCAGACAAAAAACCTTGATCTAAATTGTAATAATATTGTCTAATATAGCTGTTTTACAGTTTTTTATCAAATAAATGCATAAGAGACTTCAGCTACACGTACATACAGTATATATACCACTAGACTATATATCATTACCACAAACATGCTTTGACTGTCGCCAAAAGCAATTTCTGTTTGTAAAAGGCCTATACAGTAGTTGTAAAAGTCACCGTAACCTTCATATTTAAAATATCGGTAACACTTTATAATAACTACACACTATGAATGATTAGTTAAGCATTAGTAAGCATTTATTTCATCATTTATAAACCATTGTTATGCGTTAGTAAACAGTTTACAAGTGCATCTATAAACGCCTTGTTCTTGAGCGTATATATA
>JAUMHQ010000046.1:288772-308639 GCA_032361165.1 Enteromius paludinosus | reverse complement strand
GACTATTAATGTTGGAACAATGCTTTATAAAGGATGAACTAACTATTTATTAATGCTTAACTAATGATTCATAGCGTCTAGTTATTATAAAGTGTTACCAAAATATCTATATTAATCATATTCAAAGGGTTAATGATCACGTAGTATTTAGCTGTTGTACAGTATAACCTCCTGACTACCAGAAAAAAAAAAATGTTTTGTGAATTTAGTATTTTGTCATGTTAATACCTTGTTTAGAGCATATGAAAAAATTCAATTTATATATTTTGAATAAATGTATATATATTTGGGTCTCTTAACTAGCTTATTAGCATGCATATTACTAGAATATTAGCCATTTATCTGTGGTAATTAAGCACATATTAATACCTTATTCTACATGACCCTACATTCCTAATACTCAAACTTAACAACGACGTTACTAAGTATTAATTTATTGAGGGAAAAATCTAAGTTAATAGTCAGTAATTGTTCTCTATTCTAAAGTGTTACCATTCTGCTTAAGTAGGTACTAGATTTAAAATTGAACGTACTACCCAACCATTAAAAAGCACATTCTACATAGCAGGAATGTAGGTAGTATGAATGGAATTCGGACATACTACATCCGCCATATTGATGTTGTCACGTGTCATGCGTAGTCACAACAGCGCGGAAATTTAAACTTTCAATAAGTCATCTGTTTATTTAGATAAATTGCTAAACAAATGTAATTTCATTACAATAAACAATGTTTTTTCCTGAGGTACTTACACTTGAAATGAGTCGCGTCTCCACTTTCCGTCATTTTTCGAATACGACGACTCCTCTCCTGGAGCCTCATGGGATAGGAAAGTGTCCATGGTATGCTTACTACAGTATTCGGGTGGAAGCATTAGGTCATCCGGGTACTTCTCGCCTACTGAATTTCCAATACTATGAATTCAGACATACTACTCGCCTCTCATACTGTTTTTCACGTACTATATCAGATGCAGCACTAGTGTCCTCTACAGTGGAGTCTACGGTGGACGAGAGAGCTCAACACGTTTTCTAAAGTTGCAACGTGTTGAGCTCTCTCGGCCACTGTAGGAATCAATTTCCTGTTTCATAACAGGTGATATTTCAATTTGAACCCCTGAGATATTGAAAACCTGGAATGTGCTCTGCACAGGACATCCATACTTAAAACTGTGCCATGTAACTTCTCTTAGAAATCGCAAAAACTGAGAACAGTTTTAAAACAGAGGACAAAACAGAAAAGCCAAGGCTTAGTTTAGTAATGGAGGATGCAGTTCAGTCTAGAGGCATAGATCTCCATAAACCTCTCCAGTATATGTAAAACAATATACTAAATAAATGTTTTTACTGTCTACTTTAAGACCCAGGCATCTGGCAGTATTTTAAAACAGAAAGTTCATAGACTGGATAATAGGAGCCTTTAATGCTAGGAGAAATCCCCAGCCTCTGTCTAATGCTTCAGGAGAAGTTTATGTTGTTCCCCAGCCTTATTAACCGCCATACACTGAGGCTCTAGAGTAAGAAACGTCCTCAGGTGACCTCCTTAACTGTCATTGGTTAGTGTCACTGTCTTTGATTTAGTGGATAGGATTGTGGAAAGAATAATTGCTGTTGTGCGTCATTTTATTTGTCCTTTATGAAATAGAAAAGTGGACATTCACTTTGGGTTTAGAAAGGCCACCCACTGAGCTCCAGCAGAATGACGTAGGTAATCTGACACGTTTAATTAGAAAATGAGTTGGACTTGATTGTTTCCATTTTGAATTATTTGCTGACTGTGAAAAATGGCTGTTAAGTACTAATATGGAGTCAATGGGTTGAAAAATGAGAGGGATGGTGATTTCAGCTAAAATCAAATACTTTCAGAAGTCAAGTAAGTGCCAATTAAACATGCCAATATTGCTTTTATGTCGCATTTTATTTTACAGGTTTGCCAAAAATGCTGGTCATCAGAGGCTATTTTGGGGTTCCCTGTCCTGTTGGCGGACCGCCGCTCAGTGCTCAGATTGGTGATGTCATAGAGGTCATCTATGCCGATCCTCACAGCTCCTGGTGGGAGGTCAGATAAAGTACAGTAGTATTTAAACACCAAAAAGCGGAATTGTGTTCTGTGGTGTCATGGGACCCTGAAGCCTGATCACAACATACATCAAAGCAAATAGGGCACACATAACCTTTTCAACAAATGTGACTTATGACATATGTTTGTAATATTGTAATATTTGATTATTGTTGAGCATACATACTACTGTAAATACAAACACAACTTAACTTTAGTTTTAAAAAATAATATACAAAAGTGTAAATTAAATAATGACTGAAAACTGTCCTTTTTTCCCCACATTGCTTTCTAATATGAGCCGATACTTAAATGAGCTATCAGATTTAGTGCCTGCAGAGCACAGTCTTTGTTCAGGCATGTTTGGGCATTGCCGTTGTGTCTCTAGCTTATTGTCACAGACTGCTCCTGCGTTATTTATTTCTGGCTCGTGCCGGGCTGCTGTGGCTCTTTTTCTCTATGGTTTATGGTGGCACTAAAACCTCATCTTTCTCCTGGTGTTTCTCCAATCTGGCCGACGCGTCGCGAACAGCTCGGCGGGGAATAGACACTTAGCGAGATTTCCCATGCTTTATGCTGGGCCATTTCTGCCTGATAGCACACACCGAGCTAGAAAAAACCCTACAGCTCAAAAATGGATGCCAAGAGATTCACCGAGCCAACAGACTGAGACAGGCAGTGGCTAGACGTGCTTGTCAGCCGTGGTTCTCCACGCACCAGGCAGGTCATAGAGGGGAGCGAGAAGCGCTGCTGTTGAATGATAATGCACATCACTGGTTTATTTTATCTTGTGTGAAACGACACTTAACTCTTAATAAGGCTACTAAATCTTCAGGGTCCCATGACACCAAAGAATGGAATTACAGAGCACTAAGCATCCATCTCCCATGTTACTGGAAGACAATTATCTCTGTCCCGTTGCCAGAACAGTGCAATCGATCACTGTAATTTAATTTGATCCTTTAGGCTGCCAACTGTTTACTCTAATGGGGTAATAAGTTTAATCTTTATCATACGCTTATCTGTGGCGTAACAAATATAAAGGGCTTTCAAAAGCTACGGTGAAACATTATTAAGCCGAATAAATCATGAATACAGTTCCAGTTTGGGGCTTCAATCTAATTTTGGGGTGGAGGTGCATTTTTTTGAAATTCATTTCATACTTGTTAAAGATGATCTTAAAGGGGGCTGGGAAAGAAAAATAGATATATATTTAGCAGTATAGTTGTTTGAGAAAAGGCTCATTACACCCTCAGTCAAACCTTCAGTCAAACAAACCCGCAATCAATCATAGGCTGCTAAATTTTGGCATCTTGTTCCAGCGCGTTCACAGCGCATTATAACCTCCCAGCTGTTGTTTCGTACCGAGTCGGGGGGGAATTGTCAGTTTTTATCCAAAAATATACAGATAATTGTGGCTGAAGCCATGCAAGAAATGAGCCTATTTTAAAACTGGCATCCGGCCTGCGATTGCTCAATACAATCTATTGCGCGAGAACATAATACGAAACTCGGGTCTAATGTAATTCATAAATCCAAATATGCTCGGAGCAGCAATATCAAACAATGGCTTATTGGCGAGTGTCGTGATTCACGAGGTTCTGCCGTGGAAGCTGTATGATTATTCAGCATTAGTTGATGCTTTCATTCTGAAGCGTAACTGAGTTTAACCGTGGGTAGGGTCTGAACAGTAATTAACTGTGGCTCTAAATGAGATTCACTGCTTGTTGTGAGCTAATTGTCTTAGATTTATTAAAGCAAAGAGGAGGGGGAGCATCGCCTCAAGGCAAATATAATGCAATTAACATCCACACTTCTTGGCAGGGCAAAATCCTGACAACGCAAGAGACCGGCTTCTTTCCAAGTGATGCAGTCAAACCCTGCCCATGTGTAAGTATGTGTATTTGCATGACTTGTATAATTATTTTAATGCTGTTGGTTTCTATTCGTGTGAACTATATACAGTACATCAGCGGCCAAAAGTCTGGAATAATTATGATGCCATTGTTTATAATGTTTCTCATCCTCAGGTACCGAGAACGGCCGACTATTCAGCTCATCCCTGGTAAGTCTCAACAGTAAATGTTTGACCGCATTTTTTTC
This sequence comes from Enteromius paludinosus, assembly GCA_032361165.1. NCBI lineage: Eukaryota > Metazoa > Chordata > Actinopteri > Cypriniformes > Cyprinidae > Enteromius > Enteromius paludinosus. Next base: position 304,477 of record JAUMHQ010000046.1, on the reverse strand, counting down.
AATGTACTCATGACAAAAAAATAACCTGCACCTTGTTGTTTTGGTTTTAACCACATGCATGTTGGCTTGTGTGAGCAGGTTTGCTGGGCCCATGGAAAGGCACCAAGCAGAGTCTGAGCTTGTGGAGAGAGAGAACAGCACCTACCTGGTGCGATACAGGAGCCGGGAGAGCAGAGAGTACGCCATCAGCATCAAGTACGTGCAGCTATTATCCCATTTGAGCCAGCGTGTTTTTATTGTGCATTAAAAATTGCCATGACAAATTGCCTTGCACGAACGTCCTTTTGCATTCAAAGCTTAGATCTCTTCATGCATTTCCCTCCATGCAACCCAATGTATTATGCATCATGGAATTTGCATACAGCTAATGTCTAGCACAGATGTGGGCAGTGAGTGATCACATACATACTCACTGTGGGCTTTATTACCTCATTTAACAGTTGCATGTCCCATGTTTAGACCAATCACAAGGTCTTTGTCAAATTATTTTATCCTCAAAATGTGTTGACCTGTGGTCAGGGACTGACAACCCTATTCCACAACCTTAGGGTATAGTTGACTCTCCACAACAAGCTCAAAATCAAGGATTAAAGGGTATTGTTATATATATATATACATACAGTATATGGTTCAAGGTTGTGAAATAAGCTTACCACTCAACGTCAGATCTTCTCCTTTTCATTATAGCATGGTTTACTCAAAAATGGAAATTCTGTCATCATTCACTCAATTCACTTTTTAAGTGACCTGTCCCTTTAACACTCACTTAATGCTTGAAAGTGTTTTGAAAGTGGAAATATTGACAATCTTGGAACGGTTTAAGTAATTCTCTGTCATCTGCAGGTACAACAATGATGTAAAACACATTAAGATCCTCACCAAAGAGGGCTGCTTCTACATTGCTGAAAGCAGGACGTTCAAGACTGTTTTAGTAAGTGGGTTTGAGTTGCACAGAAGCAATGGTCTTCCTCATCATTTGCTCTATTTATCATCGCCATATGAATACATATGTAGGGTGCTATAATTTAGTGTCGCTAGCTGTGCTGCAGAGCCCTGAGCTTTTTTTATCGAAAAACCAGAACATGTGCTGATCTGCATATTTCTGTATTTCATTAGCGTAATTAATAATGGGAGAGTCCAGCTATTATCCATCATCAATACGCGAAAGTAGTTACAATTTTTTCTACATGGTTTTAAAATGATCAGGTTATCCATATAAAATACACTGTGGTGACAGTGTGTACTGTAAGGGAACTTTAATGCATACAATAGTGCTGAATGATTATTAATTCATATATCATGGTACTCCAGGGGCCTGTACCATGAAGCTGAAGTTTCAGTTTAGTTTGCACCATTTCTAGGTTTTAGGTACCATGAAATTGGTATGGCTTTTAGCAGTTTTCATCGCCATAGTAACTTATGCTACACCGCCAACCTGCTTCAGAGCAGGTTATGTTCTGGGTTAGAGATCTCAAAATGAAATTTGACCAATCAACTTCCAGCAAGGTGACACATGTCTTATGCAATAAAGCCACTCCCCCAGCTTCTCTTACTCCAAATTAAAGGACCCTGCATAGTAAAACATTGTTTGAAGATAAAATTATCAGATTTTTTTTTTATTAATATTTTTAGAATTACTTATTTTTTTTATATAATTATTATATCCTTAATCTATTACACAAGTCATTTTAGTTTAATAGTAATTAGGCTTTATATAAAGTATTAAGTAACTTAACAGCTTACTAGCACATTTTTTACTTTCATTGATAGATGGTTTCATCTTGCTGTGGGAATGTTGAAATTCTTCATATTGTTCAATCTTTAATCTTTGAATGTATGAATTGCACTGACTCTCTCACGAGAAGTTTCAAGGCATGTGATTGGCTGCTCATTGCCGATGTCACACTTTCATGTGCGCATGCTATATTATCTCAGGATCAAGCCTGAATTGACAGAGAAAGTTGATGACCAGCTTCATGGTACCAACAACCCCAGATTGGAGAAGTTTGGTTTTGTCGACTCAAAACTAATTCTGTAACCCTGAGTTTCTTTAGCCACCGTCATGGTACAGGCCACAGTGTGTGTCAAAGAATAGCGTCATCATGGTACACATCCATAAAACAGCATCTATGTATAAGAAATTGTAGCTGTTTCGCTAAGATAAACTGCTGCTTTTAAAAAGGTAATAATGAATTAACTCATAAAAATGTAAATGTAAATGCTGTTTTAGGAGGAACACGTTCAGCCTAGGTGGAGGATGTTCAGATAATTAACTTAATTAGCATGATAGTACATGTACGTACATACAGCCAATTTACCTCTCTCCCACAATAGTTTTTCTGGCTTCCCTCCCCACTCCCAATTATTCTTATCGCAGCTTGGGGCTATGGGGAGTTCTCTGGGTTTGGGCTATATTTTGAGCTTGGCGGCCTCCCCTCGGACAGCACACTAAATATGCATACTATTCGCTCAATCTGATGACAGAAGAAAGTGTGAACTTGTGAAAAGAAAAACCACAACTATATTTTGTTTACCTGCATGTGATTTTAACCATTAACACACTAAAAAGACAATTGTGTACTTAATTTTTTGATACCCATTGAAATATTAACTTATTCAATATTTTAGTCAAATAGGTTCAGCTGGCAAAACATGTTGGGAATTCCTGAAATAAGCATTTCAACTTGTGATTTGTCTGTCCAGGGACTGGTTGAGTATTATAAACAGCACTCTCTGAAAGAGGGATTCCGTTCTCTGGACACTACTCTGCAGGTACCATATAAGGAGCTTGGTAGTGGAGTCAAACCTGCTGGTGAGTATCGTTTACCTTGTTTAAATTCACTATGTCTGTTTGATAACATTATCAGCAAAACACGTGAAATCTGATTTTTTTTTTCTTCAAATTTTATTCAAACCCCATATGTAGGTACTTTCGAAGTGCAATTCCAATAAGAATTTTACTGATGCATCCCCTCTGGATGTTCTGGCTGCTCAAATCAGATTTCAAATAATTTTGTATCATTCTTAACATGACACACAACAGTAACGTCGAACCATAGATGGATATTGTAAGAAGTATTTACAGTATAAATATTCTAATGAAGCTGAAGCTGGCAGTGAGTATGGCACGGATCATCGCAATATAAACCAGTCTACTCTGTTGTTTTTCTTGTGCGACAGAGGAGTTCTACATGGCAACTCAATAGGGTGCTTATTTGGAGATGACATTAGAATAATGTCCGACTTGGACTCAGTAGGACTAGTAAGGAATAAAATAACAATGAACAATTTGGTAGGTTTTAACTCAATCTGATATACAGTAACTACATCATCATTCACATCAGCAGGCAATGAGATTTCTGCTCGATATTTACAGTAAATACTTGGCTAGTGCTAGCTGTAGCAGTTGCAGTGCACTTCAATAACCCTCTACCTTCCCCAGCTCCACCTGTATACATCTGCTATGGGATAACTTCATGTACATTACTAGCAGTATTTCTTACATGCACACAGCAGCATATCTGTGGATGTACTTATATATAATATTATATAATATAAATTATATAAATATATACATATATTCAAAATATATACTGTATGTATGTGTGTGTGTGTGTGTCTTATATATATCCAATGAAAAACATTCCTCTGCAGAATGTGAGTTTTTATCAAAACTGATTGGTTACCAAAATAATAAGATACATTCATTTTCCCTAACAATGCATTTTGAAGAGTTACAGCCAGTTACGCATGCAGAAACACTAAATCAACCAGCAGCAGGAATGTCTTCTGGCTGCCAACAGTACAGTGACCTATCGACCTTCAGCCATTAAAATCGCCGTCAGTGTGAATGGCTCTTCAGACAGGCCCTCTTTTAATGCCAGGAGGCATAGCTAGCTCTCAGGATGTGTTTTTAGCCGGTGACTTTCTTATGTGTCCCGACAGCTCTCAGGCTCTTTTGATTAAACACAAAGGTTGCTTGAAAGCATGAAGTGTGCATATACATGTGTATAAACTTATGTGTTTACTTCAGCTCTCATTGCCCAAGATGGCTCCTCAAAGAGACAGACAGATGCTGTGAACCGAGTCGTACGCACTCGGCACCTGGCAGCAGGAAAATGGCTGTTTGTGTCTGGCTCTGCAGCCGTTGCTGCAGGCGACGCAGCGAGAGAGGACTCGGCTAAACAAGACGCTGGCACTGCGCTCAAGTAGCACCGGCAATCTCTCTGACATGACATGACAGTTTGCTTTGAGTTACAGGAAAAAGCCATGATGGATGCTAAGCTCCCCCTCACCTGTAGGGACTCGCCTGCTTTTCTCTCTCGCAGCTAAGAGAAAAAACAGTCCCTGCTCTGAGAAATGAAAGGGCAACTAGTGGAGACATAGAAAGTCAGCTTTGTTGAACAGAGAGGGACGTGTCAGGTAAAAAAAAAAGGCTTAGTGAACGAATATCGCTCTGTTGATAGAAAGAACAGGATAGCTGGGATTGTGAATTGGGGATTTCGCTGTTCTATTTGTCCTTTTTTCTTCAGCATTCGCGGCTTGTTAGAGGTGTTTATGTTCAACTGCCATTCTCTGTGACGCATCCTTTCACGAACCTCAGCAGAAAATCCGGGGCCTCGATGCATCCTGAGACAGCGCTCTCGCTGATGTGCCCCAAACCAAAACACACGCAAACACTCCGACAGATCATTCGGCGTGTGGGCGCTGACACGTCTGCAGGCGTCGAGTGTTTGGTAAACACATTGAACACAAAGGGAGATATGAGGGTTGTGTTTGATAAGCTAATGCGAGGAATGTTACTTACTAGTCAGTGCATCGGCTTCAATTCTGACTTTAGATAATTGGAATTGGCTGCGTGGTTTCTGCAGGTGATTTCTGAGTGACAGCGTCACAGGTAAAAGTTTGTTGGCTCATCGCCCACTGCTTCGTTTCACACCCCATAACCCCCCCCCCCCCCAACAGGAGATGCAAAGCAGGCAGGCAAACATATTGTGGATTTGACGTTTGCTAGTTTACATATTAGAAAGTGCTGGATACTCAGATGGGCGTTCAGATGGTAACAGGACTCAAGCTCTGTATGAATGCTATCACAGCTGCGTCAGTGACAGGGCCAGGAGCACACACTCATGTGTTCTTGGCAAAAGCAACCAGAACACCTAGAGAAAATGGTGTACAAAAAAACTTTACAGAAATGGGTTGCCTGTGTTTGTTTGTTTTGTTTTTTTTGCAGTATGCAGTTCATAAAAGTAGTCCATATGGCTTAAGTAGATCTAATTTTGGTTGTTTTCATCAATGTTTATACACCCTTATGTCATTTCAAACACAACCATTACTGACTTTCTTTTGTGTAACATGAAAGAAATGTGTTTTTGTCCATATAATAAAAGTCAATGGTGTCCAAAATAGGGCTGCATGTCTATATTTATTTGAAAAAAAAAAATATATATATGTATATAGAATAAATATATGCCTATAGACAGTTTCAACGACAACATAAACAAACGTTACTGCGAATGCGTGCTTTTTCACTACTTAACTTCCGGTAAACATCCCAATAGAATCAATAGCAAAAGCTAATTCCTTTCTAGAGTAGATTATTTTTTGATAACAAGCAAAATATGTTTGTTGCATAAATGAGACGGATTTATGCCAGCAGAAGGTGCGAGAAACGAGAGGTTTCCCCCGGCAGGGCTGTAGACAAAGCAGCTCTGAGCTTACAAACGCTGCCTTATATGCAAAAAATGAACATGAACAAAAAATTACGTGCCCATGTTTATTCAACAACGCCTTTTGGAAAATCGGTGGGTTTTTACAGTATATCGTGGCAGGTCACCACAAAAAAATAAATGTATGGGAAACACATCCCACAGCTCAATAACCCGAGACCAACTTCATTACTCATCATTAGCTGCGTTTGTAGCCCGCGACACTAACCAGACCGCTAAACAAACACAGACCGGAAGCTGACTTAGGCATGCGCCCGATAAAACTATCTGTACAGTATTCTTTTAACTTCCAGATGTGACTAAAAAAGTCTGCATATTTTCTGTGTACCAGAGTTAATAATAATATTTAAATTATTAAAACATGACATAAAACATTGGTAATTAAGTTGGCTTGAGTTACATGCTAGTAACTTGCTAATCATGCTAGAAACATGATAGTAACATGCTAATCATAATGAAAACATGCTAGTAACTTGTTAGTCATGCTAGCAACATGCTAGTAACTTGCTAATCATGCTAGAAACATGCTAGCAACATGCTATTTTACTATTTTGGCTGGAGAAAGCCAACTTACTGATATCCGACTTAAACTTATTCTTCTGAGACTAAAATTTACACAAGCTAGCAACATACTAGTAACTTGCTAATCTTGCTAGAAACATGATAGTAACATGCTAGTCATAATGAAACATACTAGTAACTTGTTAGTCATGTTAGCAACATGTTAGTAACTTGCTAATCATGCTAGAAACATGCTAGCAACATGCTATTTTGGCTTGAGAAAGCCAACTTACTGATATCCGACTTAAACTTATAATTATTCTTCTGAGACTAAAATTTCCGACACTATCTCCTCCTACAATTCTAACTCTACAGACTCCAAACTTGCTATATCTTTTTAGACTGATCGGACTTACGGTTTTCCTAAAAATTAAAACTGGAAAAAATCCAAACTCCCATTCATGGAATGTTCAGATGAGACTCTGCCAACTGTCAAAATTCAAATCTAAACACCTGCAGTTCATTAGATTCAATCAAACGTCCCTTCTATGTACTGTTTCTAATCCATTTTAACTCATTCAAACTTTTCTAATCTATCTATCTATAGACTCAATCAGACTTCTTTTCTAATCAATTTACTAATCATGCTAGAAACATGCTAGCAACATGCTAGTAACTTGCTAATCATGCTAAACACAAGCTAGTAACTTGCTAGTCATGCTAACAACATGCTAGTAACTTGCTAGTCATGCTAACAACATGCTAGTAACTTGCTAATCATGCTAGAAACATGCGAGTAACTTGCTAGTCATGCTAGCAGCATGTTACTCAAACTAGCAACATGCTAGTAACTTGCTAATCATGCTAGAAACATGATAGTAACTTGTTAATCATGCTAGAAACATGCTAGCAACATGCTATTTTAACTTATCTATCTATCTATCTATCTGACATTTTCTAACTCTTTCTAACTGAAAACATCAAACTTAAACTTTTAAAACTTCTTAAACTTAAACTGTTTTAATTTTTTTTAACTTCTTTAAACTTTTAAAAACCTTTTTCAAATGTAAAGTTTGTCTAAACAAACTTTTTTATCTAGTTTATTATTTACTATTATTAACCAATATATCTTTGTCTGTATTTTAATGTATCCAGTATACAAGCTGTTTAGGTTTTATATTTGTTTAGATTTTAAAAGATGCATTAAACTGATCAGTAGTTACAGTAAACTCATCTATAATATTACAAAAAGATTTACATTTCAAACAAATGCTGTTCTTTTGAAAATGTATTCAATGAATCAACAGTGACAACAATGTAACAATGAATCCTAAAAAAATGTATCCGTTTCCACGAAAATACTGAGAAACAAAACTGTACCGTATTGGTAATGAAAAACGTTTCTTAATCACTTTCAGCGTATTTATCACATTAAAAAACAAAAAACAGATTAAATTGTTCAAGTTTTATAAATTAATTTTTAGACAGTATCTATAATTTTGTACATAATCAGTATCATAACAGAATTCTGAGGGGAAAATAAAGATTCATCTAGATACATCTTAAGGTTGTTTATATCCATTCTTGAGGTCTAGCAAACATATGAAATACATTTATTGTATGAAATGATTATTGTTTATTTGAATACCGAATAATATATTTTTGGTGTTATTGTACAACCAACAACAGTGGATAATATTGACTTTTTCATTGTTCATTGAGACTTTTTTTATTGAGTATCTCAAGACTGACATATTTCATTCATCCAGTGCTGTGTGGAGTTCTTTATATCAGCTTGTTTATGTTTGTTTTGTTGAAAATGTCTGTTAAGATCTCTGGGTTTTTGTGTTCTTATTTTCTTTGCTCTGCCTCGGCTTGGATCCTAAGCTCCAGTGCTGTGTGGGCTTTCCGTTTTGAGTCCCACCAGCTACAGTTTTGTTCCTCCCTCCCCCTCACCCTTCTGGTCAGGTACAGCTATCAGCCACCTGTCTTATTCATTTCCCCCTCCAGCCATCTCCATCTCTGCTCCCTGTGTTTGCTTCAGCTCTCTCTGTAGTGTATGTGTGCTTTCTGATAGCTACGGAGAGAGTGGACCTGTATTCCACATATTGTGTGTGAAAGTGCATGATGCAGTGCCATTTGTGCCAAAATCTTCAATCATCTTGTTGCACGTTCACACGTTTTGTCCTAGTTGGCATGTCTTGTGGAGACATGAGTGTCTCGCTCTTTTTGTCTTTTTTCAAACAGCTTGTTTTTGTCCCCTTCTCCTTCAGTTTTGACCCCGAGAGTGCTTGGCATTGCACTGGCACGATATGATTTCAGCTCCAGAGATACACGGGAACTCTCTCTGCAAGTGGGCGACCTGGTAAAGATCTATATCAAGTGTGCCAGTGGATGGTGGAAAGGTGAAGTCAATGGCCAGGTAAGACAAAAAAAAAAACTCTTTTACACCATTATTCACTTGAAAGCAGTTCTCTAGAGGTTTGGGTGCTTTCATGTTTGTTTAGAGACTAGACTGTGAAGCTTTTCCCCCAACCTTGCACATTATGAATCTGAACTCTTGCCCTTCTATGCAAATCACAGTTCATGGTTTCTCAAAAGGGAAATGCTTGTTCACACACAGTCAGATATGAAGAGCTGACAACAGAATTAGATCTAACCAGCACAGTGAAAATAATGCTATCTTGGCCAGTGACCAGAGTTTTAATATCTTGCATTAATAAATACTGTAAGAATTGTGTTCATGATACAAAATCGATGTAGTGTTACCAACAGCTCTGCATTCTGTTATCATTGGTCATATTACTTAAAAAATAGAACTTTAATATATTGTCTTTTAATTAAATGTCCTATTTTTATTTATAATATACCATGGTCTCCACTTCACCATCATAGGAAAAAAAACTAACAAACAAACAAAAAAATATAAAGTAAAATAGAAAATAAAAAACATACTTAAACTAATTTATTAAAATTAATTCTTTCAGAAATTATATTTTAGTTTTAATTTTTTATTTAATTTTAATTTTATACATATTAATGGAACATTAATGAATATGGTCATATATTTCAGGCCTTTTGATTTACTCATTAATGTACTCATGTTCATGGTAAAATATATCTATTTTTTTATCATACCCAAGATCCATGACATAGCGATATAGAGGTGTGAGACTATGATTGACATTTAATATTGAAATGAGATTTTAGCCCAGCATTCCCCTGCAATATAGCTGATCTCAACTCACCAAGACGCCTGAATCTTTCCTCAAGCCTTATTACATTCACTTTTCTTTCATTTCATATGCTCAAGCGCATTTCTAAGAGAGATGATTAACTGGAAGTGATGACAGAAGATGGCAGAACGACTCTTAATGATTCTTCTGCTCATGTCATTATCAGATCTGACCCGCAAGAGCTCTCAAACCAGTCACGGAGGAGAAGAGATACACTCTGTTAGTTTTCAGTAATGTTTACTGCTGCTGTTTATATTACAGGTGGGATGGTTCCCTTCAACATATGTGGAGGAAGAGGAGTGATCAGCGCCAGACGTTATCCTCATTGTGCTGTGAGAGTGAATTGACAAGAAACTAAATAGCAAAGTACCACAAACACAGCAATTATCAGCCTCTTCTAATGGGATCCGGTGGACTGCGGTTGAGACCTGCAGTGTGATGCATCCGAGGCCCTGTCGGCTTTGACTGTTTAATTAGTTATGAATGTCCCTCGCTGCTCCACATTCAGTCCAGACATCTCTTTCTCTCACTCTTTTCCTCCCTCTCACCCTGTCACCTCCTGAAATCTTCACACAGGGCCTGGGGCCCCCCTCTCTCTGCCTGTTTAAAATTTAAACTCCATTTCTGTGCTGTGCCGGACCTCCCATAAACTCAGGAGTGGCACGCAGAGAGAAAAGCCCTGAGCTGGCCGTTTTTTTCCCTCCACTTGGCGACCTTTACGCGGTGCTTTCAGCTCACCTTGTGCTATAATTGATGATTTCATTCGCCCATCTGACTCTGCAAAGTTTGGCTGGGGCGAGACGGAGCGCCGTGCTGTCACGAAGCCTTTCTCCCCGCCTCCTCCTCTTCAGCCCTGATAACACTTAGCTAGGCTGCTCTCTCAGGGCGCTTGGAGCACTGCACGGTGACAGGAGGCCTGCCTTTCAGAGCGATATCCATCTTAGCTGGCCCTACGCGCCGCGCTGTGATCAGTCATCAAAAAATATTTGACGCGGTTTATGCCTGCTACAAAAAATTCTAAATGCAGTACCGTTCAAAAGTTTGGTTTTATTTAACTTTTTATTCATTGTAGAATCCTGATTTGTTTTTTAACTATAGTGTACACAAAAGTATTCATGTTTCAATATTGATAATAATTATAAATGTTACTTCCAGCAAATCTGCATTATAATTTATGAAGGATTGCATGAAACTGAAAACTAATGACTGCTAAAAAATCAACTTTGCCATCACAGGAATACATTACATTGTCAGTTTATATGGTAAATATATAATAAATATATACAGTTATAAATTTTTATTTTTTTTTTTAATCGTACACACCCCAAACTTTGTATGGTATTGTGTATGTTGAAGATATTTTAAGTATTAATATTGTGTGTTATTTACTTCTCAGGTATGTGTATCTTGTTATGGGGATTTGTAGATTTGTTTTTACTGGAAATCAAGATGAAAACACTGATATAGAATAGGATTTTTGCACTGTAATAGAAGTATTAGCTCCCCTGGAATTTTGCGTAGAATTTTTTCTCTTTGATGAACTTTCATTTAAAATAGTTTTGTAAGTTTGTGCTGCTTTTTTGTTGCTAATATCTAGGTCATATAGTTTTCATAGTATAGATATATGCAAATGTTTTATTTTCACTGCTGTTATAATTGTTAAAGCACATTCCATGCTCTCATGTTGTCTGGTTTCCTTTAGAATGCATATAAATTATCACTTATTTTACACAAGTCTAGAGAGTGAATTTTGTATGGATGTGTACAGGGTCCATAGACAAAAAAAATATCTGCGCTCATCCAAGAAGTCCATCAAGGGATTTTCCTAACATTTATTGTACAGAGGTCTCTAATAGTGCAAAAGGTTTTTGGGTATCAACCCTTCCTCAGTGCCATATGCTACCAGGCAGACACCTGCGCTCATTAAACCATGCATTACCGTAATACACTCAATATCAGGGAAATAAAAAAACACATATCCCAATACACCAAATACATTCAAATGATCCATATATAATTATATAGAAAAATATGTGTTAATACAAAAATTCTTAGCATCAGTTGTGTACACGGTCCAAACATAAGTTTTTGCCATGTTTGCCAATGTTTTGAGGAAATTTACTGTATATAAATGCATTATTTAAAGGCTATGGAACTATGTACCACTTTATTTTTTTCTACCCATTACAGTTTTACGCAATTTTCATGTTTTTTTATTTTATATTTCTTTATTATTTATTTGTAACATTGTTCCCCACATACAAATATTCTAGCAAATGTACTTCTCATGGCCAACTTTACATTTTACTTTTGGTGCTTTAGCAAATTCTATTCTATTATTAAATTCTATTATTAAATTCTATTATTTATATAATATAATGTATATTATAATATACATTTTTCAGCAATTGTTTTTCTTGGGAATATTATCTTTGATAAAAGGTTTCCCCTCTATATACTTTCCATTCTTTCCATTCAGTTAGTTGTTTGTTCCCCTTTAAGCTACTTCCTCAATGACATCATCCACCAGGAAGTGACATCATTTTGGAGGGACAACTACAGCACAAACATGAGTAAGTATTAGCGATGGATTAATAACTTTTTGTTTGATTTGACATGTTTGCTTTGTTGGGTTGCGTTGGTTTTTCTCCCTCTTAAATATTCTGTCTGATATAAAAAGAAAAAAATCGAAATTACATTCATTAAGTTGTCATCTTAATGTAAGCTAACTCCCAGTCTCTCACTGAGCACAAACTAACCCCGTAAAACTTGTCAGATCTCCTAAATTTCCACAATTAATTTAAGTGGGGCTTTCTTTTCTTGTCAAATATCTTGTGTTTTAATAGGTTTCCAAACAAACTGTTTAGGGTGTAGTTTTTATGTCATAAATTCCCAGTAATGCTCTTAAATAATCTTAGGACAGTAGGAGCTGAGTAGGAACAGTAGTTGAAATTTAACCTGAGGCATGTTCAGAAAAAGCCACGAGGGCCATGCTGAAGCGCAGCAGTGATTGATGGCCAGTCTTGTTTGCCAGAGGATGGAAGCGGGTCTATCTCTCTCTACTTCAGAAAGGTGTGAACTGACAGCAGGAGACTTCAGAGAAAAGGGAAGAGACTGAGGGAGAGGGAGAGAGAGAGCATCCCTCAATCCTATGACCTGAAAGTGTCACCTCTTGGTGTTGAATATGAGACAGGAACGGGTGAAGAGTTATGTGTTATATGGGTGTGACTTACCTCACCACGTTGTCTATACCAATTCAGCAACTGTAGATGGGGAGAGTGGGAGGGAAACTCAATAAAGGCCTGTACTGTATGTCTAATAGGACTGAGCGCTTTAAGGACTTCATCAGCACTATTGAGTAATTAAACACTTGCAGATCAAAGCTGTTGAAGGGAACAAATCCTGAGTGGACAATAATGAACCCCCCCCCCCCCCCCAATCCAACCTTGGGCGGGTGTCCTCGTGCACTCATTGGCCCTTTGGGCTTTGCACTTTGTAATACATCCACCATTAAGCCCACAAACAGAAGTTGCAATAGTGCAGTTGTACATACTTGCGGTAACAAACCTCAGTGCTCAAGAGGGCTCTGAGTACTACTCAACTGCTGCTCCAAATTAAAAAGCATTTCTGTATGCTTAAAAAAAGAATTGGTTAACAGTTCAGAAACAAAGCCTTTTAGGGTCATTAACTACTCACCCTCATGTTGTTCCAAGTCTGTACCTTCGTTCATCTTTGGAACACAAATTAAGATATTTTGATGATATGAGAGAGCCATCTGACCCTCCATAGACATCAAAGCAACTGAAATGATCCCAGATCCAGAGCAATAGCAGAATACTTTTTTTGTGCAATGAAAACAAAAATAACATAATTTAACTCTATCACCAGCCTAAGAGGTAACTCAAACTGCAACTACGAGGGTCTGTGGACCGTTCCCCCGAAAGGCAGCTAATACCTCATGAAGGCAAAACAGGCCTCTGATTCCATGGCAACCGACTGATAACACTGGTTTATTGCTTGAAGGAATCTGAACGAAGCAACTCTGGCTAGTTCTCCCTTTTGTTGAGGATGGCACTATCACTAACTTTTTTTAAACATGCACAAAATGTTATCCTATGCATAAAATGTAATTAGTTTAACATTTAATAAAACTGTTAAACAATATCAGAAGCAGCTTATCTCCATCTGCCATCCTCAACAGTTCCACACCACCACTTTGCTTGGGCCGTGTGTATGTGATGTGTAGAGCACTTCAGATTCCCAAAAAAGAGTGAACCAATGAGAAACGAGGTCCCCCGCCCCCGGCACGACTGAGGCGGGTGTAACGCTATGACACAGCAGTTCTGCGACCTTTAACCGTTCTGGCTTTCAAACATGGCGTGTACCGAGCATCAACAATCGTTCGACTTTGTTTTGAGAAATTTTCATGACAGGTTTTCTTTGAAAACGGAGCAGAAGTAATTAAAGTAAGACATTTGCCTACTGCTTTAACGAAGCAAGCTACAATTGGTTATGGTGGCTTCAGGGTTCGACGCTACGCATACGTCATCGTAATGAGTGGTCTGATTGGTTGTAGATTCGTCCAGTAGTATACAGAGGCATCTGATGGACGCAGGTTAAGCCCGCCGTAAGGTAGCTTGGCCAGACTAAGCTCCTATGAGCTTTAAAGTCACGGAAGCCAGGCTAGAACAAAGCTCTTCTGGGTTTGGAACGACACGAGAGTGAATAATGTCAGAATCATTTTTGGGTGAACTAATCCTTTACGAAAAGTTTTTTAATGATGGGCGATTTCCTACAGCGTGTTTCCTGGAGCTTTGAAACCTTTGCAAACCCTTTGTTTCAAGAGAACATTTTAAACTGGCCAAGTCACATCATTTCAGTAAACAGGACTTCATTACGTCAACTGAAACTTTTTAATAATTCCCTTCTAGAGAGCAGAGCCTAACCATTGATCCATGGCCACATATATTGTTTTAGCATATTTCTGGTCAGCTTTATGATGCGGGTTCAGTTTTAATTACTTTTAATAAACATGCAAGTATAATAAAAAGGGAGAGGGATGAGTAATAATTTCTGATTGGCCTAGACAAATCCTGCCTATAAACACATCAAACTAAAACTAGAAATTATTTCAGATGCTTTAGATTTAATGATTCGTAAATCACTGTAAATTGTAAAAGGTGTTTTATTACTATTCAGGTTGTGTTCACATTGATTTTCCAATGTTTTGAGCACCAGCATGCAGCTTCGTAACAGTGAGTCATTTTGCGAAGGAATTGCTTTAAGTGATTCAAAGATTTGTTTTTTGCAGACATTTAAATGATTTTAAAATTAATTTGCTTTTGCTTTTACAGTTGCAATTATAATAAAAAATGTAAATTAAATAACAAATCAGACAATAAATAGGAAATTGTTTTGCTACGTTCACTCATCTAGACAATGGTAAAGCAAACCACAACCCTTCCCAGGCTCTAACCTAGCATTCTTCTATCTCACACTGTTAGCCAAACTTGACAGGATGTCCCTCCATCAAGAAACGGTCATTTCTCGCCATCTGGTTTTATTGATTCTGTTTTCACACTTTCTTTTTTGCACCCTGATATTTCCTCCAGGCGTCTTCCTCTCGCTCTCCAAACATACAGTAGCAAGTTAGACACACTTGTGTTTAATTTATTTGTATGTTGTTACCCCCCCCCCCCCCCATTTGATTCAGCCCTTGTTACACTTACAGAAAGCCTCCCTTGCGCTCTGATACCACTACATGTTTTCAAAAGAGGATAAATGCTTTCATTCTAGACACAGGGATCTGGGGCACAATATATTATTTATAGTCTCAGTTGGCATGATACATAAATAATTTGTTTCCAGAGGGCTGGTGAGGGTGGGATTGGGGGAGGTGATTTGCAATTTAAGTCCGGAGATAATGCTTATGCCATTGAGCTACTGTTTAAAATACAAACCAGTGCTATGATACGCCATGCTAGGAAGTCAGACCATTTACAGAGATTCAGGGTTGGAGACACTAAATGATTCACAATATGTAAAACGGCTTTCATAAGAGCGCAAGTGTGCTTATGATTGGTTAAGCCGTCTGACAGGCAATTAGCGATCTTGTAAAGGCGCATTTGTATAGCAGGTTTAAAGGGATAGTTCACCCAAAACTGAAAATTAGATGTTTATCTGCTTACCCCCAGGGCATCCAAGATGTAGGTGACTTTGTTTCCTCAGCAGAACACAAA